>OZ023246.1:5357516-5723745 GCA_964006365.1 Trididemnum miniatum
ATTTCCGTCAACCACTTACGTCAAATATTGAATGAAATTCCGTGCGACAGCAAATCGGATGAAAATCTCGTGTAGTGTAAACAGAGCTTAAAGCATATCGTTGAATTCGCAGTTAAGACTTTTGTTTGAAGAAAATTTTACACTTTGGTGCTTAACCTCTGAATCTTGTTCTTTGCCGTTATGCTTAATGAAGCAATGATGCAATTTTATTAGCGGGGCAGTGCCGCTCCTGTACATGCAACTGTCTTCGGCCCTTCAGACCTTCCGTAGAAAAAAGGCTAAACGATTTCAAGCAAAAATGATGTACGTACTGCAGCTCAAAAGAGAACTAAATCGCTGACATTTGAATATCGTTTTACCAGTTCACCAAAAAGCATTACTTTGACTTCCTTACGATAATTGTGCCTTAACTGCCTCCGGGGTTTTTAGTTTGAAACATCTCTCTTAAATTTGAGGCCATCTTTTGTTATTATACAACCAGGGGCGGATCCTGTATGCTGCGGGTGCATCCCCCCACCAACCATTTTCGACAATGCTTTGGATGAATAAAATTTTTCCATAATTTCGAACCTCTTCTTAACAATATGCCTTAGACGCCTTAAGCACGCATAATCGAAACTGTGCGAACAAAATGCATCATTGGTAAAGCACTCAAAGTTAGGGGCCAAAAATATAACTAAAAAAGCAATGTCCTTTCTGGCCTACTTTACGGGATGTCATGACGACTTCCCCGCTGTACGGGCCAAAAATATGACAAACTTTTCTTAAAAGTTGTTGAAAAAGCACAAAAATGGCCATTACAGTGTGCAAATTTTCCTAGGGAGCATGCCCTCGGCCCCCCCTAGAGTCGTGTTTCGGACTTAAGTTGCTTAAAATTAAATCTGCCCAAAAAAACTACTCTTGAAAAAATGACGAAAATTGGTGCCCCCTCCCTAAAAAAATTTTGATTATGCCCCTGACATGAAACATTTTCAAAAGGCTTATTTACGCCCGTTTCCAGGTCTAAACGTCTTTGCGTTTAGTTAACATTCAGCCTAATTCAAAATTACATTCCCCCCACCAGAACTTTCTGGATCCGCTCCTGTATACAACGTATAGTCAAATGTGACGTTATTCTCAATCCCCCCTCCCCATTGCAAAATTCTGACTACGCTATTGCTCTGTGCTAATGATAAATTGGCTTTGCTGTTTTCAGTGTTTTGTTGTTACGATGTTTAAGTTAATCAGTAATTGTTTTTTCAGCAACATGTGGATTTTCTATCTGTTGTGAGCCTGTAATCAACTTACTGCCTGAAGAAACCATATACGACAAAACAGCTTGGGGGGGGGGGGGGGTGCGTTTTATGAATCTGAGGTGGCTTTAATGACTTTGTGTCCCGTTTTATCAGATGTTAGTTTTAAATCTGAAATTCTAAACAACAGATATTTTTATGGATTATTATTTCTAAAATTAATTTCTGTTTTGCTGTTGTGTGTTTAATTGACTTAAGTTTTGCATTATTTATTTCAATGAAAAGCGACAACAATTTTGGAAATGGTAAGCTTTTGCTATCAGTATAAACTTTTAACAACTTACAGTACTTCAGAGACTTGTGCAAGTGCAAGCTTTGATGATTTTTTGTGAACAATGAGCGATGGATAATTATTAACAGCTTGAGAAATATATGTTTGCAGCAAACTCTTTTTCTTTTGACTGTGAGTCACCGGAGCACCTTTTTGACAAAACGTGATTTGAAGAAATAGGCTACCATAATATTTGCGATTTGCCCCCAGCTCTAAATTGTCGTTGACTGCGTCTCTGACTGAAGCAATAGGAATAGGGTACCAGCAGCTGTGTTTTATTGCGCTAACTAGTTATTTAATTCTCAGGGCCTTATGAGGAATGGGAAATTGAAACTTGGTATCAGGGAGATAAAACGTTGACGCAGTTATGTAAATCATGGACAATCCCTGCAGTACTTTCAATGTTTTACTTGCTCATGGTGTTTGGAGGTAAAAAGTACATGAAAACCAGAAACAGGTATACTTCGCTACTTTACAAAGAGGTTTGATAATGATACGTTTTTCAAAATGAGAAACACTTGAAAAACATTTGAATGATAGATTTGATTCAACGGGAATGATAATAAAGATAGCATAATTCTGTTGAATAGAGTTAATGCTAATCAAAAGCTTGTTGTTTTTGAGATCATGGGCCCCGTCTGATTGATGCTTTTTTAATAGAGCAACTGTGTAATATTTGTCGCGCTCTGTGTTTGTTTTATCTTTTATTGACATCCTGCTACTTCCATTGTATCTCAGCATGCAACTCAATTCGTTTTAATGCAAGCGTCTTTGCTTAACGTTAGCGTCTTATTATTGAAAGGTACACCCCAATCAAGCCAGCGTGGCTAACGACATTGTTATCGGTGCGGGAGGTCTGGGGAGTGGCTCGGTCAAATCGGACACAGTTTTGCCTAGGGCTCGCCACCGCTGCGACCTTTTTTCAGAGCTGTGTTGCTCAGGCAGGCGCTAAGTCGTTTGCGCTGCGGCATAATACCGCGAGTATAATGAAGATTTGATTTTAATCCGCGTTATGAGTTTAGATTCGATGAAACACGTCGTCGTTAACGTCACAAAACGGATAAAGTTTCGCATGAAACCAAAATCGGATTTTGTCTAAGCCTATTTTTGTGACTTTTTTACTCGAGTTTCTAATGGGAAGCACATACTTAGGTCGAAATTTTCTTTCTTCGGACCAGATTGCGCTTTGTTTTTTTTTTTGTTTTTTTTTCGCTATTAAACACAGTACAATAGCCTATACTTGAAAGCAAAATTTCACAGCAAAATCATCGTTCTCTCGAACGCGTATTATATTACTTTTTTTTTTTTGAGTAGCATAAATTAATTTTGCACTCAATGTAAATTTCATTATTTTCTGCCAAAGTTCCAATATATACGAAAACCAATTTTACGCGAAGGCCTAATGTAATGAAGTATTTTGGCGGCAGCGTGGCCGAGTTGTTCGAAGCGTCGTTTTTACGACGGTCATGACCGCAAGGTTGAGAGTTCAACTCTCACCCAAGCCTCGTTGTTGATTCCTTGGATAAGATGCTTTACGATAATTATCCCTGCTGGGTGGAATCTAACAAGCGGCAAATTGAAGAAGTCAGAAGCAAAGCTCAAGCGGGAAACTCCAGAGGAATTAGGCTACTCCTAAGTGAGTCTGGATTCGTCCTGCGTACAGCGCCTCCGTCGTTTTTTCGAGACTGGAGGATAAAAATGAAGATATCAATCAATGTATTTGCATTTTAGTTTTCATCTTCGCTCCTACATGTTTATGTGGTCAAGTGTTTTGGCGATCTTTAGTATAATTGGAACTTACCGCACCATATCTGTTGGACTTGTAAAATATAAAGGACATACTTTTCGCGAATACGTTTGTGACAAAGCGTATTACGATGAACCAATCACACGTGTTTGGGTGGCGTTGTTTGTCAGCAGCAAGTTTGTAGAATACTGTAAGTTTGCTTCCGGCTTTATTTTTGAATAATGTAAGGCTAGTTAAATTCATTTGTAGGCCTATAAACCAGCCCCAATTTCAGTGCAGTTTGCCTGTTTTTATTAACGGTAAGAAATTCCTGTTGGGAAAATGCTTGAACCTGTTTGGAAATAAATTTTGACTGCTTTTCTGAACACAGCGATACAACGGCTTGCTTACAAAAAAATTCAGGGAAGTATCGTATTTCGTAACCAGCATAAAGCCCTACGTATAAAAAACAATATCAGCCTTCCGGGATGTCTTGCAAGGCATCATTTTCAAGGTGGGGCTAAAGCCCTCCCATTTGCCCCTTTCTTCTAACGGTGTTCAAGCCTGGTTGGGAAGGCAAACGATGAATGACCGATGACCACCCACGGCACCCAGTAATAGCGACAGACTAATATGGTTTATTCTTCTTTATTGTGACACGTTTGTCTCTACGTGGAAAACTTTATGATTACGCTCTTTGCACTTAGAACTTTAATTGCTGCATTGAACTTTGAACAGTTGACTGAGTGAGCTCAGATTTTATTATCGCACGGTATTTAACAACTCAAATGACCGAGTGATAAGAGCGTCCCCCACCGGAGTTGTAGACACTGGTTGATTCCGCACCGGGTCAAACTAATGACTTTCGAATTGGTAGCTTCCTGCTTGACGCGCTCAGCATTTACGGCACAGTGTGGGAAACAAGCCAGCCAAGTTTATTTGTTGTGCCGTTGGGATAAGCACTGGCAACACTCCTTAGCGGACTCATTGCAGCGCTTTGATCGCTTTTTGTGAGGATAAATATACAACTAAATACAAAAAAATACAAATTGCATCATTTTAAAAAAGCTTTTAATTTTTTTAGTTGATACAGCTTTCATTATTTTACGCAAGCAATCGCTCATATTTCTTCACTGGTATCATCACTTTACTGTTGCCTTATTTTGCTGGTTAATGTACGGAGGAAGATACGCTGGTAAGACTGAATGTGTGCATTAACAACATGGGGTGGCGGATTAGCAGTTCTCTGCATTAGCCTAAGATCTTGAGCTAGTGAAGTGATCTTTTCAAACCGGATTTCGTGTAAATGCAGATTTTATCTCGTCATTTAGCTATTGAGCTCCAAGTTTTAATGTTTGGAAGAGTTTTTCTTTTAACTTTTGACTTCGCGGCGGGGTTAAGGCCGAAAATATTTGGGCCTGATTACAACAGGAGTCAGCTTGGTTTGCCCAGTTTCAGCAACAATTATGTTTCATGATAAATTCGCCTTTCCTAGTAAGCGGAGTCAAGTTTACTTTGTATGAAATAAAACAAATTAAATCAAGCAACAGTTTTTTAGCCAACAACCTTTTACAATAAAAGGCTGTGTAAGACCGTGGAACCATTATAAAAAAAACAATATTATGGTCGTCGAGTTTGCACCCTCCTAAGACATATATAACTCGCTTCTAGTATATTGTTACAATGAGACTTATGTCTTATCAGGTGGTTATACTTTCATGACGTTAAATTATTTGGTTCATGCCTTCATGTACTCTTACTATGCAATCCGCGCCGCCGGATTTAAACCTCCACGGCTGGTCTCCGTAACAATCACATTTGTGCAAGTAAGTTCAGCTAAACAGAAGTTTTATAGAGGTCATACTTTATGCAAAAATTTGCAATTAATCAGTTTTGCAAACTCAAAAGTTTACTATCTTTCTGTGTGTTTGTAAGTCGGTATTTATTCCGTTGCATTTATATTTTTTTACCCCAAAAAACCCACCTAAGTGCTCAAAGGAACTCGACGAGATTACCTTGTCCAGGACTCATGGATGGAGAAATCACTAGCCTATAGGTGCTTTTACCAACCATAAAACAAGTCAACTTGCTGGCATACTCTTCTTACCCTCCCCTTAACGCTGAAGGTTAAGTAGGCCTACTAGGAAAAACGCAAATACAATTATAAAAGTTGTTGGTCTGCTCCGGCTCGGCATTGGGCCGCAAGTCTACCGCTTCGTTGGCAGGTCCTCTATCCACTTGGCTATCTTTTAAGATTACGTGTTTGTAAGTTAAGTTCCAACTTTTTCAGATTGTTCAAATGATTGTTGGATGTATGATCATGGGAGTCCTACTGGTGTGGGCTAATGACACCGATTGTGTTACTTCAGTAGCACATCGAGTCGCTGGGTGTGTTATGTATTTTTCCTACCTCGTGCTGTTTCTTCACTTTTTTTACAACACCTATATTGGCGGAAAGAAAAGGAAAGACGCTCCCAAGTCAGATATGGTAAGATATCGTTTGACATAATTTTCATCATCTAGGCGAACGTAGCTCTTCGCATTCTTTGTATTACAATTTATTGCTGTGTCTTAAACTGTTTTACATTTACAGAATTCAAAATCCTCTAGCAATGAAATCCACAAAAAGAAATCTAGTAGCACGCCGGAGCAAACTTCATTTTCTAATGGAAATTCTCACAGCTTACGTAGGCGGAACAACTGAAATCTTCTCAAGACAAAAAGCAACTCCAGGCTAATAGGCCTACAATATTTTTATAGTTAATTGGTTTTTTGTTGTTGAATTACTACCTGAATCGGTACGCCCAAGTTTTAATATAGGCCCTATAATTTTTTAATTTTCCTTCATGTTGATCCGAGCTGGGCTACTGTGTTTTATATTGTCGTTCAGCTTTTTTAAGTTTCACCGAATTGTTTATGCAAAAGTACATGTTACAAATCAGCTTTTGTCTCTTTGAACTAAAAAGACATGTTTATGTCAATGATTGAACCCTCATTGCTTGCTAAAGCAGTTAACGCAGGGGTGGGCAACATACGGCCCGCGAGACAATTTGTGCGGCCCGCCGGCAGTTACAGAAATTTACACTCGTAACAATAGGACATCTGAAGACCTTAATTTTTTTGCTCTTCACCAATCCTCTCGGTGGAAAACAGAGCATCTGAGGACGAGAACAAAGGCGGATCCAGAGCCGGCGCCAGAGCAGTCGACTTAGGGGGGGCCAAACGCTTATTAGGGGGGGCAAAGTTTGAAATTAAGCACAAAAGCCGCTGTTTTCAAAATCAAAAGCTTGTTAATTGGGGGGGGCAAGCATGTCGATTGGCCAGGCCACCCTGCCCCTCCCCCCTTGGCGCCGCTCCTGGGCGGATCCAGGAAGGGGGGATGCATTCCCAGATTAGCAATTTTCAAACATGTTTTTGATCAATACAAGTTTTTCATAATTTTGGACTTTTTCGATAACGATAAGCCTTACGCCCTGAGCACGCATAATCGGAAATGTACGAACAAAATGCATCATATTTGGTGAAACACAGTGAAGTAGAGGCAAAATGTTCAATCAAAATGCGCCTGAAAATTGTTTAAGAAGCACTAAAATTGCCACTACAGTATGTAAAATTTCAAAAATTCCGGGGAAACATGCCCCCGGACCCCCTATAGGCCTTTTTATTTTCAATATGCTTCAAAATAATTCTGCTCGAAGAATTACGCTTGAAATATATGTCGAATTTGGGTACCCCCTACCTGAAAAAATTTCTGACTACGCCGCAGACATAAAAACATTTTCAAAAGGTTTATTTACACATTTTTTGGGTCTAACGTCTTTGTATTCAGTTAACATTCAACCTAATTCAAAATTTCATCCTCTCCCCACCAAAGTCTTCTGGATCCACTCCTAGTCGTGAAGACCTTTTCTTTTTTTTGCTCATCACCAATCCGGCCCGGGAAGAACGTTGTCTACCCACATATGGTTCGCCGACTAAAAAAGTTGCCCACCCCCGAGTTAACGAGTTGCATGTAGGCTAAAATGGTAGGCTACATGTAGTGGGCTAAACGGCTGACAGTCTGCTGGTCTTTCCGAGTTTTCCCAAGTTAGGTCTTAAATTGGATTAACACAAACCTTTTTGGTCCTGGTATTTGATCCAAAGGCAAGTGGACTCACGCGCGCCAATTTACGGTTAAACTTATAATAGTACAGCAAAAGTTGTTGAAGCCACGATCATAACTACGGCGATCTTTCAGTTAAGACTTATGAGATGAGCGAATTTGTACAATTTGCTGGTGATCCGGTCATGATCACATTGCAAATCGTCGCTTATGCCGTCATAATCCAGTCGCTTGTCAGTTTTGTCACCATAGTTGCGGACTCGCATGCGCTTTAATCGAGTCGAGTTCACTAAAAGTTTGAAAGTCGAGTTCGAGTAATTCTTTCCGAGTTCATGCTACACTTAATTCAAGAGATGACTCGGGCTGACTTTTTTGCAGACGGACCGTCCGTGGCCCGTAACCAGTAGCTGTAGCCTACCCTACCGTGATCGATTATAACCGGCCGTTAGCTCAGTTGCTAAGCGCACGCTATTGGTGCGGGAGGCATCGGTTCGATTCCCGGACCGCTCAAATCGGCACAGTGTTGCCAACGGCTCGCCACTGCTGCTACATTTCTTCGGAGCTGTGTAGCAGGTGCTAAGCCGCAGAGATGAACCCCACATTCGTTACACGTTTCGGCGTAGGGCCTAATACCGCGAATATAATGAAGATTTGATTTATTTTGAACTGTAACCGATCGGGCAACTTATCCCAAAAATTAAGCCAGCCCACCCACAGTCCATTTTTTCTTTACAAACCTTTCTTCGCATTCAACTATTACATGTTTTTAATTTTGCGAATTCAAGTTCGAGTTTAGTAGTTTTCACCGAATTTGTGCCAAGTTCAAGCAAGCTTACTTCTTATCGGACTTAAATAAAGTTCACGAAATTTTTGTCAAGCTTAGGATAAGTTTATAATTCAATCAACTTTTCTCGAGATCGAGTTCAAGCTCGAGTCTGGGATTTTTGTTTTTCGAGTTCAAGTTTGAGTTCGGCAAAAAAGACCGAGTTCAGCGAGTTCGAGTTCACAGCCCTGGCCCGGGCAAGACTATATTTACAGTTACAGTGTTCTAAATGTGTATAGATGCAGAGCTAGTCTGTCATACGCTGCAGTAGTTAAATGGTAAAACCCTGTCGAGCAGGATATGTTTAATCATTCATCTTTACCATATAGGGATGATTGACATGTGTTTTTAAAAGTGCCTGCTGAGTCGAAAAAACGAGTATTATGAAGAAGGCGGAAATCTATATTAGCCTGATATTTTCTGTTGAACAACCTAAAGCAGTGTTAGGCCTAGCAATGACCTTTATCTTTTTGCCAGATCTGAAACTTCGCCACGGAAACTTTGCCATCTATTAAACATCGAACACTTAAAGGCCTACACTGAGACAGGGTTTCAAATTTACGGACGTCACGAAAAAGAAATTGCTGAGCTATTAAGACCTCAAGGTTTGCCCCGAACCACAGATCAATCAATCGATTCGATTTCTTCATCTTTATCCTTCTATCACGAGAAAGCCGGGGAGACGCTCTGCGTAGAACGAACCAAGACTCGCTTAGGAGTTGCCCTTGTTTCCAAGTTTTCCGGTTAAATTTTCTTCTAACTTCTTTAATTTGCTGCTTGCCAGATTCCACCAAGCAGAGATAATCATCGTGAAGCATCTTATCCAAGGACGCAACAACGAGACTACAGTGCTGTTCGAAATTATGAGACCACTTAAATTTTTGCTATTTTTTGATGTTCATGATGAATTGGTATGCCACTTGTAACCACAACCCCTACATGTCATATATCATTGAATGCAGAATTTTAACAGGGTCACGCGAATGTGATTTTTATACTTTTCTTTCATACTTACAGTAATATCTGCAATGATAATGAAGAACTATTTGTTTATATTAAATATTGCCAAAATTGCTACAAGCAAAAATCTGCTAAAAATGTTAGGGTAACAATGTGAATGACAAAGCCAGTCCGTTTAAATTGATTCTGGTTTATGATATAATAACGGCACTAGTTTCATGGCGGTAATTCTTGAGCTGACAGATAACAGCAGGAAGAAAAGTTTAGTTCCATTTTAGAAGTCAAGTTGTCTCAACATCTTAGTGATGAGCGGAGGCATTTCATTGTTTACCTGCATAAAAAAGGACCATCAGAACGAAAGATTGCATCAGAGGTGGGTTGCTCCAAAACTGGTGTTAATGTTACTATAAAGCGATAGAGGGAAACCGGAAAATTTGAAGAAAGACCTGGCAGAGGATGAAACATGAAATCAACCATTCGACAAGACAGGGCTTTGGTCAGACTCTCCCCATCTAATCGACGTCTAACCAGCTCTGATCGTAGCAAAGAATGGCGTCAAAGTACAGGTGTGGAAGTGTCGACATCAACAATTCGAAAACGATTGCTTCAAAGTGGTTGTAAGGGGATGCAAAGCGAAAAAGAAACCTTAAGTATAGGAAAAGCAAAGAAAGATCAGGATTGCTAGGGCGAAAGAGCATTTGAACTGGACAAGTGATGATTGGGATAAGGTCATATTTAGTGATGAGAGCACCTTTACTATCCAAAATCATGCTGGAAACAACTTTGTTCGAAGGAGACCTCATGAAGCGTTTAGCCCTCAGTGCATTTTGCCTTATACTATCAAGCATCCAACTAGTGTGATGATTTGGGGTTGTATGGAATCAAATGGCACTGGAAGATTGCACATCTGTGAGGAGATGATGAATGCCACCAAATATGCTGCTGTGTTGGAAACAAAATTGCTTGCCAGTGTCCGAAGTTTATGTCCGGATGAGTACCGGTACTGGATATTTCAAGATGACAATGCTTCCTGCCATCGAGCAAAGTTAGTGAAAAGGAGGATGCAATGTCATGGGGTGGCCCAGATGAATTGGCCTACCCAATTACCAGATCTCAACCCTATTGAAAATTTATGGCACAGAATTAACGCAATCATTGCAAAAAACAAGCCATCTAACAAGCGAGAGCTGATTGAGAATACTATTCAAGCCTGGCATCACATTGTTACACCGGAAGAACTTCGCAACCTTGTGCAGAACATGCCGAGACGGTGCAAAGTAGTGATTCAGAATAAAGGCTTTCCAACGAAGTTCTAATAATGAAATGTCGCAAAAACAGTCCTTCTCAGGGCCACTAAATGTTAGAAAGAGCCAAGAGAAGATTGTTTGTCGTTTTTAGTAGTTTAAAGTCTTCTCTCATGGCAATTACATAATAAAAATGTCCTAGCAAACTCAGTCAGTATGTAGAAACATTTTTATCATCTGTTTAATTTCATCTCATTTTCCCAATAATCTATTGCTCAAAAATAAAGTTTCCCGGCGGTTACTATTTCATGCCATGCTTTGTTCGTTTGAGATATTTGTTTGGTAACAAGGTATTTAACCACTGTAAAAGCGGATCTACGAATTCCGCTTTAAATTTTGGATTTATCGATATATAAAAGGTAAAGGTACGGGACAGCGGGTGCAAGCACACATTGTTTAGGCCATTTTCAATTGTCGGCCCATTACAATTTTCAATCACGAATGATTGAACGCTGCTTAGGGACATAACATGACGAACAACACATACACAAAACCCTTCGCACTTCCGCTTGTGCCGAGCGCCTGGCGCGAAAGCTGCGAATACTATTTTTAAAGTCTTTAGTATGACCCGACTGGGAATAAAGCCCCAGTCTACCGGCTACCAAGTGGACGCTCTTAACCGATACACCAAGCGCCGGTCTTATCGATATATAACATGTAAGAGTTGTGAGTAAAAATATATCAGAGCAGTCAGCGACATGGCCTAGCGGTACTGCGCGCAGGTGACGGATCGTACGTGACGGGTTCGATTCGCGGCTGGAGCCGATCGCATGTGACATATGTAACGGGTGGCTGCTGACTCGAAGAATGCAAAGCTCACTTCGCAGTTTCCCTCAATTACTGTTGAAATTTCAGTTCAATATAATTTGAAAATAACCTCAGTTATTTATTATTTTCACTTCCAAGACTTGGTAAAAACAAAATTGTCAAAAAAATTGCAAGTGGTCTCATAATTTCGAACAGCACTGTAGGTTGGGAGTTGAACCATTGACACAGCGGTCATAGTCATCGTAAAAGCGACGCTCCAAACCACTGCGCCATGTTGCCGACATCCGAACTTCTGAAAATCTGGGCTCAAGGCTCAAGCCACAGACTGTGCTCAAACTTTTGAATTCTAAAGCAGTCTCCGAACAGAATCAAAAAGAAACGCCTCAAACTTCCCTTGATGAACTGCACTAAGCCCTGAACTTAAATCATGTGGAATGGATACCAAAATCAAAGTAGGTGTTGAGTCTGTGGACCGAATTCCGTAGACCTACCGAATCAAGAAGCTCATGAGTCGACTTACCATGCTTATAGGCTATACCGTACGTAGGTTAGCCAACCCGGTACGTACTTTTTTCCTGACACATGGAAATTTGGAACTTCGATTCAGTGTGAAACAGACACCAGAGATGGCATGGACTGACTTTTTACTACCCGGAACCTCTTGCCCAGTAGTGACAAACTGACCCGGCAACTCATCCCCAAAATAAAGTCCAGCCCGCCCAAAGCCCATTCTTTTATGAACCTTCAACCACATTAAAAAAATGAAAGTTGAAAGGGACTTCAAAAATTGGTAGCGGCTCGTAAGCGTCCCAATTAGAAACAAAAGATAGAACAGAACCGTTAGCAGAAAAAATCGGTTAACGGCTCGTATGGCGGGTTTTTAGCGTCCCATGCCATCTCTAGTGTAGACATTTCAAGTTTAAATAACGGCGGAAAAAAAGAAAAAAAATTAAACTGCCTAGCACGTGCGAGCAGTTGCATGTCAGCTTTACGGCTCAAGGGTTAACGTTGAGCATCATGCGGCGCTCAAACTGGCGCTCGAACGCTATGCTGTTGTCCAATCCGACCCGACTTCAATATAAGTATCAAGCTGCAGTGCAGAGGTGTCCAGAAGCCTAAATCGAACGAATTTTCCTGAAGCCAAACTGAAGTTGCAGTTTATTTTAACGTCAAATCTGGAGTCGGATTGACTGATTTCTTAGGTCACTCAAGTGATTGCCGTGAAAATGAACTTAAGTTATGCTTGTAGGCGTGAGGCAGAGGAGTTTAATAAGCCGGAGTAGAAAATTTGATTTCTGGCATTTACAGGAGTCGGAACTGGTGTCGGAGTTTGTTCTTTTGTAGCAGGACTGGATTAGGAGTCTCGAAAACACAGACTTCGTACACCTCTGCTCTGCTACAGTGACAGTCCACAGTCCGAAACAAAAACATTAGTTGTGAAAATAACACAAATATGTAATAATGCGCTAACCAGAGTTTTCTTTATCAGAGTTGTCCGACTCTTTCTCATTTTTGTTTCTTTATTATAATGGTCACGCTTTAATAGTAATACTAGATCAATTGTCTCAAAGAAACGTTACAGTGCATAAATTACAATAGCAGCAGCAGCGGAAGAATGCAGCAATGCAGTCTCATAGCTTGCAGCAGCATTAATTTCTTTCATTTGGTTTGAAATCATGATATAAAATGCATGAATTTGTTTTTAAAAACTTAGTGCCAACCTACTTCCAAAACTCTGCTATTACGCTAAAGAAAAGGTAACTTGTAGTCTACGCTGGTATTTAACCACTGTAAAAGCGGATACTTCTCTTCGTTTTCTTTTTTTTGTGAGTTAATATAATAGCTAATATGTTAGTGTGTGACACTACTTGAAGCCTAGTAGATATTGTAGTTCATATTTTGATTTTGTGTCCTGGAATGGAGTTTTTATTCTGTCACCTTATCCGTTTCCCGGCGGTTACTATTTCATGCCATGCTTTGTTCGTTTGAGATATTTGTTTGGTCTCGATGTACCGGTAGGCGTAAGACGTAACAAAGAGTTATTGGGAGTTAATTTAATTGCATTTAGTGTTCATATCATGTTGTTTGGCCTAACATTAGCCCAGTCGAATTTACTAAGCTTGCGATTGCTCATTCTGAAGTGTAAGACTGTTATTTGGAATAGGCCTAGCACCGGTATGTGCTTGAGCAGTTAATTAAGTGTAAATCTAATCATAACTTTGATTCTATTTGAATATGATTGGTAATTTTGTAATTGTAAATGTGCTTGATGGTAAATGTGTTGTTATGGTAGCTGTGGTCTACCACAGAATTCGAACCGTTTCGGTCTCAATCCGGTGTACCATTAAATTGTAACAATATATCGGTGACTCAACGACCAAAAAAGGAGTGTGAATTTATCAACAGACCAGTTAGCAGCACAAAGCCAGCAAGCTGAAGCCAGTCTTTTTTATTTAGTATCAAACGAAATTTACAACCACTACTTTTCTTGGCATATTTAGCAAAAAATGCTTTACGCAGGCAGGCTTTTGACAGTGGTGTAAAAGAAAGTAACGATAGATTTTTACACGAATAGCTTTTTCGAAAACAAGTAGGCCTAGCATTTTCGATAACGAGTATATTTAGCATAAAGTAACGCAACCCGAGCAGTTTTTACTGGAAAAAGCAAAAAAGTAGTTTAGTTTCAAATTTTTAGCCGCAATGTCAATTTCCTTGGTTAAAAGAAGAAAAAAAATAATACGCTGGATAGTTTTGAGATTTTAGAAAGCTTGCACAGCACACAATATTATTTGACAAGCGCGTCACGAAAAGTTTCTGGGATGCCACAGCTTTTTTCAAAGCTATCAAGTGTATTGGTGATAGAGGTTTTCCAAATGCGAAAACCACGGAGTCGAACCGAACCCAAACCGGAGTTTTATGAACCGGTTTTACGCTAATTTTGTCGAACCTTAACCGATTCTGAACCGTATTTTTCAAAATCGCGAAGAGCGAACCGGAACTGAACCGAATAATTTGAGTACTTGCGAACCTTAACCGAACCAATTGAAAAAGCGGCTCGCTCCGTGAGGTCACACGAGTCACTTTGATCAGCGTAACCGATTGACACTTTGAAGGTGGCTTATAGTCAGGGTTACCATTTCGTGCTTATTTCTAAGATTCGTGCTTATTTTCAAGGGCGATGTCTTAGAGAACGTAAATGTGCTTATTTCTAAGAAACGTATAAATCTATATCAAGTAAAACTGAAAAACCAGCCTCAGATAAAATGTGGTAAAAAGTATATTAAAAACTAGTAAAAGATAAAATCGATTTCGACCTCAAAGGTCATCGTCAGTCATCCAAAAAAATATATATATATCTCAATAACTAAGTACACTAGAACAATATGTTACACTCAAAACTGAATGCACTGACTGGTCAAAACGTTACACTCAATTTGGTAAAAAAATATCTAACCACAGTAAAGCCTGTAATCTCGATGTGTCACAGTTCAAACAACAGGTGAAACAGTTCAAACAGCAGGTGAAACAACAGTTCAAACCCACAGTGTTTCACCTGCTGTTTGAACAGTGTAACAGTGTTTCACCTGTGAAACAGTGTTTCACCTGAAACAGTGTTTCACCTGTTGTTTGAACTGTGACACATCGAGATTACAGGCTTTACTGTGGTTAGATATTTTTTTACCAAATTGAGTGTAACGTTTTGACCAGTCAGTGTATTCAGTTTTGAGTGTAACATATTGTTCTAGTGTACTTAGTTATTGAGATATATATATTTTTTTAGATGACTGACGATGACCTTTGAGGTCGAAATCGATTTTATCTTTTACTAGTTTTTAATATACTTTTTACCACATTTTATCTGAGGCTGGTTTTTCAGTTTTACTTGATATAGATTTATTCATGATACGAATGCTGAAAAACCGCTTCTATTTTATCATCACTTATTTACTGTGGACTTCTAAGTTGAGGGTGATTCAGGAAACCAACCGAAGTATTCTAAGAAACGTGCTTATTTTTGAATTTCTAGCGGAAAAAATAGGATTCTTCGGACGTGAAAACCTTTTTTTTGGTCTTCACCGATTGTTAGTGGAAAATCAGGACTCTGTGGACAGGGTTGCCTTGGTGGGGGAGGGGCCCGGGGGGGTGCTCAGCCCCCCTAGTTCTAAAAAAACTGTTTGCAGAGGGGCCCGGGGGGGCTCTTAAATTCGGCCAAGTACTTGTTAACGTTACTTTAGAGCAGAGATTCTCATACTGGGAAGCGTAAAAGGTTTGCAAGGGGGGCGTGAACATAGCAGTGACTTGATGATTAAACGTATAAGCTTATTTTCAAATCTTTTTTTCGTCAAACATGAAAACTTGTTTCTCCAAAACAGCTGCATCCTTCTTATTAAGATGATTAAGACATTGCAAATAAATTGTTATATTTTCTGCATGTTTTTTGTAGCATGGTGAGCAGTGTCGTATCAAGGCATCTCCGAAGTTCGGTCCCCCCGGTAGGGGGGGGCATTTGTAGGGGCCCCACAATATTGTTGTATTAGACTCAGAATTAGAAGCAAAAAATTTTAAAGAAAATTTTGTCAAAAAGTTGTTAAAAAAGTACTA
Source organism: Trididemnum miniatum (assembly GCA_964006365.1). Classification (NCBI taxonomy): domain Eukaryota; kingdom Metazoa; phylum Chordata; class Ascidiacea; order Aplousobranchia; family Didemnidae; genus Trididemnum; species Trididemnum miniatum. Next base: position 5,373,365 of record OZ023246.1, read on the forward strand.
TAATTGCAATTAAATGATGTAAATTTCAATTAAATTTTCAAAAAATTTTCGGGGTAGCATGCCCCCGGACCCCCTAGACTCATCATTGACTTTTATTCTGCTTCAAATGTGCTCTGATTTTGCCACACCCTGAAAGAAACTGCGAGCACGAAAGTTTGGGACGCCCCTCCTGAGGAAATTTTTGGATATGTCCCTTGAAACAATGCAGCTAATGAGTCGAAAAAGCGCGAAACTGCCCAAATTATTGCAGATATCAAAGGACCCCATCTAGACCTTTTTGGGGGAAAAGAAACCGTCTTCACACGGCACTGGTAGTAGGGCGTGGGCAAAATAACTAACGCCAAAGGGGACGTAACTGAAAAAGTTTACGAACATCTGGCATAAAATAATGAAACTTTTAGCATTACGCAGGCCCCAGGGTCGGGGCCAAGGGGGGCCTGGTCCCTGCAATTGACATGCGTGGCTCCCCCAATTAATAAGCTTACTCTTTTGAACACAGCGGTTGTTGTGCTTAATTTGAAACTTTGGCCCCTCCTGATAAACGCTTGGCCCCCCCTTAGTCGACTGCTCTATCGCCAGCTCTGCAGGGCCCCCCTATTTCGAATTTTACCAAGGCACCCCTGTCTGTGGACGTGAAGATCTTTTTTTTTCTGGTCTCCGATTTTTAGTGGAAAATCAGGACTCTGTGGACGTGAAGATCTTTTTGTTTGGTCTTTACCGATTTTTAGTGCTTTCACATTAAAGAGCTTTTGACTTTTTGGTAATCTAACTTCAGCGTGCTTATTTTTTGGTGTGGACCTGCTGCAACTCTGCTTATATTCAAGCAAATACAGTACTTGCACAGCACTACAAGCTGTACATTGGCCCGTCAATGTGAAGATGTGTTTCTTTATCAAAGATAAGGCCGCCGGTGTCGGAACATAGTAGCAATGTAATTATCTCGAAAATGGCTTTCGACAAGTAGCCAATTTTATGCATTATATTGGCCTGTCAATGCGAAAAAAAATTTTTTTGTACGTTTCATTTCTTAAATTGTTAAGGCCGCCGGTGTCGGAACATAGTAGCAATTTAATTATCTCGAAAATGGCTTTCGACAAGTAGCCAATTTTATGCATTATATTGGCCTGTCAATGCGAAAAAAAATTTTTTTGTACGTTTCATTTCTTAAATTGTGTTACTAGAATTATACCATTTTTACTGCGAATCTGAACTGGAACTTTATAAACCGGTTTTGAAATATATTTTGCTGGAGCGAACCCAAACCGGAGCGTTTCAATGTATCCGAACCTTAACCGGAACTGAACCGAAATTTGAAACCGCTGTTGAACCCACACCGAACCTTACCGTAAAAATTAAACGGTTCGACTCCCTGGCGAAAACATGTTCTGTACCGATAGCCCATTGTTCAAATACTAGGCTAATTTTTCATTAGCACTAGCAGTGATGGGCACGATAGGCTAAAATTTTCTGTACTTAAGCAATAACAATAACTGATAATTTCAAAAAATCCCTGGGCGATACCGATTATAATCGGTAAATTTCAATTTCCTAAAGTGATATCGGTAATCGATAAATTTTTCCGATATATGTTGCGTAAAATTTTCGATGTGTTTGACGAAGCTTTTTTGGAAGTCAAATTGCAAAAACATTTTTCTAGATTTTTTAAGGAAAGAGAGCAATTCACGGACTCTGCCGTGGCAACAAAACAAAGAGACATTTTTTAAAATTGCAACAAGACTTTATGGACACCACGTATTTTTCCATAGTGCCAACTCACTAACTTTGAACACTGTGTGCATGAAGAATCGTTTATCTCGATAATTTATCGGCGATAACAAAATGTATTACAAAAGCGATATCGGTAATCAACAAATCAAAACTATACCACCGATAAATGCCCATCTCTGTGCCTGGTGGCTAAGCGAGTTTACTATCAAGATTTTAACATTCGTTTCATATGAATAAAAGTTCGTTCGTTTTCCGATTGCAGCTACAATTTTTAAGAGACATTTGTAATACTGTACTATAAATCGCTTAATTATGCAGCGGTCGGAAGGTCACGACTTTATTGACAAAAGGTCCCCGTGGGGTCGTTTGAGTGACATTTTTTAACAGCAAATAAATTTACCGAGAGCATTTCGAATTTTTTCGTTTTGGTACAGAAAAGTTTCATCACAAAATAAAGTCCAAAAAAATCAAGCCTTCAATATGCTCGAGGTATTCCGCCAAAGCGAGTAACGAATAGCGGGCCTGTTTCCGCCGCTGAACGCCCAGGCAACACAGCTTCGAAGTTCGAAGAAAACAGCCGCGGTGGCGAGTCCCTGGCGATAGCATTGTGTCCGATTTGACCGGCTCAGGGCTCGAACCCCAGACCTCCCACACCGATAGCGATGTGGTTACAACTAAGACCAACAAACTAAAAAGCATTAGGCTTAATGTATTGTCCAAGTAGTTGGACAAAAAATTGAATTCAGTAAAACTTGTGCGATAAGTTCCCTACTTTCCCTGCTTTTGATGAGATCCATAAGTTTTGATAGCTATTTTGACAGCGAAGGTCTAATAAAAAATCAAAAAATAATTAATGTAAAATATTTTGCATGCAAGAAAATGTCGAACTCAATTTGGATCAAATTCCTGAAAATATTACTCCAAAACTTTTGATGATAGAAATCAATTTCGATTTGAAATGACATTTAGACTGGAACTCTAGTCTATCACTGCAGTTTGTGTCCAACAAAGGGCGTCTTAGTAACTCATGCTAAATGTACCACTATGTACAGTCACCCTATTGATCAGATTCTTTCTCTTTGTATGGGCAAAATGTCGGAAGGAACTGCAGGTTCGACCATTTGTCAGCTAAACACTTCAGGTTCAAAGATTCCGCACCTGAGCCCATACAAAGGAGCGTTTTTGCTACGCCATTTCGCCCATACAAAGGGAAAGTATTGATCAGGTGCTCACCCTATTGAAACGTTACTTAATGGTCTATGGAAATTACATCGAAATTGAAATTGAAACCCAGGAAAAAGCGTAAATCCAGAAATGTTTTCTTTTAAAGTTTTGTTTGTGGGGTGGGGGGAACAGAAAAAGTGTAATCTTTTTATAGCAAAAAAAAATTAATTTGCGGCTAGTAAATGTCAAATTGAGCATCTTAACATGTAAAAGGCAAACCAGCGATTGGTCGCATCTAAGCCAGGGATTCTCAACTTCTCAACCGTGTCCCTTGGCCCCCCAAAGAAATCACAGCGCACAGAGTGTTCTCTTGACAGCCACGATGGTAGGAATCATTAATGAATTATAACAGACCGAGACTTTTAAACTTACACACTATAGGGGCCACGGTCATAGGTGGCGAAACCGGGGGCCCCCCACTTTTTTTCAAGGGGGGCCCTGGGGAGGCCCTAATTTACGCGTTTATTTCTACAATATTGCCTTTGCATGAATGTATTTAAAACTAGGCCTACCATCGAAAATATAACTCAGGAAAGAACTTATATCCAGAGGTGTCTTCTTTAAAACTTTGTTGATGGGGTGGGGGGAACAGAAACTAGAAGCAAGAACCGTGGGTCTGAAACCCACATAAACTGGACTTGTCACATGTGGACAGGCTAATTATGGATTGTAGGCATAAGGCCGGGTTTATGTAATGGCTAAGCAGGCTGAGACCTAGGGCCTCGGAGAAAATGGGGGGCCTCATCACGAACAATGAAGACCTTTTTTTTCTCTTCACCGATACTTTCAGTAGAAAACAGAACATCTGAGGACGTGTGTACCATTTTTTTGCTCTTCACCAAACCGATATTTTCAGTGAAAACAGGACATCTGAGTACGTGAAGACCTTTTTTTGATATTCCAATCAGTGTGATCAAATAGCCTAAGGCCTCTCGTTGTCTAATTCCGGTCCTCAGGAGCGTATTTAAGGGCGGGGCCATTGTGCCATGCCCCCCCTTTTTGACTCTGCCTTTTAGTAAAAAAGAACAATGCTAATGGTGCCAAGTGACCGAAACATGCCAGATTCTTTTGATGGCTTCTGCAGCTTATGGCCAGGGGCGAATTCAGAGGGGTAGGATGAGGGATACGCATACTTCCACCAGCCATTTTCAAACTTGTTTTTGATGAGTACTATTTTTCTATAATTTCGAACCTCTTCGATAGCTATAAGCCTTACGCCTTAAGCACGCATAATTAAAAATGTGCTAACAAAATGTATCATATTTGGCGAAGCACTCAGAATTAGAGTCAAAAAATTTATACACAGTTTGCCTGAGAATTATTCAAAAAGCACTAACATAGCCATTACAGCATGTAAATTTTTAAAATTTTCCCGGTGGAGCATGCCCCCGGACCCCCTTAGAGCTTTTCTTCAACAGCTCAGATGGCCGAGTGGTATGGAGCGTCTGTCTCTTGAGCTGTAGACTCGGGTTTGATTCCGAGTCGGGTCAAACCAACGACTTTAAAATTGGTATTCACAGCTTTTCTGCTTGACGCTCAGCATTAAAGGGACAGTGTGGAGAACAAGCCGGCAAGTTTACTTGTTGTGCCGTTAGGAAAGGCACTTAGCGGGATTTCCCCATCTTGGTGTGGTAGACAGATGGCTGGCAACTCCTAAGCGAGCTCGTATAGCGCTTTGATCGCTTTCTCGTGATAGGAGGATAAATATGCAACCAACTAACTAATCAGCTTCAAATTAGTCCCCCCACCCTCTTTTAAAATTTCTCGCCACGCCACTGCCCGCCCTGTCTGTAGGTAAAGAAAATCTGGTCATTGGTTTTGGGCTTCCCCACTTTAAAAATGGTTCCGTCATCACTGGACTGATGATGATGATGTAGAACAATTGAAAAAGTTGTTGGTTTATGCTTATGCGAATGTTTCTCTTATGATGGTGAAGAGTTGATGGGAGTATTTAAACCATGAGCTCGTAACTTTGAGAGAAAAGATTTAGTTAGGAGTTTACTATGTTTTAGATGGTTTGGAACTTGGGCCCAAGCCAAAAAGGGCCCTTTGTACAGTATTGCATTGATTGTTTCGTTATGCATAATCGGCAAAATTTGGGAAGAAAGTCAGAATTTGTTCTTGTTGTAATCGAGCCATATGAGTGATTGATGATTCTAGCTTGAAATATATTATCAAAAGCTTGCGGTAGTAGCTTCGTTTTGTATTTATACATTAACAAAACTGTTTCAATGTAACACAGTTGGTCCACAGATAATAATTAGTTGCAACGTGTGCTAATAGCAGTGTTGTAAAGTCCGACTAGAGTCCCCTGTACAAAGGACCAAAGGACTCGGACTCGACTCTAGTTCTCAATGAGAATTATGGACTCGGACTCGAGTCATCCACCTGAACTCGGACTCAAGTCCAAGTTGGTTGAAAGACAAAATCCGTTCTGATTTTTACTTTTCCGTGAACGGATTTTCGGTAATCCAATCAATATGTTAATATCTTTCGAGCCTTGAGTCCAATAACAAATGCGAATTAGATGGTTGGACACAAAGTCCGTATAACCATAACTAACGCATGGATTGTATATTACTGTTGCCGACTACTAAAAACTGCGATGTCCGATGTGACTCCGAGGTGATTTTGCTGTTTTGATTTGGTCCAGAGATGATCAACAACCGGAATAGGAGCCGGAGTATCGCAGTTTTGACCGGAGTAGGAGCAAGAGCAGGAGCCACTTTAAAAAATCGGAGCCGGAGCGGAGCCAGAGTTTACTTTTTTTTAACAGATTTTCCTCATTTTTTAATTCAAATGTGTTTTGCTAATCTACTGAAACTGCATTATTAACAGTAGTTGAAACAGGAGTCGGAGTTCAACATTTTTAAAACAATCGGAGTAGGAGCGGAGTAGGCGTCAAATTTTTCGGAGCAGGAGCGGAGTAGGAGTCAAAAATTTTTGACTCCGATCATCTTTGATTTGGTCTCAGGCATCAGTTGCCAGTTGTTTTATGAATAATCTTAGTTTACGAATTAAAAAGTTTATCTTAGTTTGTGAATTAAAAATTTCGAAGTGACTTGCAGTGTTGTAATGACTCCACTCCGGACTCGGACTCGAGTCCGACTCGAGTTTGGTGGACTCGCACTCGACTCGAGCATTTTCAAATGGACTCAGACTCGACTCGAGTCACAGTCCCAAACGACTCGGACTCGACTCGAGTCCTTCAATGGGTGGACTCGTTCCAGCACTGGCTAATAGTCTTTACACTGTCGTTTTTTTTTAGTTCAAATATTATTCTTATGAATTGGTTTGCTCGCCTTTGTATCTTATTTACCATTGTTTCATTTTCATAGCACCAGGCTGAAATACAGTAACTAATGTGGCTCATGACAAGAGTAGGCCTACTTACATGAGCGGGTTTGATTATGCGGTTTACACGCTTCAGTGTTAGTTAAGGAGATTTTTTTAGTTTAACTGGCTGTTCTTTCAACGCATTTTTTAGCGGGTTGAACCAATTGGTTGAACCTACCTGTTGCCCGTGAGTAATTTCCAACCCGCACAGTTTACAGAAGCAGAACGACGTAAGTTTACGTTTGACATAAGCGGGTTGGATTTAGCGGGTTAACCCGCTTAAATTGTGCATGTAAATCGGCTTAGTGTGGTACAAAAATAATAACGTATTAACGTCAAGGTAGTTTTTCACTCTGCGAACAGCCGCAATAGGCTACTAGCTCCAACTTTTTGAATTATAGATTCCATATGCTCATCCCAGCACAAATGTTTTTGAATACCTATCCCCAGAAATTTTACTGATGTAGATTTAGTTATTGCTTTATTTCTTATACGTAAAGAAGTATCAGATGGTGGTTCACGACTATGGGGAGTATAAAATACAAAGTATTAATAGTCTTTAGAATAAGATTCGAATCAAACGTTCAGTAACCACTAGAATAGACGAAGTTTTCTGGTTTGTAGAATAAGATTTAAAAAAAAGTGACCAAAATCAGGCTTGATTGACAAGGGTGCAAATCTATGCTGAACATTGGGGGATGATTTAGCAAAATTGACCATTTTTCGATATTGGGGAGGAGGATTTAGCAAAATTAATCATTTTTCGATATTGGGGGGATGAAATTGGCCACTTCCATGAAAAATATCGGGGGAGATGCTGCCAGATTATTGAGGGGATACATTACCCCTTGGATTTGCACCCATGTTGATTGAATTTCCGAAAAACAAATTTAAGTTTTAAGGAAATGGTTAGTCACGTGACAAATCGTATCCTACAGACCAGAAAAGTTCGTCTGTTGTAGTGGCTTCCGAGGATCAAACGTGAATGTTCATTTTCAGATTTAGCTAGGGTAGAACTGTAAAAGCTGAGAAGCTAATTACAGATAACTCTGCAAATTGTAGTAGAGTATTCTAGCTCAAGAGTACTACCGGTACCTACAAGCAAGTTTGGCCTTCTGTGTTGTCTGGTTATTTCAGTTTTAGTGTATCCGTACCACGGCAGGCTAGTCTATGTGGATGTAGGCTAGCTATAGTTTAGTATCGGTACCTGTACAGTGTAGTCTAAGTACAGTGGTATGGTGCAGTACCTCCCGGTAGCTTTGTTACTCCCTGCGTTGTTATCATTGTGGGCTTGTGATGAAACCATCTAAAGATCGCCAATTGAGTGGAAGCTCAAATGCTACCATTCATAAGTAAGTACCGGTATGAGCGAACATCGAGTCTCATCTAGAAAAAGCCCCCAGGTTTTTTCTGTCTGCCAACCTTAACATTACCTATGACCTTAACCTAACCTATAACCTGACCCTAACCAAATCTAGCCCTAACTAAATTTAACCCTAACCGAACTTAATCCTCCTAACCAAACCTAACCCTAATTGAACCTGGGGGCTGATACTAGATCTCACCCCTAACATCTACCGGTACTGTACTGTTACTGAACCTTACCTTCCTTTCCAATATCCAAGCAACTGTACAGTACGCTTTGGGGTTGGTGTATTCTAGCTAGGCCTATCAGTACCTACCGGTACTTCAACCTGCTGGCCTAGCCTAGTCTCACTGCTTTACGATAGCTGTAGATAATAACCTAGTTGTCGATTTGATCTACCGTATAGACTGACTTATTACAAGGTAGTCTGGTAGTATGTGGGTCTAACTGTCTAATCCTCCAATTAAATATTTTCAGATATCACCTTTCTGATGGATCTTACTTAGCAGGAAAAATAATTCCCAAAAATTCTTACAAACATTGGAGACAGGAGTTGGAAATTTTGCGAAAAGTTGGAAAACATCATGAAAATGTTATCAGATATTTCCCAATGAATGCAAATGACACTGTAGCCTTGTTTTGTTGTGATTACTAGTCAGATTATTTTAATTTTGCTTTATCACAATGACTTGACCCTTCACAATTATGATTTGATACTTTGTAGACAATAATTAGATTGGGTTCTTCACAATGATTTGGTGCTTTGTAGATTCACACTGACAGCGTTTGTTGACTGCTATGCCAGTACACAGGACCAGTATATTGCTGAGTCATCTCAATGATATAAAAATTAATAGCAGAGTGGATAGAGCAATTGCCACTGAATTGATAAACTCAGGTTTGATTCTGAGTCAAGTCAAACCAATGACTTTAAGATGTGTATTCACAGCTTCCCTGCTCGACACTCAGCATTACAGATTAGGAAGTGTCTAGAGCAATGGCAAATTTGTTATAGAAACAAACAAGCAGTGCGGTGCAGCAGCGTTTTGATAATGGAAACCGGTCCCACGTGACTGTGACATCATATGTAGAAACAAACAAAACAGTTGGCTGCAGCAGCGTGTTGATTATGGAAACTGGGTCGGTGCTCTAGACTCTGCCTACAGATTGACGGGACAGTGTACAGACTGCAGAATAAGTGTACTTGTGTTGTTGGGAAGGGTGCTTTGGAAGATTTTCCTGTGTTTTTCAGTTTTTGATGAGGATTGACTACTTATAAGAGAGCTGATTTTCGCATTTTGATCACGTTCTCTTGATTGGAGAATGAATATAATGTTAAATAATAAATAAAAATATTCAAGTTAATTCTCACCAGCTTGCTGCCTTATGTATTGAAGTATTGCTACCCAGCCTTTTGGTTAAAGCACTTGCAGACTTGATGGTTGAAGGCTGAGCTTTTTGTCTACTCGATTCAATAGCTACCCACTACCTAGCACAGTAGTGCCATTTACTTTTATGAGTGTCTAGAGCACTGGCAGCCTTTTATAGAAACAAACAAACAGTGCGGGAAAATCGGCTCCACGTAACAGCGACGTCATATGCAGAAACAAACAAAGCTGCCGGTGCAGCAGCATTTTGATTATGGAAACCGGGCCAGTGCTCTATAGTCTGGACACTGCCTTTACTTTTTTTACGCTTTAAAATGGATATTTTGTAAGAATGGCTTAATTTAAATGAGCCAGAACTTTTGTGTTTTATAGGAATTGGAAATTACACTGTTCATGGAATTATGTGATGGAAACCTGGCAGATGTAAGAGCTGATAACTGTTTGTCTTATTCAAGTTGTGGAAGTTGTTGATATACAGTGATACAAATCTTCCGCTTTTTGGTGAATTTCGCCGATTTTCCGATTTTATTGCCAAAAAAGTCATTTTTGTGAATCGTCTAAATCGGTTGAGATAATTTAGGAGGGTATGGGAGGGGGTTGGGGGTGCACAATGCATATTCAGGTTGCTTATGTGAAACTCTCGCTAATTTGTAATGGCTTTTGCTATTATGCTCTAATGCTATATAATCAGAGTGTGATAGCAAATTTTTTTAAGTGTCGTGTTTTTGAAAGCGAAGAGGAAAATGGTTTGTCTGACTCATTAGATTAGCGCGCACATCGCTCTTAGAAAATCGTTGGCATGGCGTTTGCATGACCCAAACACATGATGTAAAACCCCTGCCCCAAATTTGCTCATACTGCAAAAATTGAATTATTTTCTAAATCTTGGTAATAAAGTACGTAGCAGTAGTAGTAGTGTTTAAATTTAGCCCATTTCTAAACTTTTGATTTACTGGAGTATTCTTGATCTTTTTTTTTTTTTCAAACATGAGAACTGCAGTCCATGACGTTTTCGAACAATTGTTAATTGAAATTAGGCAAATTGTAAAACTAGAGTTTCAACTGCTTGATGCCCTGATTACAAACTGCACATAACTATTGATTTTGCAGCGAAGTTGACTGGGTTTGTTTTAAGAAAATCGCTCTGCTAAAAATTAAGATCAAAATTAGTTAAATTAATAGTAGCCTACTTGGTTGAGAAGTACGGTTGAGGGTGCCTAAGCATTGACTGCGACACAAACTTAATGATCTGTTGTGCAGCGATAGTAAGCCCGTTGATTTAAACATATTTTCAACCGCTGCGCCGTGCAATTGCGGTGTGGTAGGCGCACGCAGGGTTGGGGGCACAGTGCCATGACCCCACTCTTGGCCCTGTAAGAAGCCTCGAAAACCTAACTGCCAGTCCACAATTATAAACCAACGGTGGTTGCGCCTCCTTTCATTTATTTTAGCCCAGTTCCTGCTTTTGGACATGGACTACTAAAGTATTTTTGCATTTTCTACAGTGACTGCACTCACTGCAGGTACCGCTATGTTTTTTTTCATAAGTCTGCAAAGATGAGTGTTTTTATATGTAAAAACCGTAAAAATTCGTGGGTAGCTGGTGGCTCTGCCCCCAGACCCCCGGCTGCGGTCGTACACCTCAAGGATCATAGCTGTAAAAACATTTATCAGACTGGAGTAGTTTTAAAAGTGCAGCTATGTAGACATTTTTAATGCAGAAAAGTTATGCTATGGGCACATGCAGCTATTCACTTGAACCCAGTTCTCTTGCGGAAAAAGTATAGTTAGCGAAGTAGTCTAAAAAAATAGTAAGTTTGCCTCTCCAGCTCCACCTGCTGAATTTTGCAAAATACGAATCTCTTGTCTCCATAAAATCAAGACTGTGGTCACACAAAAGGAAAGCACCAATTGGGGGGTCTGGGGGGCAAAGCCCCCCAGACGTTGACAAGCGTTCTTTAAAATCCTCGCCGTTCTTCTAAAAATCCTTTAAAATTAGGATTAAATCCTTTAAAATCCTCGCCGTTCTTCACTTTTAAATCCTCGCCGATTTTTACTCCAGCGGTTTGCATCACTGGATATAACCTTTATCAGTTTTATATTTTGCAACATTGTTATTAAAACGTGGGAATAGTATTGGCTGATTTTTTCCTTACGCATTTATTATTTGCGTTACAGTATATACTGAACAAAAATATCACTCCAGCAACTCTAGATTCACACGATACGTTCAATGCTCGACATTATTTTCAAAGTGATATTTTGGATTTATGTCTTCAAACTGTAAAAGGATTGCAACAACTTCACAATACTTTTGGAATAAGTATGTTGTAAACTGGTAATAGTTAGTGGAGCTGACAGCAATCTAAAGTTTTACTCCCAAAATTGCTGTTGCTTCAAATATTAATCGTCTTATCCAAAAATGCATTGCAAATGTTGGTAAAAATTGAAATAAATGATTAAGATATTGTTGGTAAAATATTGGCCTGTTTTTTTTTGACAGAAAATGGTCGTTTCTAAAAGTATTGTTGTTTTTTTTGCTTTAGTACATCGAGATATGAAACCGTCCAATGTGTTGTTAATTCGAACACCTCAAAGAACTACCGTCGCCAAAGTTGCTGATTTTGGATTAAGTAGAGAACTTCCCAGCGACGCTTCTACACATCACACCATTTCTACAAGCACTAGAGAATATATGGCAGAGGAATGCTACAGCAAAGATTGGGTATGATTTGTTTTTCAAAGCTTATTCTTAAACTTTTTACTGCAATCAGATTTGTCCCGAAAGCGCATAAAAATAGGAAGATTTGTACAAATGGAAGTCGCATTTTTACTTCAGCGATCCTTGCGCATTTTTACGTTTGATATGGCAGCTCGGAAATGCCCCTGCTAATATTTTCTACAATCCGCACATATTTTTTCTGTTAAAGGTTATTGTCATGCTTGCCTAAGCACAGCAACCTGTATAAAACCGGTTTGCAGCTGAAGCGGTCCTTTTTCCTTTACGTGGAGTTTGATAGAATGGTGCTTTTGTGTCCTCTAGAGTTTCGTTCCACGTAGTTTTAATAAAAACAAACGGTGGAGAGTAGTTTTTCCTTCCGGGAAGTCGGGACGGGAAATTTCCCGTTTCCGAGGAAATTTATGTCGGAATCCCGGAAAATTTTTTTACATTAGCAAGGATTTCAGTTGCACTGATATCCATCACTCCGACGTAAAAAATGCGTTGCTAAAAATTATACATTTTTTTTGCTTACTAAATATTAATTTTCAAAATTCGCAAAATTTTTTAAGACAAAATGCTTGTGAGATCAAAATTTTTTCCTCAATTTGTTGAAAAAATTGAAAAGCTTAAAATATGTTTGTCAAAACAACATAACAAAATGCTAAAAATGAGATCTGAAATGCTGAATACCAGAAAAAAAGGCAAAACAATCAAGGTCGAGAATGTTCGGGATATCGAAATTCCCGGGAATTTTTTTGAAAACTCTTCAACTAAGGAGTTTTTTTGGAAACTCTTTAACTTACGCCCGTTAAGCTTTAGCTCATACAGTAGCAGTGTTACTGTTCCCTCTAAGGTGCGAAATTTGAGAGAAATGAGAAATTTTGGGCAAAATTTATCGATTTTTGCTCATTGCTATAATGATTTCAAAATAAATTGGTTTTAAGTGCTCAAATTTTTTTGTGTCAAATGAAAGTGTTTTACCATAAAAACTCTTATTTCAAAGAAAAAATATTCCAGACCTTGAATTACACCATGTGTTTGGGTAAATTTTTAGTGATTTTTATATTTATGCAAATTCGCACTAGTTTAAATCTTAGAGGGAACAGTGTACAGTAGTCCTACCTTATTGAGCTCACGGTAAATAAGCCCGCCCGCTTTGTTAGCTTAAAATGGTACGGTTCCGATGTGGACTTACAGTAATAAGAGGGTACTACTGCATTACATTTCGATGCAAATTAATGAGCTTTTAAAAAGGGTTTATGACTGGTTTACAATAAGTTAATTTCTTGTATTTAGAAAAAGGCTTCAGATATATTTGCTCTTGGTATATTGCTCTATTATGCATTCACTAACGGCAAGCATCCGTTTGGAGAAGAAGGTTACGAAATTGAGGGAAATGTTAGAAAAAAAAAAGACCCCAAGTTTGATAGCTTACGAAATGTCAGTGAATGTAAGTGCTACTGCTTTTGTTTAAGCTCAGCCTACATTGCTTAGGATCCAAAATGTCACCGTTTCTTGAGAGTTGGCCTTTGCTCTGTATGAAAGACGTTGCGTGTTTATTGCAAGGTTTCGCACTATGTTATTCTTTTCGCTTAATGATGAAGGGAGTGATTAATCTATAGTTTCAGATAATAAGTTTACAATAGAATATTTGAAATCTGCCAAAGCTTTTCCTCTAGGTAAAAAGTGCGATCAGTTCTTTTTTCATGCACTAAAGTTGTTTTAAATTTTTGCAGATATTAGCAGCTTTTTTTTTCCTAAACCTCTGTAGATATTTCATTTGTCAAACTAGTATCTTTGCGCGTATTTTATGCCTCTGACCCTGCACAAAATGCCACATACACCTTTTAGTTCAATAAATAAAAAAGACATTGTTGGCTTATGGGGTTATCCCGTTTGCTGATATTTTTCCCATACATTGCTTCACGTCACCACTCACCGGAACCGGAAGAGATCTGGTCAGACACGTTTTATGGCAATGGTTTTGTAACAATGCTTTTGGCCCCAATCCGCTACAGAGTTCAAACTGGTCACTGTAGTCGACCAGTCTTAATGATTAGTTGCGTAATATCGACTTTATGATTCACTGGTTTATAAGAGTAAGTTTGCTTTTTGCAGCAGACGTGTTGACAAAAATCATTTAATATTTAGCTATTTTCACTAATGAACAAAAAGTCACCATGGTTGATTTGATAAAACGGATGATTAAGCATGATCCTAAGGAAAGAGTGGATATTAATGAGGTGTTCCATCATCCTGCCTTTTGGAATTCAAGGAAAAAAATTGAATACTTATTGGTAAGAGCCGGCAAAAGTGAGACTACTTGTAGCAGACGAACTATTATAATGTTAATTCAGAAAAAATGTTAGATTGATTTTGCAACGACCTTGCGCAGGGCCGGTTTTAGGCCGATTTGACCGATTTTATCAAATTGGGCCCCGCACCTTGAAGGGGCCCCGCGCTAGTAGGGGTCCGTTGCTGTTTTATGAGGCACAAAACAAAAGAAAGTGCCATAAGTTGAACCAGTGCTTAACATGGACCATTTTCAATGTCTCCAAAATTAGATAAAAAAATCGGCGACTCGGTAGCTTCTATGACCAAGCATTGGTAAAGAAAAAACTTTTACAGTTGTTTGAACGCGTGGGTTTGCTGTTTGCAAGAAAATACCTGTAGATGGTTTTAGGGAGGTTTCATTTTCTTTTCAGTACCTGTAGATAGTTTTAGGGAGGTTTCATTTTCTTTTCAGTTCTATAACCAAGCATTGGTAAAGAGAAAACTTACACAGTTGTTTGAACGCGTGGATTTGCTGTTTGCGAGAAAATACCTGTAGATAGTTTTAGGAAGGTTTCATTTTCTTTTCAGTTGTAGCTTTTTAGCATCTATTTAAGGAAACATGCTCTCCACTAACAGCAATGAACACCTAAGTTAAATTGTGAAACATACTCCATTTAATAAAACCAAAAGCTTTGAGAAACCTTCAAGATTTATGGTACCGAAGTCAATAGTGCAGTATTAATTAGTTTTCATAATACGCAGTGGCTTCGGAAGTACTTAAAGTAAGAGAAGCTGAAATCTATATTATCACACCAACGTCAGGTTATTTTGGGGTAAGGGTCTTCTTACTCCTGGACCCCCCTCTAGTTATCGCAGCGAGAAACAACGCGCAATACAATTCACTTCAGTAGCATTGGAAGTCACTTGAAGCAAGGGCGTATCCAGAAGTTTCCTCAGTGGACGCCAAATTATTGTGACTTTTTTAGACGCGATTTTTTTTACGGCGTGTGGCAACAGGAAAGATAATTTGAGATAAAATGAGAAAGAAAAACGGTTCTAGGTCTGGGGGCATGCTTCCTCGAAAAATTTTTCAAAATTTAGATACCGGTACTGCAATTACAATTTTACTGTATTTTGAAAACTTTAAAGCAATTTTTTCTTAAATTTTTTACAAGTCTCGCTATGAGTTATTGTTGAACTGCAATGGGGTTTAGTTAAAAACTTTGGAAAGAAGAGGTGCTGAAAAATATCTAGGGA
Source organism: Trididemnum miniatum (assembly GCA_964006365.1). Lineage (NCBI taxonomy): Eukaryota > Metazoa > Chordata > Ascidiacea > Aplousobranchia > Didemnidae > Trididemnum > Trididemnum miniatum. The sequence goes on from OZ023246.1 coordinate 5,388,660, forward strand.
GGCTCTTGCCCCCACCTTTAAAGCCCTTGATAATATGGATCACCTATCGTTATCTAATTTGGACCGGTACTTAATTTGTAGTTAAATTTAATGCACCAGAGGCGTAGCTTAGGGGGGGCAGTGGGGTACATATGTCCCCGGGCGCCAAGGTGCAGGGGCGCCAAAATGGAACTTGCAGAAATTTCACAAGGGTAAAAAACCGGTCTCAAGCAAGATTGCTCCGGAGTTACGCTGACCTGCTTTAGCCTCCGTCAAACAAAATAAGTCGATTCATCATTGATGTTACAATCCTGCGTATTGTTTTCCATTCATGTTGCAGTGAACAAGTACCGGTAAACAGTAGCGTAACAAGGGGGCGCCCATGGCTACTTTTCAATTTTTTTTTTATTAAAAGAAATGGATGGATCATATAGGCGCACGCAGGGGAGGCCACGGGTCATGGCCCCTCCTTTGGCCCTGGCGTTGTTGTAGATACCGATTCGTGTTGTTAAAATTTCAAACACCGGTGTGTCCTTTTTCGACAAAAAAACTTCGCTAAATTGAGTGGTTTTCGTGTAAAAATCCGTTGGAGGCTGGGGGCTCTGCCCCCAGACCCCTTTAGCCTCCGGCGGCTGGGGCTTCACCCCCAGACCCTCGCTTGCGGCTTCCCTTTGCCAAATCCTGAGTGGGTCTCACGGATCTCTCCACTCTTCTTGGTTTCTTGCTTTGTTAATCTTTCTACTTCGTTGTTCTTTTCCAAACCGCGATTTATCAGCAACTTGAATGAAACACCAAAATTCACTGTCATTTTTATAATTTGCGCAAAATTCGGAGTGAAAGCGGGGGCGCAGAATTCCTTTTTGCCTTCGGGCGCAGGGTACCCTAGCTACGCCACTGTAATGCACTATGGCATAGTCTGGTTTTTTAATGCGACAATTGGTTATTTTAGAAATTGCAATGCTATGTAGTAAAAAGTAACTTCTACAATTGCGCAAGCACGATTTTTACTAGTCTAGAGTAAAGAGCTACTGTAAGCCATAGCTGAAAATTTTGGCTTTGAATGATTTTGCTCCTAAAAAAGCTAGAAAAGTTTTTTTGAAAAAGTATAATGTATTACCTGATTTGCCTTTCTTGATATTAAAGGAAAAACGATAGAAGAATTGACTTCACCTTAGTAATTTTTTTTATAGCATGTATTAAATGTCTTTTTGTAGGTTTGTATGTATTTTTTTGTGAAATGTATACACCATACATTTTACTATGAAGAGTAGGGGCCCCGCCATCAGATTTCTAATTGGGCCCTGCAGTTCCTAGCACCGGCCCTGAACTTGCGATTTTATTTTTGCCGGTTATATATATACGTAAGCCTATTGCGAATAAAAATTGAACCTCTCCGACATTTATGGCGCCTCGTTGCCTTCAAGGTGTATACCAACAAGCATTTAGATTACTTGTGAAGGCATGGTGACACATAAGCTGCGTCTGCTTTCAATGCAATTCATCGGCATTTTTTGTTGTTCGTTGTGCGAAAAAAGATTTTAACGCGTTTTTTTTCCTAATCTGTACTGGCTTTAGGTCATGTTTTTGTAATTTTTACTAGAGCTCGGCCCATTTGAAGTTTTGTAGCCGATACCGATGTGTTAAAAATTTGAATGCCGATACCTATAACCGATATCTTAAGACTTCGCTTCCACCTAAAAACTGCACAAACAAAATTTCAAAACCTTGTGTATTATGCACACACTATAGATGAGTACAGCGACGAAATTGAGAAAAACCATTTCTAACTGCAAAAAATGTTACAATAAAGGACAATGCTCCATTGCTCAATGGTCAATAAAATATAAGCATCTAAAGGCTCGTTTACCGGTACGCGATACACAACAAAAATTTTTCACACCTTGTTTTATTTTACTGTTCACCGTTCACGCGAAAACCTGCGAAATCCTTCTACGTGTTATACTTCCATAAGTTTGGTCGCGTTATCGGTAAACGTGCCTTTACAGTTCAAATTCCAGAGCTTTTTTTCTTCTAGAAGATCAGAAAGAAATTAAATACCAAGAGTGCAAGCAAATGCGTATTTGTTTGATTAGCGCGCTTTGTGCATTGCAACGGACATGCACTCTCTGGCTGGCATTTGAGTGTGCATGCACGCTCTTTTTAAAGCGTCGTTTTCGTGCTTGAATGTGTGCGCAAATGCGCACGCATAAAGGTGCGTTTACCGACACGCGGCTACGCGGCACAAAATTTTCGCACCTTCTTAAGCGGGATGTCCACTGCTGTCGTTATCGCGGCGTTAGCAGTTTGCGATGCAACGCCGACGCCTATTTACAACGTTCAATGTCCACCGCTGCTTTGACCACGATAACGACCATTTTCACACGACGGAACGACGTGAAGAACCGTGTCTAGCGACAAAACGACAGAGTAGAAAATTTTCTACTTTGTTGGGCGTCGTTAGCTCGTCGTTCGGCAAAGCCACAAAAGTGAACTAGGTTAGATTTTGTAAAAGCCTGTTCTAGGGCAGTGGTTCCCAAACTTCTCAGAGTTGGGACCCACTGTTTATTACCACAGCTTACGGCGACCCACGTAACTTTATTCAATCAACGAAACATTGACGAAGGAAACTAAATAATTTAATCTTTCAAATTAAGTAACGTTTGCGAGAAGGATGATCTTGCTACTTTGCGTGATGGGCTTGACATCAATTCCAATGTGTAGTTTTAGATGCATCGAATTTAAAAGTTATAGCTTATTTCAAGATTTCTGTAACTTTTTACGACCCACCAAGATTCTTTTTGCATAGTTTGGGAAACGCTGTTCTAGGGTATTTTAAGAGCAGAGACGTAAAATAGCGAAAAAAATTGATCTATTATCTTAGGTTACTTATTACCTAGCTGCTTGACCGGTGATAAACTGAGAAACAACAACTACTCTAGTTGGGCAAGCGATTACTTTTTAATGGGTCTAATGACTTTCACAAATTCCTAAAAACTGGTTAATGTTTGTAAGACCCTACCCTGCTAAATCAACAGTTAACACCAACAATTTGGTCTGTGCTTGGTGATGGACCAATGAAGTTGTGTGAGCAGGTGTAGGTTAGTACAGTAGCTTCAAAAACTCCTACTAGTCACACTTCATGTGTGTATTGCATTGTTCTGTTAATCTTGCTAGCAACCCAACTAGCTTATAAGCCTGTATATTTGCGTTACTATAATTACCGGTACCGGTATGCTAAATTTAAATCTTTGATGCCCTAGCTCAGGGGTGGCCAACCTGTGGCGCATGCGCCATACGTGGCGCATTGGCTACTTCAAGGTGGCGCGTTGCACCCTTTTGATGATAAGATACTTCTCACTGATTTTTTTTTTCTTTTTATTTGCCCTTCACCGATATTTTTCAGTGGAAAACAGAACATCTGAGGGCGTGAAGACCTTTTTTATTTTTTTGCTCTCCACCGACATTGTCAGTGGAAAACAGGACGTCTGAGGGCATAGGCGCACGCAGGGTTGCCACGGTACCATGCCCCCCATCCTTTGGCCCTGTAATAAGGTGCTAATACCTACCTAACTTTCAGCCTATAATTTCTCAAACTAATAATGGTTGTAGCCTCCTTTCACTTATTTTAGCCAAGCTTCTGTTTTTAGACATAAGCTGCGAAAATATTTTTGCATTGTCCGTAGTAACTGCACTCACAGCACGCCCTTTTTCGATAAAAAAGTGTGCTAAAATGAGTGTTTTTTTATATGAAAACCGTAAAAATCCGTTGGCGGCTGGGGGTTTCACCCCCAGACCCCCGGTTGTGGCCCCCCTTTGCCAAATCCTGGGGGCGCTACCGTCTGAGGGCGAGAAGTGAACACCTTTTTTTGCTCTTCACCAATATTGCACGCCCTTGTTTTAAAACACTGAAAAGAAATGGATGCTTGATGTGGCGCATCTAAATTAAGGGTGAAAAATATTGGCGCATGGAATCAAAAGGTTGGCCACCCCTGCCCTAGCTGAAGGTTTTTCGGGTAATGTTTCCTAGCGGTATGCATTAGAGTTTAAGTGTGATGTCACAATAGCAACTGTCCATACTGATGGTTGACCAGTTGACCCTACACTCTACTCGATTTTTGCCCAGCTGTTGAAGTAAAATCAAATATAGTACCGGTACTGGTACAGATGATTATTATAAATATGTACCGGTACTCTTGTCCTAGCTGGATAACTGCATAGTATGTTAGTTTGATGAATAATTGAACAATATTAAGTTTTGTACATATAGTTTACTATATCGGTGGTACATTATATACTTTCTTAAGCTTTTTGTAATCATCAAATGCCATTAAGATGTTTCATAAATTTTCACAGGTTTATAGTTGGGTAAGCTACTTAAAAAAATGAAAAGTTGAAAATTACTTATTTTCTAAAGTCTTTGAAAGACAACTAGTTCAAAAAGTTTTAAAACTTGAAATTCCAAGAAAGCTAAAGAAGTGTATGGCAAGAATTGGAATAATGGAATAATAAGAAGTGGAAGAATTGGAATAATCATTAATGAAATGTTATCATACTTATTAAAACGTTAATTTGACCCAGACAGAAAGTATATATTGTTCAGAACATAAAGTGAAAAGCATGAATAAAGATCCCACAATTGAAAGCCATCAGGCAGATAACTGAAATATTCAAGAGGTGTTTATTAGCATTTTTTGATTGAATTTAAGTACACTATTGTGAATTCTAGATAATTGATTTTACTGTAGGCTTATGATAATAGTATATTGAGGTTTTGCGTTCCATAATTACGATATCATGTACCGTATAAATGTAACCTTTCTATGGTGGCCCATGAGTGCCATCTAGTTTTTTTCTTTATTTATTATATTTTGATTTCATTTTCATTTCGTTTTCATTTTGATTTTGATTTCGTTTTCATTTCGTTTTCATTTTGATTTCATTTTGATTTCATTTTCATTTCGTTTTCATTTTGATTTCGTTTCATTTTCATTTCATTTTCATTTTCATTTCGTTTTCATTTTCATTTCGTTTTCATTTTGATTTTGATTTCATTTTCATTTTGATTTCGTTTTCATTTTGATTTTGATTTCATTTTGATTTTGATTTCATTTTCATTTTGATTTCATTTTCATTGCGTTTTCATTTTGATTTTGATTTCATTTTGATTTTGATTTCATTTTCATTTCGTTTTCATTTTGATTTCATTTTCATTTCATTTTCATTTTGATTTCGTTTTCATTTTCATTTTGATTTCGTTTTCATTTTCATTTCATTTTGATTTCATTTTCATTTTGATTTCGTTTTCATTTTGATTTTGATTTCATTTTGATTTTGATTTCGTTTTCATTTTGATTTCATTTTCATTTTGATTTCGTTTTCATTTTGATTTCATTTTGATTTTGATTTCATTTTCATTTCAAAAACGAATTGAAAATGAAAAGGACGTAGTGGCCCATTAGTGCCAAACCCATGAAACAAACAAACGACTTGGCCCAAATGTGCCATTTCGCTTCTTACGTCACAATTGCCTTGCTATATTGCGGCTGACAAGAAAGTCCCTATGATTGACTGGTAACTGGTTAACGAGGCAGTAGGCTAACAGCAATAATGTATGGTACAAGTGTAGTTAAGGCATAGGTAATTTGGTTAGGTAGCCTACTGGTACCGGTAGTTTTTGTATGGTACCGGTAATCAGCCCGGCGGCTGCGGCCTGAATTTCATGTACGAGATGACAGAGATGTACTGGTAGGGCATGGCTGGACTGTAGTTAGACTAAAGCTGCCAGTGGTAGGTACGGTACCGGTAGCCTGATGTATTTATCGGCCGTCACTTGCATTGGGTAGCATTTCGAAGTAATGCCAGGTGGTATACATCACCCGCTGGGCCACTGCTGGCGAACCATAGCTTTTGTTTAGTATGTAAAACTAAATACTAGAACCAATATGTCTAGCAGGGGTTCGATTCCCCGTCGGGTCAAACCAATTACTTAAAAATTGGTATTCACAGCTTCCCTGCTTGGCGTTCAGCATTAAAGGGATAGTTTGGAGAACAAGCCGGCAAGTTTACTTGTTGTGTCGCAGGAAAGGCACTTAGCGGGAAAGGCACTTAGCGGTTCCTTGGCAAAATGAATAAACGGAAACTCTTTTTGCAAGTCTTTTGTCACACTGGACCACCACGACAGGTAGACTGCATGACCCCACTTTCTGTCTATGGAGAATCACGCTAAGTGCCCTTTCCAACGGCACAACAACACAAAACTTGCCGGTTTGCTCTCCACGTTATCCCTTTGATGCTGAAGGTGAGGCAGGGAAGCTACTAATTTTTAGATCATTGGTTTGACCCGACTTGGAATCGAACGCCGAGCCTACCCCTCTAGAGCTCTATCCACTTGGGCACCAGGGCGGTTGAGGTGTCGGTAACTAAGAAGTAATAAATAATGTTATTGATTCGAGGCGTTAAGATTATTGACAGAAATAAAAAAATAACTTTATTTAACCTTGTTTTTACTTAATAAATTACCGGTCTCTTTACAAAGAAACAACTGACAGAATTGCCAATTAGCCTATATTATTTTTTTAAATGCAGTGTTTTGAATTACCGTTAACGGTATATACTGTATTTTAACATTTAGTTTTTTGGATCGCCAAACCTCGTATTTGTATCTTTAATTCGCCAAACCTCGTGTCGTGTATCTTTACAAGAAATTTTTTTTTCCACAAAAGTATCATTACGCCAGCGTTTTTCAACCTTTTCTACGGCGACTCGAATTTGCTTGAAAAACCCATCTGCAATCGTGACTGCGACCCAAACAAATTTAAGGTGCTCGAATTAAAACAACACTAATTGGGGCCAATGCGGCGATATACCCCAAACTTTCTTCAGTAGAATATTTATCAGTTCTAAAGCCTCATCGACATTTTAAGCCCTCATTTAGTAACAGCTGGTTAGAGAAGCTTTTGTTCCTCACTGCAGCCAGGGCTCTGGGGGAGCACTGTAAGCTGTCCCGGCGAGGTTTGGAAAGCTTTAGCATTTTCTTAATTCCACTCCTAAATATGATGTAAAAGCATCTGCTTCCTAAAAGCGGTATCTATTTAATGTGCTGCTACGAGTTGCCACAGCACTTGATCATATTCGCCTTGGGCAAGTAGGTGTTGAATTAGTTACAAATTATTTATTTTGAGGCTGTGTTGTTCAGACGCAAAACCGCGGATATGGGCCCCACCAAATTTGTTACATGCTTTGGCGTAATACTGCGAGTCATTACCCTAACTAGAAGATTCAGTAATGCCTTGGCAGCAACTTTTATTAGCGCACACCCCACGGGCACCTTATAACATTATTTCAGAGAAACACAACTCTTGACTACTAACTTCAGCGCCTAATCAGCGCCTAAAACCACAACAAAAAATTTGCACTCGTTATATTAAATTAGAAAATGGCGAAAAACTGAAACACCCTTCAGTAATGTGGAGTTCGTTTAAAAAAAAGCACTACCTTACCTTTTTGCTAAAATAATGACTATTGTTCCCAAAAGCATTCAGCGGCAAAACTTTAACGCTTAATCTAATGACGACCTCAAAAGCGACAAAACCTTAAAAACCGTTGAATCAATGTCTTGCGCTCAAGATGTTTTTCAGATATGTGTAAGCACCGACACATTCACTCAAACACATTTCTCGGTTAATGATTGCTTCAAATTCAGCTCTCGTCTGTCCATTCAAATAATCATCTTCAACATGCAACACGCCGCTGACTTCAGCAAGCTCTTTCATTACTTCGCAACTAACTTCATGACCTTCAATACAAACAGTAAATTTTGCGTTACAGCAGCTTCAACTCAAAAATATGGATGTCTGACAAAATTAATACCGATGGATATATTTCAGTTAACCAGTTACATTTTATCGCTTCATACTACTGAATCCGCGTCAAATGGCCAAGTTCTGTAAAGCTGGATTGGAAGGCCCATAACTTTGCTCACATCATAGTTTTTATTTTCAGTGCTTCAGCACGTAGAGTTTCGAGTTTTTAAGATTTAAACCAAGGGTCGGCAACCGACGGCCCGCCATGCGAAATCGTCGGGCCCGAGACATATCAACTGGCTATTACAAGAAAGCGGCCCGCCGTTTCTTACTGAGTTTAAGTGTTAGTTAGCACTGTTTCAAAAAATTAGGGTATTGTTATGTCATAAAACTAGTGCGAAGGCGGTAGAATAGCGCGAGATTGTCTGGTTTACACGACATAATGATAAGAAGCAGAACTTTGCCTACTGCCCTAATTTGTGCATGTGCAGAGATGCGGATTAAACGCTTTGAGATAATTTTTTTTAGTCCAAGTGCTTTTCTTGTCAGCCGCAATATAGCAAGGCAATTGTGACGTAAGAAGCGAAATGGCACATTTGGGCCAAGTCGTTTGTTTGTTTCATGGGTTTGGCACTAATGGGCCACTACGTCCTTTTCATTTTCAATTCGTTTTTGAAATGAAAATGAAATCAAAATGAAAATAAAATCAAAATCAAAATGAAAACGAAATCAAAATGAAAATGAAATGAAAATGAAAATGAAAACGAAATCAAAATGAAAACGAAATGAAAACGAAATCAAAATGAAAATGAAATCAAAATGAAAATGAAATCAAAATCAAAATGAAAACGAAATCAAAATGAAAATGAAATGAAAATGAAAACGAAATCAAAATGAAAACGAAATGAAAATGAAATCAAAATGAAAATGAAATCAAAATGAAAACGAAATCAAAATCAAAATGAAAACGAAATCAAAATGAAATCAAAATGAAAACGAAATGAAAATGAAAATGAAATCAAAATCAAAATGAAAACGAAATGAAAATAAAAATGAAATCAAAACGAAAACGAAATCAAAATGAAATGAAAACGAAATGAAAATGAAAACGAAATGAAAATGAAAATGAAAATGAAATCAAAATGAAAACGAAATCAAAATGAAAATGAAATGAAAATGAAAATGAAAATGAAAATGAAAATGAAATCAAAATGAAAATGAAATCAAAATGAAAACGAAATCAAAATCAAAATGAAAACGAAATGAAAATGAAATCAAAATCAAAATATAATAAATAAAGAAAAAAACTAGATGGCACTCATGGGCCACCATACCTTTCTCATGTAATTGATTTTACTTTGTGATATCCACCATAGCTTTGCTTCATCAAATTTTCTTATGTTGCAAGTAAAATGGTTACCAGTAGTTTGAACTTTGTTTTATTTCGTTTTTCAAATTGTAGCTATTGATAGTTTGAAAATTGAAAAACTATTTTGAAACAACATGTGGGGACTTTATTATGATCATCTGTGATTGTTTCAATACTGTTAGAAAAATATCTTGCTCATAAATTTAAACGCTTAGAATAAATTACGGTTGGCTGTGTTTTGCATACAGTTTGCGTACCAGTCCGTACCAGTGTGTTGTTAAGAAATCACATCACAACTAGACACCATTTAAACGTGGCAATATCTGCAAATGTTTGATTTAAGAATTTGGCATGATATATGCACGTTTGCTTTACTTCTAGCTTGAACAAGACAAAGTGTATAATCAATGCAGCGTAATTTACAAGAGTTTTCGAGTTTACTCATTCTTGTTTTGTTTTTGTTTTTTTTTTCATGCTAGGCCTAGTGCTTGACATTAGACATTATTAGTTTGCCAAATTTTTTGACTGTTGCGGTGGAAATAAATTTTGTATGCATGGACTTTATGTGCATAAAATACAAAGCAATTAATTCACAAAACAATTATGTTTGTTAAAAAATCTCAAAAATAGCAGTATAAAATCAAAATTTGTCACAACACTGCCGTAGAACAAATTGTGGTTGTGTTGGTCCTTATGAATAGAATTGCAAAAATGAAAAAATTCAGTGTAGTTAACACTTTTGCTTTATCTTAGTTGTGTAATTGTAATCACAGTGCAGGTGTTGATTGGATGAGTTTTACTTTGTAGACTACCATGTTAACAGACACCTTGTTGCTGGTTTTGTCAGGCTTATTTTACAATCGAGTTGCAATAAATAGCGTTTTCTAATGTACAGTACTTTCGTGTAATTTGGACAGTTTGCAGTGTTGTAAGCCACTCAAACATCAATTGTGTGCAGGGGCTTACTCAGAAATTTTCCGAAGGGAGACGCATGAAGAGGTAATCCTACATTATTATATGATTTTTTCGGAAAATCTGAGCAGGAAAATCTCTTAAAGTGTGTCAGAAAAGGTCTGAGTAGGGGGGGAGGGGGAGGGCTTAATTGCAACTTTTTTTTTTCAGACGCCACTGAGTCCTTATTTAAAGTATGCTATGAGTTTGTACCATCACAAAAATACAAAAAATTTTGCTATATACCGTAAAAACCCTTGTTCAAATGAAACATGACGATAACTTGGTATTGAACAAACTTATTTCATTAAATGTAGCTTAATAACTTCGTAAGCATGGTGGTATACGGTAATAATAGCAATTAATACACTGGTCGCTTACTGCTCACTTTAATTCTAAGTATGTCAGTGCCGTATTTCTTTTTTTTTTTTTTTTCTTTGAATTGCTCTAATAGTTTGTTGCTTTCTACTGATTTTGCACATATAAGGTAATGGCAGTGCAGAACCAACCAACATCATTACTATGCTAATTCATCAACATGCAGTTTTATCAAGTCTTTCATGTTGCAGTGGATTTCTTTGTACTTTGCTTCAGCAGTTCAGTACGTTTTCAAGTTCTTGGCATACACAGCTGTTTCCAAGCGATGGTGCTTTTACATCAAACGAAAAATTTCGCTAGATTTTGGAAGAGATAAACAAGTGCCTTAAGCAAAGCGAACTTGATGGTACATGACTTTTCTTTTGGTGTAAGCTGTCACATCATTGTTAACAAATAAAACGATGTAAGTTGCATCTTCTGCTCGGAAAATAATTATTCGAAGTCTTAAAGAAACTGTAGGTTCATTGATCATTGATTAATGACTGGGTTTCTTTGCCGAAAGCCCCTGTTTCAAGAAATCTATCTGCGTTTTATTTCATTCTTTAACAATTTTCGAAATGGTTTCACAATTTTGAAATGTTTTCTCAATCCTCCTTTTGATTGAAGTTCTGCCAAATCAACTGGTTTAGCTATCACATTAGACTTGCTGCTGCATGGCTAACTGCTTTGCTCCAGGGATCTTAACTTGTACTTGATTGTACGAACATCTCTTTCACCTGTTCACTATCCAAGTTGCTTATTGGTGCCAAATCCAAAATAGGATCCGAAGAGTCGAGCTGATGAATACCTTCATCATTTCCCAATGATGTGCATATGATGTTTGAGGGAAATCAAGATGGCAATCTCAGGAAGAACGGAAAGTGCCATGCTGAGATCAATGTGTGCAGTGAAATTAGTGGATAGAAAGAATAATGAGGAGTTGATGAAAATTCTGGGTTTGGAGGAAATATTAGATAAAATGGCAAAGATAAATGGAGTATTGTGGCATGGACAAGTGGTTAGGAGAGATGATGATAGCGTTCTAAAGAAGGCATTGATGCTTGAAGTGAATGGACAGCGAAATCGAGGAAGACCAAAGCAGATATGGAGGAGCAAGTTGAAGAGAATGTAAATAAAATTGGGTTGGAGGAGTACGAGGCTGTAAATCGCACAAGATGGAAAGAGGGAGTGAGAGCGATCGCTGAAAGAATGAGGTGCGTCTGTCCACCCTCGACCAAGACCAAAACCCACCGGATTGAAACTGGATGATCATGATAATGCCCTCTTTGTTTAACAAAGCCATCTACCTTTCGGTGAAGAGTTTGCAAGATTGGTGGAGCAACTGTGGTTGTGCAGCTGATTGAATGCCTGAACTTCCATGAGAACTTTCCCAGGCAGAGACTTGCATTGACCAATCCTATCATTGCTGATGTAGCTGAAAGCAGGTCGAGTAAAATCTAGCAAGTTTATTGAGCTGCAGCGGAGTAAATTGTCATAAAGCGCATGTATAGTTGGAATCAACTCCCACTATCCCATTGGATCAAAGTTAGTAATGCTTACAAAAAGTTAAAATGAGATGGGTGGCCCCAGCAACACAAAAAATGGAAAGAAACCCCAAACTCAGAACTAGCAAAGTATTTTACTACACAAGTCCGTGTATTGGTGCTTTGAGTGATGCTGATGAATTGTGATGATTTCTTATCCTCCAATCAGTTGAAAGCGATGGAGGCACTAAACGTAAGACGAATCCACTCTTGGTTAGGAGTTGCCGTTGTTTTGTGCGGTAGTTGACTTCTGCTTCTGATTTCTTTAATTTACTGCTTGTTAGATTCCACCAAGCAGAGAAAATATCAGGAAGTATGTTATCCCAAGACGCAACAATGAGACTTGGGTTGGAGTTAACCATCAACTTTGCAATCATGGTCGTAACTCGTAGCAACAACAACGCTCCTAACCACTGCGCCATGCTGTCGACAATGTGGATGAGCAGTTTATTGTACCGGTACTCTTCTCATGGTGTACTTCCCAGAACTCTTAATGGTCTTTGAACGAGTAACATAACCTGGGCTGGAACCCTCTGGTCCACCTGTACTCATTTCAATATAGCCTGTTTATAATAAAAATATGTCACCATTTGTAGTGTACTAACTCCATTGTAGACTATATGTAGCCTTCTTAAGCTTGTACACCGCATCAATATGACGTCATAATCCTTCAACAATGCTGAAAGGATTTTTGAATCGCGCCTTCAAATATTCAAAAATGAATCATTTTTAGAGTTGACCCAGGAAGTTCGATGTGGATTTGAACAAGGGTTTTTAAGTTGCACACACTTCAGACTGTTCTAGAAGTGTTAGTTATAGCTTGTAGCTTACTTTTGAAGGGGACTCACTTGGAACTAAATTTTAAGCCCCCCCCCTCCCCCAGCCTGAGGAGGGCGCATACATACGTAACCACCCTCTTGTATGATTATCTTAGTATCGCATGAAAATTGTACATTAAAACTGGACCACTTTGGGGTACAAAGCTGGCGTCAGAGCAATCGACTTGAGGGACCAAGCGTTTATCAGGAGGGGCCAAAGTGTGATCTAATTATGCACTAAAGTCTCCGTCTTCAAAACAAAATTAAGCTTGTTGATTTGGGGAAGGGGCAAAGCTGGTTGATTGTGAAACTAGGCCCTCTTTTGGCGCCGGCCCTGTCGGGGTACCTAGAAATTAGTAGGTGCAAATCATTCCAAGTGTTTTGCTCTGCCACAGAAGATGTCGTTTGGACGGTAGCCTTGCAGTAAAGTAGGACTCATTGTTTTGTATTTACAATAACCTGAAAAGACAACACAGCTTTTGAATAGGCCTTACTGCAGATAAGCAGGAAGTTACCACAGAAAAGCGATTGTGTGAATTAAACTGCAAAGCAACTTGTCTTTAAAAATATCGCAGGCAAGCCAGCGTATTCTGTTTCCATAGCTACGTCACGGTCGTTCGCGGTGGGCATTTACTGATCGTTAGCAGATCGTTGTAGTATCAGAGCGTTTTTTGCGCATCGTGCGCTCCTCGGGGATTTCCCTGTCGTTATCGTATCGTTTCTCAGTGAACATCCCGCTTTAGTTTTACTTTACTGTTCACCGATCACGCAAAAACCTGCAAAATCTTTCTACATTGACTTACCGGTACATTATAATTTTAGTTGCGTGCCGCGCGTCGCGTATCGGTAAACGCACCTTAAGCGCCAAAAAACCTTACGTTCACTAGTAAATCGTAAATAAGACGTTTTTGTTGATTGCCGATAATTTATCGATAGAAGACGGCCGATACGATATATCGGCTAATCGCGTTATCGGCCGATAAATATGTCGGTTGAGCTCTAATTTGTTCTTCATGTTTTTGTGATTTCTGATTTTGCTTTTTGATTGCAGAACCTCAGAGTTAACTTGCGCATTAAAGAAAACAAGATTTCGTCTGAAGATGTCAACAAATATGACGCAGGATTACTGAAAGATAAAGAAACGGGCAAACAACAAACGTTTTCCATCACGGAAAAAAATCTTCCGCGGTATTTGTTATTGCTAGGTCGGCCAAGAAACAGAGAAACCCATCATTTGATTGACAAATGCAGCAAAGTTGAGGAACTGCTTCGAGTAATTCGAAATCAGGTAAGTTTGCTTTGTCATTTGTTTGAGCAACATTTGTAAGACTATAAAAAATCTGTGAAGTTAAGCATCACCTGTATAACTTATTTTCTCAGGAGCTAAGTGGTTGTCAAACGACCTTATCTTTTTTTTTGAGTAACGCATATGGCAGTACAGTAAGGACGCCTTTGATAACTGCGATTCACTGGATGTACAAGAACTACAAGCGGCCAAATAGGTTCAAACTACGTCTTGGGAAATTTTCTTTATATTTTAGTTTGCTCATGCTCTTGATCCACAACAACCACGAAAGCTTCGAAAGGATTATGGTGTAATGGGAGACAAAATAGACGAAGACAAATTTCTAGCAGTTTTTATTAAACCATACCCTCAACTCTTGGTTCATCTTTACGAGTTTTTTAGAAACTTAAACCTAGCCGCAGACTTTTATCCCAGGCAAGTGATGCTTTACTTAGTGTTTGATTAGGCCTAAGAAAAAAATTGAACATACTGTTCTATTGTTAAATGAAAAAAAAGATTTTTGTTATAGAAGTACTACTGAGGAGCGCTGTCGTGCGAAACAGACTGTTAATTCATTTTGGCCAAATTGATAGTTGTTTTACATTTTATATGACGGTGTGATGATGAATAGCGAATAATACCTTTTTAGTGCGGTATTATTTCTACAGCAAAAGCGACCAACCCTCTACCAGCTCCCGGTTGCCCTCGGTTGTGGCCGGTTTTGACTCTTTGACAGAATGGGAAGAGTATTATTGGCGTAATGGTGTAACTGACAGTGAGTGATAATGGCAAATAGATGTTGCTGTTGATATTTTATTGTGTTATACTTTCGGATGTAAAGGCTTTTAAACGCTGTTAGTATAACTAGCAACTACACGCTGTTTAAATCCTTACATTTGAACTGCATCACTCTAGCAAGCATTTTAGTTTTGCGGCGCTGCAACTAGAAATAGCGATTCTCAAACTCCGCAGTTTCAATTTATAACTTTCAAGTTAAAAAGAAGCGCTACATTTCCTGCTAAGTTGTTCTGTTGGTGTGCTACGTCATGAGTGTATCCTGTTGATAAATAGTTGTGATTGCAGACCAATTCTTCTGTTACAAAGTCACGGCGAGATATAATGGCAGGACGGTGAAAGAAGAAAATATTAAAATTAAAGACAAACGATTAAAAATATTCTATCCCAATCAAACGACTACTGCAGATACTGATCCTGCCACGTTGGAATTTCGCATGAAACCTGCCCAAGGCAGCATTACCTTGAAGAATTTTGCCGGTGGTATTGTTTTAAGAACTAATCCCGCTGACAGATCTTTGATAGCTCGTCGCGAGTGTTTGGTGAAGCTGTTTTACCGTTCACACAAACACCAGAATTTTGAAGAAATGGCGCAAGGTGTAGATGTTACTCTGTTTTCGTACGAAAAACTTTATGAACAACTTTATTCTACTGATTCTGATTTATTGCTAGCTGAAGCTGAAACTGAGTTCGTTTTGGGAAAAAATCCCAATATCACTCCGTCCGAAACGTATCCTGTCACAATCACTATTGAATCTATAGCGGCTGCATATGTGTTTGAGCCAATTCCTAAGCCCATACAACTCACGATAGATGAAAGTATCGATGAAGTGTTAGTGTCTGTAGAAAAATAGTATCAGGAGTGACAACTAATGCATGACTAATTTCCGTCCCAACAAAATTAATCAATCATGCAGTTATTTCCGTATAGATTTAGCTAAAGCATCACTGAAGATTTGAAGGTTCAGCCTCACTTTTTTACCTATTGTTTGAAGCTTGTTACCCTGAATTGTTGAGATAATAATTATAAAATTATTTTGTACTGTAAGCTACGCCCTTTAATGCATAATTTGGTTTTTAAAATGTGAGCAAGTAACATCATGCCCTGGAGGTATTGTGCCTCATTATGCGGTATATCACTGAAGTATAGGCTCAGCTTAATAGTGACTTCCTTTCAAACGAATGCGCTTTTTACTAATTTTATTACTCCTGCCACTCGATTTCTTAGCTTTTATTTGACACTTTGTGTCAATGTTGCGTGGAGTGTTTAAATGAATTCCTGTTCAAATGTATTTAGGATGCTACACTACTCATTACGGAAATGTAAGTAATTTTTGGCGTTTGAATATTTGTGCTATCAAAAGTTCATTTATTACCGTATTTACATATCTCTGATGCAAATTATCTTTTTGCCAGCAGTTTTGTATGCAACTGTTATTACTTCATTCGTTATATTTTATTATCTAGTTATTCTATCATTCACTGTAGCCTATTCCAATCTGTTTTATACAACACTAGAAAAAATTTTAAGATTACAGCATATCGTAAAAAAATTATTCAGGGCAGTGTTTTTCAACCGGTGTGCTCCGGTACACTAGTGTACCGCGAGATCGTGTCAAGTGTTCCACAAAAAATTGTTAACTTTTGTATGGTTCACTAATTTTTTTAGACGTAAATTTTGTATGTATGAATGATATATCGTTGTACATGAATTAATTGATTACATTTAAAATAGTAGGCGTAGTAAAAGCAATAGGTTTTTGAAGAGAAATCTAGAAGCCGATCTTGAATCTAGTCAAAGCAGTGTTAATACAGATGAAATTCCTGGTACAAGTGGTCCAGAGCAGTCGACTTAGGGGGCCAAGCGTTCATCGGGGGGGGGGGGGGGGTAAAGTTTGAAATTAAGCACAAACGCTGCTGTCTTCAGAAGAGTAAGCTTGTTGATTGGGGGGACCAAGCATGTCTATTGGGGGTCCAGGCTCTCCTTGGTGCCGACCCTGGAGTGGTCAAGAAAAGCGAAAACAGTAATATCGCGAAAGTATGACAAAAATTATATTTCTTTTGGATTCACTTTCACTAGTGATGTCACTAACCCTGTTCCATTGCGTATATCCAATAGTGCTATGGTCCCACTCCCAAGCAAACTGAAAAGCCATCAGGAATCAAAACACCCATTTCACAAAAACAAGAAGGCCGACTATTTACACACAGAAAAACAGGTCAATTTTTGCGAACAAAACTAAAAGTGAATGAGAAAGCTATAGCTATTAAGTAGCTGAACTTGTAGTTAAATATAAAAAATGCTGGCTGGTAATATTAATCACGACTCTGCAACGAGTGTAGTTGCAGACAACTACACTCGTTGCAGAGTCGTGATTAATATTACCAGCCTGCAAATCCATTGTGAAAGAAACGATCGGCCCTGACGCGGTTCGAGAAGTAGCTAAAGTTCCTCTAAGAGGATGCAATTAGCAGACGTATTGATGACATGTTTGAAGCTGTTGAAACGATCGTTTTAGATATAATACGAATTAGCAAACAGTTTTGTAAGCAATTAATTGATTTCATCTTTATCCTCCAATCACGAGATAGCGGCGGAGGTGCTATGCGTAGAACGAATCCAGACTCGCTTAGGAGTCGCCTTTGTTTCCAAGTTTTCCGGTTGAATTTTCTTCTGATTTCTTTAATTTGCTGATTGCCAGATTCCACCAAGTAGAGATAACCATCGTGAAGCATCTTATTCAAGGACGCAACAACGATACTAAATTGGGAGTTGAACAATTAACCTTGCGATCATGGTCGTCGTGAAAACGACGCTCTGACTTATTACACGCAGCCAATTAGACAAGTAGGCCCAAGGGCGGCTCGTCTAGAGGAGCTGCAGCACCTCCAGGAAAATCTCAACAAAAATTTATGAATTTTAATCATTTTTTTCAAGATTATCACTCAATGTTTATGTGCAATTGAAGTTTTAAAGTGCAATTAAAGTTTTCTTGAAAAAAAAGAAGGATGAGGGTGGACCTCTAACCCTTTTTTGAAAAACAAATAATATTTTTAATTTTTGATGAAATTGCTTAAAAAGGCAACACTTCTGCGAAATCTGCGGCTGTAATGGAAACGTAAATTTACTCAGAGCCAACTAGAGATGGCATGGGCCGCTAAAAGACATGTTAACCGGTCTTTTTATTGGGCCGCTAACGGCCCGGATCAACCTTCTTTTATTACTAGACCGCTAACGAGTCGCTAACAATTTTTTCAAATTCCCTTTGAATTTTCATAATAAATGATTTGTGAATGAACATTAAAATAATCAACTCTGCGCTCTTAAATGATCGATGTAAACGTCTTCATTCTTCAAGTGCAGGGCATGGGCGTCCGCAGAAAAAAATGCAGGGGGGGCAAAAACATTCTCGAGATGGCCATCTTAGTGAAAGCTATAGTCAGGTAAGTGTCAGTGATAGAGTGACCAACCGACCATACGTCCGGCATCGGCCGATGCCGTACGTGCAGAACTCTTCTTTCATGTTGTTGTGCATTATGCGGACATAAATCAATTTATGTGCCACTAGGCTTGACAGTCTGTTAAAACAACTTTCTTTTTGCATGGTTTTCTTAGGTCTTGTTATATGTGGTTGGTTTGATGCTTACATTTCAAAACAATCAAATCTTTATTATACTTGCGCTATTACGCCAAAGTGTGTAACGAGTGGCGGGGCCCGTCTCCGCTGCTTAACCTTCGAGGAAACGTCGCAACGGTGGTGAGCCGTTAGCGATACTGTGTCCGATTTGACCAATCCGGGAATCGAACCTCAGACTTCCCGCACCGATAGCGACGTTCTGATCCAAAATGTCAAAATAAAAAGTAGTTTGAGCTCTGAAAATCAAACTTATAGCTACGGCCTACAAATCAGTGCTGCTCAATTTTTTTATTGCAATGTACCGGCAGCGCAGTTTCTGCCATCAAGGCGTACCAGTAGCGCATCAGCAACAAATCCAAATTTGTTTTACAAGATACGATACTCGGTATATAAGCGAAAACCAGAATTTTTCTATGCAAGATGCAAAAAGTAAAATTGGACATGCTGCCGTTGCCGCGTGAATTTGCTGGTATACGTACGTCCACATGACGGATTGGTAATCGGCTGATTGGTGTAGCAGTAACGATATTGCTTTCAAAGTCAGAGATCTGGGGTTCGATATCCGACCTGTCAAATCGAATACAGTGCTGTTCACGGCCACCGCCAATGGCTCGCCACGTTTCTTCGGAGTTCGAAGCTAAGTTGCTCACGCGCTAAGTTATGGAGATGGTCTTCGCCACTCGTTGCACGCAGCTTCTGGGTAATACCACGAGTATAAGCAAGATTTGAGATTGAAGATCAATAAAAAAGACGCACAAAAACTTTTATCCGAATTCTTCATCTTATGCGAAGTGTGCGCCTGTTTATCTTCCACCAGTCTATCCGATTGTGGTTTGACTGAAGAGTAGCATTTGACACAAAAACACTTTTCCAGTCTTTGCGTCATGACAAAAGATAAATCGCCATGTCCGTTGACCTGAATAGAATGCGATAGTATGTACTATTGCATACGGCCTTGAAAGACAAGAAAGTAACCTAAACGAATGGAATCATGCAGAGAACAAAAATGAATTAAGTATCAAGCAATAACTCGTACTGATCAACGTAAAATGATGTTCGGGACCTGTACCAATATTTTCTAACGTGCTTAGCACTGGCCTTGGTAACAGCATGCCTAAACGTAAAACCAGTTTCAATGATGTGTGAAGGGTGGAGTTTCCACTCATTGAACGGCCGGACTAATTTCGACAGCAACATTTAGACAACTATACAAACTCTTTTATGCTTTAATTCAGAGGTGGGCAACCTGCGGCCCGCCAAAGCATGTGCTAATAGCAGAGGTGGGCATTCCGCAATTTGAAGCGCAAGTTGCGAAGCGCTTTAACATATTATTTTTAGCCATTGCGCAAGTTGCGCTGCGCTTCAAGGAAAATAAATCCTTCTTGCGCTTTATTGCGTTGCGAACTGAAAAAATATGTAATAGTGTGCGCATTATTGCGCTGCGAACTGAAAAGAATCTGGTTGCTTGCGCTTTGTTACGTTGCGCACTGTCGGAAGTTGAAATACTGCGTTGCGCTTTGTCGGATTAATTAAAGCGCAATGTGCTGGAGTAAGCAGTTTTTTGTAACTGTTTTTAATAGAATAGCAGTTTGTTTCTTGATGCGTACAATAGGCCTATTGGTCAATTTATTGTAGCAAAAATTTTCAGCTCATCAGAAATGTGGTACACTAAAGTCTTTTGCTTTTTAAAATCATTGCAAGTGCTTAAAGAGATCATTGAGTGTTGAATAAATCGTATTTACTTGTTGTTGTGGAGAACTTCGCCGCATATGCAAATTATGATTTACCGCGATGAGGTGCTTTTAACGGCACGCGACAATGCAACGTGGCACAGTGGTTTGAAGCGTCGTTTTTACGACGACCATGATCGCAAGGTTGAAGGTTCAACTCCCAACTTAGTCTCGTTGTTGCGTCCTTGGATAAGATGCTTCACGTTGATTATCTCTGCTTGGTGAAATCTGGCAAGCGGCAAATTAAATAAGACAGAAGCAAAATTTAAGCGGAAAACTCGGAAACAAAGGCAACTCCTAAGCGAGTCTGGATTCGTCCTAAGCTGCGCCTCCTTCGCTTTCTCGTGATAAGAGGATGAAAATGAAGAAAGCAATCATCAGCAACGCATCTTTTTTCGCTTCTGATTTAATTTTCCTGTTCATTGACCACGCAAAATCCTGTTACAGTCACTTGCATTAAAATCGTTGTCGCGTTGTAGACAACTGCGTGCTGTTAAAAGCACCTATAAAAATAACTCAAGAAAAAATTGCATTGCTTATAAGTTACATCTACTCGTTGCGCTTTATTAAATTTTTCGTTGCGAAAGTTGCGTTGCGCTTTTTCTTTTGTATAAACCTCGTTGCGGAAGTTGCGTTGCGTTTTAATGCAAAAAAATTATTGATTGCGGATGTTGCGTTGCGCTTTAATGCGAAAAAACAATTGATTGCGAAAGTTGCGTTGCGCTTCAGTCAATTTAAAAATTAGGTTGCGCTAGTTGCGTTGCGTTTCATGACTTAACAGAACTTTTGCGCTTTGTTGCGCTGCGCTTCAATCAATTTTTAAAAAATGCCCACCTCTGGCTAATAGCCAATTGGTTCCGAAACCTGTTTTTTTGCGATCAAGCTCAAACCCAATCAACACACGAACTGCTTTTAATGCTATTTTCCAGTCTGAAGATCTAGTTTTTTTAGCCATCTTTTATTTCAGAGACCTCTTTTTCACGCGGCAGACCCTTTTTTAGTATTACTCCTGCCAAGAAGTTTTTTTTTTCTAAAAACTGCGGCCCGCTGGAAGCCTATATTTATAATTTGTGGTCCAGTATCACCAGAAAGTTGCCCACCCCTGCTTTAATTACACAGATTATTGCGAAATGTTTTGTTATTTTATTCATTTTGCAGTAAACTCATCTGTATTTTTCAACTTTTTGTGTAGTTTCTTAACTTGCATTTTTTCATGCATATTTTTTCAACTTTTTTGTTTTTTTAGGGGGGGGCAAGTGCCCCCTCTTTTTGATTTAGTAGTTTTTAGTAGCATATTTATCCTCCTATCACGAGAAAGCGATCAATGCGCTATACGAGCTCGATTAGGAGTTGCCAGCCATCTGTCTACCACACCAAGATGGGGAAATCCCGCTAAGTGCCTTTCCCAACGGCACAACAAGTAAACTTGCCGGCTTGTTCTCCACATTGTTCCTTTAATGCTGAGCGTCAAGCAGGGAAGCTGTGAATACCAATGTTAAAGTCATTGGTTTGGCCCGACTCGGAATCAAACCCGAGTCTACAGCTCAAGAAACAGACGCTCTATACCACTCTTGCCCCCCCCTGCGGACGCCCATGGTGCAGGGTGTGAAATTTTGTGTGAGGTAAATTGTAGGATGCAGGATTGCAGGTAGAATTAACTTTCGATTATGCTCGAAAAGTACGCTATTAACAGATTAAGCGATTTTGGTGTATTCACTGCTGATTGGGCTTCTTGAGAGATGTATTTGGTTTTTAGGGCTATCGAATGATATGCAGTGCTGGTACCGGCACCTACCGGTAGTCTACAGGTCGGGTTAGATCTAGTATCAGCCCCCAGCTGTCCAGGTACGGTTAGAATTGATTAAGATTAGGTTCGTTAAGATTAACCTACCGGTAACTTATGACCTGACCCTAAACAAGTGCAACCCTTACCGAACCTAACCCTTACTACATTTAACCCTAATCAAACCTAATTCTCAGAGCCGTAGCAGCCGCCCCCCAAACCCCCCAATTGAGGGTAACCCACACTACCAAGAGAGGCCCCTATTGTCTTAAAGGACACAAAGTTGCACCAATTCAAAAACAAAATTTTGCTTTGCGAATTGCGTTTAATGGGATTTTTTACGCTCAGATTCAATATTTCAACTTTGAAATTCTTCGCAGTCGTTTTCTTTTAAATAGCGTCACAAACTGCGTAATGGTGTCATAAAGAATATACTGTGTGTAAGAGTGTGGGTTGGACTTGAAAAAGGAGGCCGGTGCAGAGTTGGGTCCACACGTTTTTTAATTTTTAAAGTCAAAGTCATTACTTTTGAAAAAAATTAAATTCAAATTCAATAACACCATGTGAGCGGATTTAAAATTGTATTTACTTATTTATTCGCGTTTTTATCTTCCTATCACGAGAAAGCGACGGGGCGCCACACGAGCTCGCTTAGGATTGCCGACAGGGGCGTATTCTCCAGAGGTTCAAGGTGTTCAGCGCACACCCTGCGATATCTCAGGCACACACGTTAATTACATTTAATTCAAATATTTGAATTTTCTCGTCTTTAATCTTTGTAATATCAGCGCAATCTGAGTGAGTTCTTTTTGCTTTGCTTTGCAATGCTAAACTGCTTCTTCGGCATGTGTAAAAACTGAACTGGTGGCTAAGTGCCGTAGTAGACCTCCATGCAGTATCATCCCTTAGTTGCTTTGGTGCCGGGTGAAAGTGTTAAATAGTAACTTCTCATGACTGAATTCGCTCGTTAACTAAAATAGGGTGCGTACCCACCTATTTTGCAACTACAAACTGAACGCAAAGTTTACCGAATGCTTACCTATGTTTGCAATGAAACATTTACGTCATCAGTAATTATTAAAATCATACCTATTAATGCTCTGCCCTCGACCTCTTCCCCTCGCACTCTGTAAGTATTATGTCATGATTTCCCGCCCAGACACCTTGACTTAGACTCCATGTTTAATGCTCTCAAATAGTCCTACGCAGTCTATCAAAGGGCCAGATTCTTCGTTACGCCGCTAAACTAGGCTTAGTTTATCCTGATCTTCCTCGCTCGCTTTCTATGCTGCTCAACATAATTTACCATTTTACCTAAAACCGCTGTCTTTGCTTTATGCTTATAAGACATTCAAATAACAATTTTCACAGTCGAAAAAGCAATTGCTTTAAGACAATGGAAAAAAGTCAGTTGAAAAAATAGATTTTAATCAGGAAAAACCTAGTAAGTTGAAACCTACTAGATGATCTGAAAATTTTTATTACGTCAAAAACCGAATTGTTTTAAGACAATGGAACAATCAAGTAAGTTGAAAAAATCAATTTTAATATGGAAAAACCTAGTAAGTTGTGAGTTACTAGGTTTTTCCTGAAAAAAAAGCAAAATTTTGTGTACTTACTAGGTTTTTCCATATCTTTCCCGCTTAATAACTCAAAAAGTTGAGCATATTTTTCGCTCAAAATGGTCTCAAAAGACGCGGAAGAGCGCAAAGCCGCCCCCAGTGACATTTTCTCAATTTTCGAAAAATTGCGACTTACTAGGTGACATGCCATATGATATGCCAATTGCCATATGACATGAGAATCGCTGCATAGTGCATGTCACATCACTGATTGTCTGCACAGATATCTGATGATGAGGCTCTTCTCGAACAAACGTGAAGGCCTCATTACTCATTACTGTACCTACTCAATTACTATAAATAATGTACAGTATTGGGTGGCGTTAAAAAAACAGAAAACATTTCTAGTTTTGCGTGTTCTTATCCTTCAGTTTTCGAAAGAGTAGGCGTAAGCAGCGTTCATCAATACTGATGTGTACGAATAGGTGTCAAAAACTAAGCGTTCATGTACTGTAAACCTTTATCAGCCCAAAGGCGGCGAGAATTCTTTCGTGTAGTACCGCCACTTCGCGGTTTTTCACTTATCGCAGTGGTGTCTGGACCGCATTAACCGCGATAAACGAGGGTTTACTGTATGCCTAAGCTTATTTCTTATTCGTTCTAATTTTAATTCGGAAGTTGATTTCATTTCCAAGTTTTTGCGAATTCACTAATTCTAATCTAATTTGGAAAAACTGTATAGCTCTACAGTAATTCTAATCTAATTTGGAAAAACTGTGTAGCTCTAATTCTAATTCTAATCTAATTTGGAAAAGCCGAAATTTTTCTAATTGTCCAAGTCTGGACAAGAGAGAAGGTACAGTGCGTAAAGTATCAATTGACACAAATTTTCTTAATTTGTAAAATATCGCTGAACTTCTCGCAAGCTTCAATGACAACTCTTTGATATGTGACGACCAGCTTAAGTTTTTATCGATGTATAATCCTAAGTATTTGACTGCTTTTTTCCTTTCTACTAATGCTTTGTTGATGGTCAATGTGAAGGGGGCCGAGATAGATTTTTGCGAAACTTTATTGATTAGTACATAATTGGATTTTTGATAATTTAATGATAAGTTTGTTCCGACTAAACCAGTTATTAATTTTATTAAGCTCACAATTAACCCTAGACTGAAGCGATTCCAGATTGGCGTCAGACATGTTTACATACCTATCATCCGCAAATAGACTTGTGGAGAACTTTGAAGCTGAGGGTAGGTCATTGATGTACATTAGGAACAGTAAAGGACCCAGTGAGGAACCTTGCAGTACACCACAAGTGACATTTAACAAATTAAACTCGCAATTAGCTATTTTGGTGTATTAAAATCGATTGTTTAAATAATCTCTGAAAAGATCTAAGGACGGGCCTCTAAATTCAAAGTACCTTTCGAGTTTCCAGAGTAAAATTTTATGATCGACCGTATCGAAAGCTTTTGATAAGTTTAAAAATAAGCAACAGTTGTACAATCTGTTGTCTGCGGTCGTCATGAGATTGTTATGAATATCAGCAATGGCGTGGATAGTTGAATAGTTTTTGCGAAACCATATTGACGTGTTGATAATAATTTGAATTTTTCTACATATTCGATAACGCGATTAAACAAAAGTTTTTCAAATATCTTACTAAATTGAGACAATAAAGAGATGGGACGATAATTGGTAAGCTCGCAGACATTGCCCTTTTTGTATATCGGAACTACTTCAGCAATTTTTAGAGCTTCTGGAAAAACTCCTGGGGTTAAACATAAATTAAATAGTTTGCTGAGAAACTCAGCGATGGAAATTTTTGCTAGTTTGGTTTCGTAATCATATTTTCTAACTGCTTTTTTATCTTTGAGTGATGAGATAATGGTGATTAGTTCGTCAGGGGTAGAAGGTGACAAAAACAATGAGTTCTTGATATTGCAAAAGTGTAGAAATTTTTCGAAGGAATGTGAGCTTGGGGTAATTGAATTTGCTATATTGGGATCTATGTCTGTAAAAGCCATAGTCTAACTCATCTAATAATGACCCAGATATTTCTGGGCAGGAAGTAACATTAAGTATCAGCCCCCACTGTCCCAGGTTCAGTTAGGGTTAGAATTAGGTTTGGTTAGGGTTAAATGTAGTATAAGGGTTAGGTTCGGTAAGGGTTGCATTTGTTTAGGGTTAGGTCATAAGTTACCGGTAGGTTAATCTTAACGAACCTAA
The DNA here is from genome assembly GCA_964006365.1 of Trididemnum miniatum. Classification (NCBI taxonomy): domain Eukaryota; kingdom Metazoa; phylum Chordata; class Ascidiacea; order Aplousobranchia; family Didemnidae; genus Trididemnum; species Trididemnum miniatum. Next base: position 5,414,505 of record OZ023246.1, read on the forward strand.
TCTTAATCAATTCTAACCCTAACCGTACCTGAGCAGCTAGGGGCTGATACTAAATCTAACCCGACCTGTGGACTAAAAATAACTGGTAGATGCCGGTACCAGCACTGCATAACATTCGATAGCCCTAAAAATTAAATACATCTCTCAAGGACCTCAATTAGCAGTGGATACACCAAAATCACTTACCGTATTTTACGGACCATAAGGCGCATTCAAAATCCTTTTTTTTTCTCCAGAACTGATCGTGCGTCTTATAAGCCGGTGCGCCTAATGTATAGATCAGGTAGTGCTTTATGCTTTATTGCTTACACTCAAAACCAGTACCGGTACCCTTATGAGCATTAAATGGCAACCCGATGCTCCTTAAAAAACGTAGCGTCTCATAGTCCGGTGTGCCTTATGTAAGGAAGAAAAACGAATCAAAGCATTTTACCGATAGTGCGCCTTATAGTCGGGTGCGCCTTATGGTCTGAAAAATACGGTAATCTGTTAATAGCGTACTTTTCGAGCATAATCGAAAGTTAAAACTACTGGCAATTTATTCTAGCTCTCACAAAATTTCACATCCTGCACCTGAAGAATGAAGACGTTTGCATCGATCGCTTAAGAACGCAGTGTTGGTTCTGGTTGTTTAATGTTCATTTACAAATCATTTATTACGAAAATTCAAAGGGAATTTGAAAAAATTGTTAGCGACTCGTTAGCGGTCCAGTAATAAAAAAAGGTTGAACCGGGCCATTAGCGGCCCAATAAAAAGACCGGTTAACGGCTAGTTAACCGGTCTTTTAGCGGCTCATGCCATCTCTATTGTATACAAATTACACATATACCCAATAGGTCACTAGTAGCTTATTAAAATCATTGGTTATCATCCAAAATTGAATCCGGATCTTGATCCGGAAAAAGCAAAAAATCACAATCCGGATCCGAAGCAACAGCCGGATTATCCGGTTTTTAAAATCCGGCTCCGTTGTACACCTCTGATCTACGGTAGTTTGAGAAGCACCGGTAGGCTTTTAATTATGGTACCGGTACATTGAAATTAATGTTAATTACAATGATTACCGGTAGGTCTGTCTAATTTGTAATAGTGCTTGAATTTTCTGTGAGTTGAAATAATTTACAGAAAACAAGTGATACCTCATTACTGTTTACAAAACAATATTAGTATTTTAATGGTAGGTATGCCTGTGTATATGATATGTTGGTAAGTAGCCTACCGTACTGAGTGGAGTGCCAAAAATCTTAAGTTTTCCTTTTTACGTTTGGATTGAATAAGATAAAAGGTTTGCAAAAAGAACGGACTTTGGGTGGGCCGGGCTTTATTTCGTGATGAGTTGCCGGGTCGGTTACGGTTACTGGGCTAGTGATTTCGGGCCAAGGGCGGTCCGGGTTGCAAAAAAGTGAGCCCGTACCATCTCTAGCGCCAACTCCCGCGCTTTCATGTTGCCATGTAAAAACAAGTTAATACTTGATTGTTAGATTTCTATTCGACTGACAATTGTTTTATCACTTTAGTGCAATAACAAGACCAATATTAAACCGAATTGTTTTTTAAAAGTATTAAATGTCATGCTTAGTGGATTTCTCAGTGATGCCATGAATTTTCAAAACGTAGAAGGAAGCTTTGGTCAGAATGTACTTCTTTCTGCTATATTGCAATACTGGAGCTGCAGAAGCATTTTATGACTTTGCAGCGACAATGCAGTTACAATGGTACAAACATGGATACGTAATAATGAGTACAATACGTTTGTTAGCTGAATGACAGGTGCCGCTACTAGACACTAGACAGCATGAGATTGTGTGTGTGAAAACGTCGAACAAATTAAAGGTTAGGTTTTTGTTAGCGGAGCTGCATTAGCTATTAAGCTGAAGAAGTTAGGTACAGAGGTAGTTGGAGCAGGTGTATTTTCAGTGTTGTCAGGCAGTAAAATTATCCGTCTGCTTGAGGCCAAGTAAAATATTACCGTATAGGCAAGTCAGCTAGTTTCTCAGGTAAGCTACCAGCACCGGTAGCTCTGACAAAAATGTAAAATTTGAAAAATAATTTAAGTGTTGTATAACCTGTTAACTGCAGGTTGTTCGATCAAACAGCTAAATTTACAGATCTAGAGCTAGTTGAAACAGTAGAAGCGGTAATTTAGATTAAACTTAAAAATTGCTTAGCTGCTTAGTTCCTACAGATGTACTTGTCCCACATGGTCCAGTGGTTTTACGAAAAAGTTCAGTTGCGGACTTGTACAGTATTTGTGAGCTTACCGGTACTGAATAGGGTATGGTATTCACGTGTAGCAACAGTAACTAAAATCCAATCTTCATTAAACTCGCGGTATTACGCCGAAGCGTGTAACGAGTGACGGGAACCATCTCCGCGGCTTAGCGCCTAGGCTACACAGCTGCGAAGAAACGTCGCAGCGGTGGCGAGCCGTTTGCGACACTGTGCCGATTTGACCGACCCGGGATTTGAACCCAAGACCTCCCGCACCGATAGCGTAAGCGCTAAGCAACTGAGCTAACGGCCAGTCTTTGATAATTTGGAAATAATAGGGAAGGTGAGGTAAGTTGATACTTAAGGTAAGATGATACAGCTGGTTTTTCCATATGAAATAAAAAAACTTTCTTGAAATTAGCGCCACCTATTGAAAAACAAGACAAAATAGCGCCAAACAGGTAGGTTTTGAAGTTTTATGAAGTTTGAAAAAGAGTGAGATTTCAAAAAATGTGTTTTGTTGCGTTTTTTGTAAAAAAATTAACCCAAACTTGTCAGTGTTTGTAGAGAGAGCGAAATACTTTTGAATTTTAAAAGGATAGCTGTTTGATAGTGCATAGCTTGGCTTTTTTTGAAAAGTTGATTTTTTTGCCAGCACCAGTCGGTAAGCCATTCTCTAATAAAAGCCTTTCTCTAATATTGCTATTAATCTCGTAAACCAACTTCCTAAACCATCTATACCCTTTCAAGAATACCTAGCACCAGCCAATCCTTCTTCCATTTTCTTTTATCCCACCTCCCCCCATGAAGTAAAGCAGATTATTAACAAAACATCCCCGAAGCATAGCTCATGCTGGGATGAAATACCACCTGTTGTATTAAAGTATTTGCCTGATAATATCATTAACGCTTTGACGTATATCTTTAATCTGTCCCTTTGTCAGGGTAAATTTGTCACCGCTTTTAGACACGCTAAAGTAGTGTCAATTCACAAAAAGGGTGATGTTCAGAATTTAAACAATTATAGGCCAATTAGTTTGCTGTCAAGCTTCTCAAAGATTCTCGAAAAAATCGTTTACAGGAGGCTGTATTCATTCTTTGATCGCTTCAACTTGTTTTCTAATTCCCAGTTTGGGTTCAGAAGGGGTCACTCTACTTCCCATGCTAATTGTCTGCTTGTTGACAAAGTCGCTGCATCATTCGAAAAAAAGCTTTGTACTCTCGGAATTTTTCTTGACCTCTCGAAAGCTTTTGATACTATTAACCATAAAATTCTCTTGCATAAACTTGATCATTATGGCATTAGAGGCACAGCCTTAAACTGGTTTATGAGTTACCTGACTGGACGCACTCAACAGGTTTGTTACAGCGGTGTTGCTTCTTCCAATATTAATGAGATAAATTTATCGGTGCCTCAAGGTTCGATTCTTGGCCCTTTATTATTTATTATTTACGTCAATGACTTCCCTAATTGCTTGAAATACGGAACTAGTTTGTCGTTTGCTGATGATACAAGTATTTTTATCAGTGGCAAAACGGCCCGAACGCTTTTCGATAAAGGGAACGACGAACTCTGTAATATCGATAATTGGCTGGTCGCCAACAAGCTCTTCCTAAATGCTAACAAAACAAAGTGTGTATATTTCAAGACTGCTAACTCCAAGACTCCCCCCAGTGATCTAAATTTAGTAATAAGAAACATTCCAATTGAAAGAGTGTCGTCAGTGCGAGTGTTAGGAACAATAATTCATGAAAATTTATCTTGGAAGGAGCATATGCTAGCTCTTAAGAGTAAATTGCGTGCTACCTTGGGTGCCGTGATTCGAGTCAAACCTTATCTCAATAAACATTCTTTATTATCGATTTATCATTCTCTGATAATAAGTCGTATTCGCTATTGTATAATTAACTGGAACCATGGTAATTCGACAATCCTAAATCAACTTCAGAGTATTTGTAACAAATTCATTCGACTGACTTTAGGAATAAGCCGTAATGAAGACGTCTTGCCACTGATGAAACAGCACAACTTACTAACAATTAACGATATATTTAAATATGAAATGGCTGTACTTATGTTTAGATTCCATAACCGTACTCTACCATCGGCTTTCGATCCTATTTTCCAATCCAAGTCTACTTCAATTACAACTCGAAGCAATAGTCGCGTAATCCCAATAAGCTGTCGTAGTACTGTCAGCCAGCAATCAATTAGATATATTGGTCCCAAAACATGGAATAATATCCCGCTACCTATTAGAGAATCTAAGACAATCGCCGCGTTTAAGAAAAATTAAAACAGCACCTTTTAAATAGCTACTAGCTCTTCCTTAACCCTGCCTGCATAGGTTAAATTGTTTCGAACAGAAAACTGCTTTCTGCTATTTTTTTCAGGTAACCTACGTCGAGCCCTGTGACTTCACCTAACTTCAAACCCACCGTCGCTTTTGGACATTTGTATTTAGCTATTTTAGGCCTAGATATGGTGAGATGGCAGGATCTATTGCCATGCCAAATTGTACTCGGTTCTTCTTGCTATGCCTTCGGCTCACTCTCAAACAGCATAACAATTTTCCTTTTTTTTTTTTTTTTTTGTTTATTTTAATTTTTTATTATTATTATTTTTTTTTTCGTTGTTTATTAGCTCTTGCCATCTTGAGAGACCACCAGTTTCCTGAAACAGTCTTGCCCCCAGATTCGCAAACAACTTGATCTTGTCAATTTTATTACACAATCTCTGTACACACTCCTGCATGGGATGCATAGTCATAGTGCATTGTTAAAATCCTAACAAAACTATTTCAATTACGAGATATAATCTTTTTTTTATTTTCATTTGTGATAGTTGTCGTGAATCTGCGGTCATGCTGGACAGGATTTCTTTAGGTAGGTTTCTTTGCCTGTCTGGCTTTTTGTGGTTACTCTATGGTCTCAACGGCGCTTGGTATGGGGTTAGGTTGGGACTCTTTTTCTTTCTAGTTGCACTGTGACGACATTGAGTAATCTCGAAATGCCGTACACTGTTATGGTTCCTACCATTGCACTATATCATAGCGGTGTTGGAGCTGTGGTCTCTCCAGTGTCTTTTTTATCTCGCCGTCATATGTTTGCTTTTTGTTCTTTTTTACCCTATTTTAGATTAATCGGGTGTTGCGACCATGCCTACTAATCCCCTCATCTTCAAGTTTCACTCTCGCTAGCATGTTACAACGTTGATCGTTTTGTCGCTTCTTCCCTTTTCTGTGTCCGTTTGTATTTGAAATCCTATATTGCTGTGTTAATTTATTTTGACGGTGCAGAAATAAAAGACACTACTACTACTAAGCCATAGCCTAACCACTGCATTTCTAAAAATTTACAAAAAATATAAGTTGATACAGGTTACATAAGGTAAGTTGATACATGTATCATGTTGTCTCTACGATTGGCCAGTTGATTTTTAGTAACCACATTAACCTTTTTGGGCTAGATTGATGAGGCTATTATTAAGTTGGGTCAATTCCTCTATTCTAGGTCCAACTCAGTTCAACTGTTCAACAAAATTAGTAAGCAGAGAAGCAGTTTCCTCAAGTGATTAGAACTTCAAGGGTTTTTCTACCAAAATTAATCCTGGTATCTCGTGTAGGCATATTCCTGTCGTTTTTAGTTGCATGTTTCAAGCTTGTTCATTAATGTCAAAAACAATTCTGGAAAAACTCATGCGTATCAACTTACCTACATCTGTGTATCAACTTACCTTATGTAGAAGGTAAGTTGGTACAGTTGGGTGATGTCTTTTCGGAGGTGATTCTGATAAAGTAATCTTATACAAAATATTTTAAGCATTTAAGAAAAGAATCGCAAGGAATGATGTTTCATTTAAACCTTTAAACAGATTGTTAGCTCAAGCCAATAGTGTGTGAGAGTCGAAACATGGAAAATCGTATCAACTTACTTCACCTTTTCCTACTAAGCATATACCACTGACCAGTAGACCTGTTGGTACAATTGAAGCTAGGCTTATTCGATATCTACCGGTACTGTACATATAGGCCTACGTGGGAATTTTATTTGAAAGCAATACCACAGGTCCCCGTTCGTGCTTGGTGTGATTATTGCAAGAATTTTGTAATCGTCATTGTTGGTGGCCTGGTGTAAAAACGTTGATTTCACGTCAGCCAGGTTTATTGTTTTGCCTACTTCGTTGTCATTTCGTGAAACGTTTCATAATTACTTCTACTCGGCCGAGTCTGTTGAACAGCTAATTAAAAACGTAAAATTCAAATAGAATTTTAACATAAGTTCGAGCCGAGCGCGTGACTGCTAAAAATCCGGTTAACTTTTGCAGATTCATAAACATGTTTGTAGACAGTTTTATCGCTTTCGTTAATATTTTTATGATGTGTTGTTATTTATGAATGAAATTATTTAAGCATTCTTCTCGAGTATCCTTTAATTGCTGATTGTTGTTATTACCTAAAAAGTGAGCGGAACATACAACATGCAGCACGTAAAGACAGTAGCTTTACGTGTAAAAAATGTTGCTGTTTTACGTTGAATATAATTCTTGCAGCACCGCCAAGTTTTTACTTCACGAGCCGCCACTGAGTAGGCCTACACAGATATTGGTAAAAACTATTGGCCAACGTGCGTTTTGTGGGTGCTGGATGAAGATGCTATGAGTTGCCGTTTTTTGTTACTCTATAAAAGTGGTGTGCAGAGAAATTTTTCTTGTGCAAAAAGTGTACCACAGCTCAAAAAAGGTTGAAAAACGCTGATTCAGGGTAGCTATTACAGTAGAAGCAAGTGTCTTCATAATCTTGTTACAGCCGCACACCAGCCAATTACAACTTTAATTATTCATAAAACTTCAAAAATGTTGATTCAGTTTCGCGCATTCATGTGATTATCAAAAACTATACCGACGTGTGAGCTCATAGACCTTTTTTCCGTACAAATTTATTATTAAACGATCAATAAAATCGCATTTATATTTCATGCTTAAAACTTTATAAATAACTTACAGACATAGGCCTATATCAGTGTACGGGTTGCTTATACAGGTAACACGCAAAGTTACAAAAACTGGATTTAACTAGTTGGTAGACTGGTACAGGCTACATTTTGCATCCAGAAACATCGTTTGGCAGTTGTCCCCACTCTGTTGCAGTTAGTTTTGGGTTAACATGCCTCTTATTAAGTTAAGAGAGTAGGCCTAATATATTGCATGGCTTCAATAGGAATACCTTACATCACAGTGTAACATATTAGAACTGACGTAGCGTTTTCCGATAAGCCTTGCACTTAGTTTAATGAGCCTAGATTTAGTTATTCAGTTGCAAAATTTTTAATACTTTCCACTGCATCTGCGATTTGTTTTTCGTCACGGCTCGCTGCTAAGATGTCACGTGATGTAGATTTGTCATAAAGAGCTGAATAGTTGATTCGAGACAAACCAGAACTTTCTGGACCTGCAGAATGGAAAGTTGCTCGTATGGCTACCCGGCAGAAAAAATGCAAATTTTGAACAGCTGAACTTGTCAATTAAAGACATTTTGTATCATTTCTGGCATCCTGTAAAACCGAATCTAAACATTCTCATTTATGTAAACCGCGACCGATTGAATTGGTTTATCCCTTACACAATTATCGTTATCACTTACATCACTCATGGACTAGAATTAGGTTCTGATAGGTCAATTTTGTTTGTAAAAAGTAGCCCACAAGCTAAAAGTTTAGAAAGCAACGGTAGGAATTATTACACGCAGTTGAAGCCGGGAATCATGTGAGCTGTTTTCAGCGTAAATTACGTGCCCATCTAGCGAGTACTGCTTTCTGCATACTTATGCACGTATGGCTACAATAAATCGCGTACCGTCGTTGCCTGTTTTTTTGCGGAGATTTTTCTTCTCTTTCCAGTTGACATACGCGTTTCCAAATACGTCGACCAAATGGCTGTTTTGAAGAGCAAATTTGTTTGGAATCGATTTAAAACGCTTGTGCTTTCTTAGTCCGCTGGAAAATCAATCAAAAGATACCGTAAGCCTACTGTCTTTACATGCACCGTTGACATCAGAACTCTACAAACCAGAAGCAGTTTGAAACGGTACAAACTGAAGCAGAAGCAACAAAATCATTAAGTTTCTATCAATGACACAGGCCCGAAAGTCGAAGCTGAATCTAGGCAGAATCAGGGACGAAGATTTCTGAGCAAAGAGCACAGAAGTTTAAAAAACGATTAGTTCAGCTAGAAAATAAAGATGCCTGCCCCCAGTGTTGGCAAATGACCGAGCATGAAGCAGAAAATTTAAAAAAATTCTTGGCCTTTAACCTCCGGAAAGAGACGAAGCTCTCATGCTAGCTTTGAAAGCTCTCGCAATAAGCAGTAATTGCTCACCGACGGACGCCAAAAAAACGGTCACAACAAAAAATTAGTTAGTTACAGTGCAGTATTTATTTTGGCAAAGATTTAACATTGCGAATTTTGCTAGTGCAAACACACAATCACAGCGAAGCTCAGATTGGAGACGATAGACTGCCATCGAAAAATCAGCTAAATTACCGTAGGTTCGGTGTTATAATGCGTGAAGCGTGCTCCAACGATTAGGTCAAGATAGAAGCAACGTTTATTAGTTATTGCCAACCACGTTAACGCATAATTGCATATGTTCTTAGGTTTATACAAAATCAGTGGCGTATCCAGGGGGAGGGGGGCTAGGACATTGCCACCTGTTTGACGTAGGTATGAAAACCTTTAGCCATCGATCACTACGAGCAAATATTTGTCTAATTTCCGCCCCGACCGCCCGAATCTCCCTCTGGCAACGCCCTTGCACAAAGAAAACGCACCTTGGCATTAAAACTGCTGAATTCCAAACATCTTTGCCAAATACTTTTTCAAAGTGGCAACTGTCTAACCAGGATGAAACGTAGTTTTGTTTTTTCCTTCGAGGATTGAAAAAAATATCTAGGATTTTTTTCTGCGAAATCTCAGTCTGCGATGTTCGGGCATTCGAGGTTGGTTCGACCTCTTCAGTTTCATCGCTACATGACGACATGCAAACATCATCATTTGAAGAGCTGTCTGATGCTACTTCCACTGCTTCCTCTCTTGAACAAATATGAATTGAAAATTTTGAACATTGGTGCTTTAAACCTACACGTAGCTTATTATTTTACAGTTTTTTCTTGTCAGCTGTAGCCTATAAATTTGGCCTTTTGGGACATCATCTCCTGTACAGCGAATGTGTATGAATTTACGCATAAAAGCGCTGAATGCTAACACTGCATCATAATGCAGTAGGCCTGCTTACCTTGTCCACATGTCGCATTTATGTGGGCTTGATATCATAATCACTTTTTTAAATTATGACATCAAAAATTTAATTGTAAAGCCCACATAAATTGGACATGTGAACAAGGTAACTGTATGCTAAATAAAACTTAAGATATCCTCTTAAGTAGGGATGAGAAAGCTGTTAACGATACACTTGATGTGAATTTCAGTGCAATTCGGTACTTTTTCTACAAATTTAGTTGTAACTACATGAATAAAGAAAAAATTTTTTCGCTAAACTTATTTGCTTTTCAAGTCAAATGTCTATGCGAAAACGGTGGAAATTTCCGCTTCTGCTTACATCGAAAAAAGACTGGCTACGCATACCCACATGAAAGCAAAAAAACTTACACAATTGGTGAAACGATGGAGGAGCTAGTTGCTGGAGTAAAAAATGACAAAGGAACCATTTTCACTCCATTCCATTCCGATATAGACCCATGTGGCTGCACAATCTTAAAAGGCTGTGATTTTACGGTGAAACCTAAATATTTTACCGTTGACCAAATCTACTACAACTTTTGGGTTCTTCAGATAAAATGAGGTGCCCTAAGCAAAACCCAAAGTAGGTAACACAAATAAATTGAGTACAAACAGGTGCAGTGACTTTGACCTTGCCTTAACTGGAAAAACTTCATAGTCTTTACTCAACGGCCTCTCTTTCGTTTTGCATTTTTAGGGTCGGTTTTACCAATTGGTGTGCAGCTGTGAAAGTCAGTGTAACCGGAAGGTATTGAAAATACTGGCACAACTAAAAAAGCAAAACAAGAAAGTACTCGTAAGTACGAAAAAATAGAAAATTTCAGTTGAACATGCTTTTTCGACGATTCATACCGCACAAAATATAACACTATGACAGACAAAATGAGGTCTTCCAACTAGGGATGTGCCGAGTCGATCCGAGTACTCGGCTGAGTATTAAACCTTTATCATTTTGACCTTTTTTTTGCTTTTTATCCGAATTTGAGTCGAAATTAGGACTTCTACGGACGTGATGCTTTTTTTTTTTGCTCTTCACCTGATTTTGAGTTCATATTTTGACGTCGTAGACACTCGGACTCGGCCGAGTAATGACGTGAATACTCGTTACTCGGCGAGTCCGAGTAATTTTCCTTGAGGCACATCCCTACTTCCAACAGGTAGCCTTCATTTGGAGATTGACAGCTAGTCTGAGACACAGCACATCTTACCGCTACCAAAAGGAGTATTCTGGTTACAAGGATTTTGAACATAATCCACTTGATTGAAACATGTCAGGCCGTTAAATCTAAAAAACAAAAGTGGAATTATGTCAAATTTTGCAGCCTTAAGCCTTGTCTACACTTGGCGTAAAATCGTTAGCGTAGCGTCAAATTCTTTGTTTATTTAAGTTAGTTGGAAAAACGCTAGCGCGGATGTGCTAGCACGCTCGACGCGGAATCTTCAGCGTAAAAACTTTGCCTTTTTAGCAAAGTATTTTCCAAACGCTCAGCGTCTAGCATGTTCTGATCCTGAGGTAACAGTCAAGTCTTAGCCTAGGCTAGTTGAAAAACAGTGTTTTGGGACTCCTGCGTTATGTCCTTGGACACGATTCCATGTTTATGGAAAAGACTAGGTCTAGACTTGGCGTTAGAACCTCAGCTATTTCAAGTTTTAAGCATATTTAGCTTGGAAAAGGCAGGTAAATATAACCTAGGCTTGTAGGCAAACAGTGTTTTGGGGCCCTTTTGTCTTTTTTGCTTGAACAAGTCAGAGGTTTTCATATTTTTTATATTTTTCAGAGGTTTTCATATTTTTTGAAAAGACTATAAGCTAGATGCTCACTGACTCAATTTGCATGGCATAATAAGCTAAAAACAGAGGTAGACCTAGGTTTATGGCATATCAGTGCCAAGTCATATGTAACCCTATCCAGGTTAGTCTGCAGTGCCATACAAAACCAGAAAACTTTTTTCAATTCTTTAGGCTAATGTATGATTCATTGGTAGATGCAGGGTCTCAGCCCCTCTAAATTTTAATTATGATGATGCCGTTACATACCGGTAGTCTAGTAAGCTATGCGCAGTTAAGTAGGCTTCTGGAACTGGATGATGGTTAAATATTCTTGGTATGTAGCCCTGTCCAGTGAATTACCGTGCCAATTGTACTGTAAGCGACCAGATAGTTATTTTAAAGATTGGTTTTTAATTCAAATATTTATAGGTTTATAGTGAATCAGTACGGGTACCGTAGCTTAAAACCGATTTGTTTTTATTTTGCAGTTTGGTATCAGTAGGTTTTTTAAGCAGTTTGTCTACAGATAAAAATAGACAAGTCAGACAATTTTGACAGAAACCATACCCTTGAAATGAGACTTAAAGCTTATTGATAGCAGTTGAACAATATTCTACCCAATTCTATGGAGTGTATCCAATGCTGGTTACCAGCAGCCTCAACACAAAGTTTTAAAAATATGCTAGGAGGAACGTTGCTGAGAAACAAGGATCAGAGAATAGTAAGTATATATTTACCAATCTGCTTTCAGTAATCCTAAGCTTTTCCTCATTATGTCTCATAGTTAAGTTTTCAAGCTTGTCTCTGTGTAAGTGACTCACAGTTACACAACAAATTGGTAAGCTAGCATAATGATGCATCGGTATGTAAATTTTGACACAGTTTTCGCAGTATTGAGCCAGCAGCTCTGAAACTGCTTTACGAGTTTATCAATGCTATTTTGAATATATTGCAGTTTTGCTAGCAAAGTTTTATGTGTTTGTTTTTAGATGAAATTATGCAAGATGCTGTGGAAAAACGTTAAGGAAAAGAGAATCTGAAAACAAGAGTACAAAGTCATTTTGCAAAACTGGCTGATGATATTTAACAGCTAGCTGCTATTTAAATGATCAAACAACTGATTTGTCGTTTAATTTGCAATATACGCTTTTGTTAATATAAACATGCAGAGTAGTGTTGCTGTTGTATTCCAAGACTGGTACAGTAGTAGGATGAGCACAATGTTTCAAAAGTGTGTAAATTCTTGAGAAAGGTTGACCAGCATTGGTCTAGTCTACTGCTTAAAACGTCGATATACAAAAGCACTGGCTTTCAAAATTGCAACATAGAAGCGTTTTAGTTTGTCTTTTTTTGATTTTTTTTTTTTTTTTTTTTGGTAGGCCCAAATATTGCATTTGTTTGGTTATTTAGTTTTTTATGATTCCATAAACAAGATTTTTATTGCGAAGTTGGCATGGAATGATTTATCTCTTGAATTGGCAAGGTCATTCCTGGTCATTCATTACGGTAGTAGTAGTAGCGCATAAAGAACTCAGTGATGTCATAATAACCAAGCAGGTCAGAAAACAAAAACCAGCGTGAAAATGACGTAGGCTGCGCCAAGTGTAGACAGATTTTACGCTGAGCGATCAGCGTAGAAATATTTTTACGCCAAGTGTAGACGAGGCTTAACCCTGTTAGTTTGACAGGCCTTATCGCATTTCGGTAAACAAATCGAAGTTAAAAAATCATTACCGGAAAATAAAATTTTCATAAAACCTACCGTCCGTTCAAATGATGAGTGTTTGGCGATGGCGTCATGAAAATCTGATCTCTAAACACGTCATGTCGGGATGCATTAATGGTAGTGGAAGGAAGTTTAATATTTCCGACATAAAATGTCGATTTATTAAAATTCGGGTAAAAACCAGGACGTCGACATATAAACTTCCAGGGTGGAACCATTACCAGTTTATCCTTAAAAATCAAAACCAGTTAGGCCTAAAAATGAAAGGTAAAAAGTTTATACTATGATAATATAAAATGATTCGACGTATTGTAAGTCTATTAACATATAAAAGAAAACCGGGTACGTACAGTAGAATGGCTTTAAGACTTACTAATGTGATTAGTCTACCACTTGATGAGCGGTCAAACCGCAAAACTAGAAACCGCAAATCGTAGAACTGTTTTTCACAGCGTATCGGTATTATGACCTGTTATAGAAGTTAGATCTAGCCTATGAGGAGAGAACTCGATTCATTTGCAGGTTCTTCACGGGTACTGGTGGCGATGCCATGCAAATCAGCCTATTAGAGAATTGGCATATGACAACAAATAGCCTACTGTACCGTTATAATGCTACCAGTATTTGCGTAGGCTAATACTCAAACTTAATTCTTTGTTAGCCGATATCACGCCACATGGACGAAGGATACGATAGAGTCTGTATTCTACTCTACAGACTTGCTGATAAGCGTACTCCACGTTCACCGAATCTGGGTCAGTAACAACCCAAGCAGCAGGGTAGACAACTGGTGCATCGGTGCATAAGGCCTTTCTGACAATCGGTCAAGTCCGTCAGTGCACTGTACAGGTGTGTCGTAATATTTTCAATTTTTGCTGTTCTTAGACAAACAAACGCAATTACGCTATGGGTGCCGGTACTCACTTGACTTGAAAACCCGGAATTGCAAGAAGCTAACTGAAATTCATACTCGACTAGCCTTGACATCAGTCGATTGTGGCATGCCAAGGTAACAGCTGCGCTAGTTAAGTTCAAATAATGTTCAAATTCAGCCAACGATTGATTTTTATCCAAGCAAATACATCTTCCGTCGAAAGACCATTGCAAGCAACGAATAAAATCATTTTGAAGTGCTCTTGCCAAAGAAGTTAAAAACGAGCTTTGTGAGTGCACCAAATCGTGTAGAATTCCCCGCACTTCTTGGTGATGCGATGCTAAACTTGTTCGTGAAAACTTCATGATTAAGTCAATCGACAGTTTTAATAACAATTGATTTTATTTTGAAAGGAACAATAAACATTGTGACTTCATAAAACGTGATTTCTTCTTCGGAGCAGAGCCATGTATGATTGTCTTTGTAAAGTTAAATAAGTTCACCGAGCTTGTTTCGCGGAGCGTCTGCGGCACAACAGGGATGTCTTTTTTTTTCGGAGCCCAGTTGTTTTGATCAAAGTGGATTTTCTTTATCGACCTGACTTGCAAGCGGTTGCGCATCCAAGATTTTGGTAAGTGGGGGGGGGGGGGGGGGCTAACATATTTTTGTGATTACGATTAGTTCATGGTATTAACTTGTAATTTTCTGGTATTATGTCCCACTGGCTCGCAAGATGACGTAGGCCTCGTCTATTTTAACAAGGAAAAGCCACGGCTATTTTTTGCTTAAATCAATATCCGTGGATTAAAACAGAAGAAAGCTTAGCGTTATGTCCTAAACAAGTTCCTCTAGGCAAGCGAAGTTTTTGTTGAAAATAAAAATTTGGTTTATATACTATCCAGTGGCGTAGTGAGAAATTTTAAAAAAGGGGGGGGGCATAATTTTCACATTTTTTCAAGCGCATTTTTTTCGACAGAACAAATTTGAAGCTACGTAATTGAGAAACAAGAAAAGCTGTAAGGGGGTGAGGGGGCATGCTCCCCCGGAAAAGTCTTGAAAATTTACATGCTGTAATAGCTATTTTAGTGCTTTTTGAATAATTTTCAGGAAAATTGTTTTTACATTTTTTGACCCTAATGCCGAGTGCTTCGCCAAATATGATGCTTTTTTCGCACATTTTCGACTATGCGTGCTTCTATCGAAGACTCGAAAGAGGTTCGAAATTATGAAAAAATTGTATACACCAAAAATATTTTTGAAAATGGGTGGTGGGAGGATGCATACCCCTCATCCTACCTCTCTGGATCCGTCCCCTAGCCATAAGCTACAGAAACCATCAAAAGAGCCTGGCATATTTCTGTCACTTGGCATCATTAGTTTTTGTCTTTTGTACTAAAAGGCAGAGTCAAAAGCGGGGGGGCATGGTCCAAATCCCCCTAAGTACTATCCCAAAGCGGCTCACGAATAGTCTTTTAACATTTTTTCAACTAAGGTACAAGCCTATCTTGCTATATCCAATTCAACGAAAAAAAAATCACTCAAATTACTTGAAAAATTTATGCGACAACGTTCAACATGCAAAGTTTCAATTAGGAAATGAGAGGTCTTGGTACTGCAGCAATCTTGGACTCGGTGCTTGTTGTAACGTCATCAAAGCAAATTTAAACAATAAAATGGGATCTTCCACTGGCACTTGTGGCATATATATTCATTTAAAACTCTTTATTTGCTGATCGTTCTCAGTGAATCGGTTGCAAACCGAAACCGGTTAACCGTTGTTCTGACCGGTTAACGATTTAAATTTACAAATGTTTTTAAATTAAAAATACCGGTAACAGCCTTGAGGACTGCCGTTTTGTTGTTTTAACCTTGCTCGTCACCGCAATTAACGATATTGTCGGATATAGACATTCATTAACTGTTAAAAATGCCTGAGTGGAATTCAAATTTATACAGTCTGTCAGAAGCGGATTGATAAAATTTTGGTGGGGGGATGCTGTTTTGAGTTGGGTTGAATGTTTACTACATACAAAGACGTTAGACGTTTAGACCCAGAAAAAAGCGTTAATAAGTTCTATGACAACTTTCGTGTCAGGGGCGTATTCCGAAATATTTTCAGGGACAAGGGCATTAAATTTCGACATTTTTTCAAGGGTAGCCGATTTTTTCCGGCAGAATTAATTTAAAGCAAATTGAGGAACAAAAATGGCTCAAGGGGAGTTGGGGGCATGCTTCCCCGAGAAATTTCAAAAAATTTAGGCCTACATACTGCAATGGCCATTTCAGTGCTTTTTGAAAAATTTTCAGGCAAATTTTGTTGAAACTTTTTGCCTCTAATTCTGAGTGCCTCACCAAATATGATACATTTGTTCGCACATTTACGATTATGCGTGCTTAAAGCGTAAGAATTATTGTTGTGGAATAGGTTTGAAATTATGCAAAAATTGTACTATTACCCAGAACAATTTTGAAATCGGATGGTGGGAGATGTAGGCCTATCCCCCCACATCCCCCTGTTGTTTATTGAATAGCCTATTGACTATTTACGATTGCAGGTACTTAAAGCTTTTTTACAGCTGTTTTATCCACAGCCGCTCATAAGGTTTAGGGGGGGCTTCAGCCCTTTTAGCCCCCCCTGGTTGCGCCTATGCTTACAAGCAGGGCCGGATTTACCAATCGGCTAGACAGGCTAAAGCTGTTTGATTCGTAATTTATACTGTTATTCGCCTACTCGGTGTTATAACAGCTGACCTGTCTTCACTTGACCACAGTCATGTTAATAAAGAACGTATCACGAGGCAGTACAGTCCCAAGTCAGCATGCGATCTATGATGTTACGTTACATGAACACAACAAACGATGAATACCAGGGCCGACAAATAGCCCAACAAACGATGAACACCAGGGCCGGCGCCAGGGGGGACCTGGCCCCCCCAATTGGCAAGCTTACTCTTCTGAAAACAGCGGCTTTTGTATGTGATTTTAAACTTTGCCTCCCCCCCCCCTGATAAACGTTTGGCCCCCTTAAGTCGACTGCTCTGCCGCCGGCTCTGATGCGCACTAAAGCAAAGTTTCAACACCTCCTCCTTATCAAGCTTGGATTAGAAACACCAAATTAGCACAAACTCCATTCTTATCAGGCACAAACCAGTAAGACATTCAAGGCCCATTTTCGTGTGCAGTAAGTTTCCGCGGCCGATTTTTAATACGTAGCGGTCTGGGGGACACATTCACATTTAATACAGATGCGTTTATTTTGTCAGACTATATACCGTCAACACAGAAAAATAAATAAATAAATAAACAGCTCAGATGGCCGAGTGGTAAGAGCGTACGTCCACCTCGGGAACTGTATACGTGGGTTTGATTCTAAGTCGGGTAAAACCAATGACTTTAAAATCGGTATTCACAGCTTCCCTGCTGGCAAGTTTACTTGTGAAGAACAAGCCGGCAACTTTACTTGTTGTGTTGTGCCGCTGGAAAAAACACTTAGAGAGATTCCCTCCATCGTGGTGTGCAGTGTCGATTCTAGCACCCAAAAAGTGGGGGGCCACTTTGGAGCCAAGATAGATTTAGGTGGGGCCACTGAAAACTGTGTTTGAGAGGAAAAGAGTAAGTTAAAAGAAATTTGCAACCGAACTTAAAAAGTAAGCATATGCTGGCATTATGACACACTAGCCTATATGCATTTATGATTGACATTCACTACAACATAAGATGGCAAAATGGTCAAAGCGTCTGTTTCTGAAGCGCTAGACTTAAGGTCTGACTCCGAGACGAGTCAAACTGATTGCCTAGATTAGTATTCACAGTTTTACTGCTATACCTACGTTCGACTTCGACATTATAGGAATAGTATCGACAACAAGCCGGCAAGTTCGCTAGTTTTGACACCCTTGGAAAATGCACTAAAAGTAATTCCTCCATCTTTAAGTGCAAACAACCAATGAATTCCTATTCCCTACATTCTACCTCTCGCAAAAATTTGTTCTCCGTAGAAAAAATATGTTCTCGCCAGTGAAAATATGTTCTCCGTAAAAAGTTTGAACTCCACTCGGCTGGTGGCAGTGTTAAGACTACGACCGGCGCAACCGTCCCCCTGCCCTCCGACCAGGGAGGCATGCGTTTCTGGGGTCCCACTCCGGTGCTTGGGGGCCCACTTTCGTTACCTGAAGCCTTTTTTTTGGTCTTCAATTCTGCGTGGAGATAAAAAGTATTCTTTCATGCACAAAAACTTTTGCCAGTGGGACCTCGCGTTGAGTTCCATCAGGAGGGAGGGTGAGGGGCTACGATGGGCTAGCATTGGCACTCGATAAGATTTCGGTAGCGTCTTAGCTCACTCGGCCATTGGGCGTCATGATCAACCAAGTTCGCAGCCCTGAAACACACACACCGAACTGTCAAACCACATAGGAAAGGGTGGGGTCAGATGGCCAGTTTTTTGTATTTTATCATTTTTTCCCAAAATTGTTGAGCTTTTTTTCTATTTAAGGGTATTACTTGAAACTCAAAACTTGGTCGCATATTTTGTCTGCTTTTGAGCTTGCCAGTTCAAGTTTTTCATACCTTACGAGCATGATAAAAATGTGCTCCTAAACTGACCAACTTGCCCCAGGGGTGGAGTAAGTTGGTCACCAGCGCGGGGTAAGTTGGCCAAATTCTGGCACAACAGCGCAATTGTTAATAGGTTGTATTAATGTCAACTACCCACAAGAAAGTCATGGCTCATCTCCCTCTGAATCTATGCTCAATTATCTGGGGTGAAACGTTTTGTGGTGATTATCTCTGCTAGGCAAGTATTTTAAACAGCGAGTTACCGGTAATGACGCATGAATGCAAGAGTCTAACGTCGTCACTGGAAATACTTGAAAATCATAATTGCGTCTAAGGATGAGAGATATATATACTATAATATGTTTTGTACCTCCGCCGAGTCGAGAAGTAAAATTGCCGGATAAGAACATTTAGCCCAACTATAGACTCCTTAAGTATTACATACTCGACTAATAACCGCAGGCACTAGACATTTGTCAAAGATACGTTTTTCGAAAAATAAAGCACAAACATGCACCAATACCTAATAAGTTGTACAAGAGGTCAGTTAGATTGTGACGATTGAAAGCGGACGCGTTGGCAAGCGATGTTGCTTCTGGTTTTCGCAAAGAAAGTTTATTTCGTCCCATAAAAAGTCGCAACCAGTCTAATCCCGTAGCTTTATCACGGTGCCAAGAAGCAGAAATAGCAATATCATTTAGCGTTGCAAAATTATATGCAAATTTTCTCGTGTGAACGCATCATAATCCGAAGAATTTGGTTGCTAAGTGAACGGGGTGTTGAGCTAAAATCTTTTTAACCTCGTCGGAAAATATTCTACGGCCTCCTGGACCATGACTATGGTCACATTCTCTTGACCTTTTGCTTTGCACTTTGCTCTATATCGACAAAGCGAATATCTAGTTAATCCTTCATTTTTGAACTTCTGCACGGCGGCAGTATTTTATAAACCTTGCTTGACAAGTTGTGCAGCTTCTTTGTACATATGTAGAGGAACTTCCCCTCTAAGAGTTTTTTTTATTTCTCATGGTTAATAATTTCCTAAAATATTAATTGGTATTGCTTTGAATAAATATAAACAAACTTTCAAAACCAAATTTAACATTCCGGTACTGCATGGGGTAATTTGGCCACACTGGCCAAGTTGCACCAGCAAAATTGGCCGACTTGCCCCATGCGGTAGCTATCTTGATTATGGTTTAACAGCGCAAAAGTTCCTGCAGCTGTAATCTCAAAACCTAGGGTTAATTGGGCCTTCAACAATAATGCACCTAACCTGACCAAAACTTCCTAATTCTCAACCTCAAAAGAGTTAGCTGACAGTATATAAAATTTTGAAAGTTGAAAAAGTCTATAAAAAATAGTTTTTTTAGAATATCCAAGTTCACCTAGCTCTCCTTCTTCCCAAAAGTAGAGGAAAGTTGGCTTGTTTTGTGACACATATTTACGTTAAGTCACGTGTCTCTAAATGACATAGTAGAAGAGAAAATTGCGTCGGCCTACTTGCCCCACTCGCCATCTAACCCCACTCTCCTCTACAGCCAGACTAGGAAGAATCATAGTCCTATTTACGGACTATGGTAGAATGAGTGTTACTAACATGTTTAGTGCAAACAGTGCCTAGTCCTATATGTACCAAATTCCAACAAATTTGCAAAGATTCATAATCATAAAGGTCAATTGTGGCATGTCAGTGAAGATCTAGGCCAGGAGTCGTCAACGTTTTATTTCCAGTGTGCCAATTTTGCAATAATTAATTAATGTTAAAATATAGTCTATGTTTGCGTCCATGCCGGATTAACGGTTTCTGAGGCCTGCTGGGGCTACATGATAGTCAGGGGTCTATATTATCCCCATAAATTAAACAACTGCTAAACTACTGTATGCAGCCTACAAACCGGTATTAAACACATTTAAAGAACGTATTTTCTGAAATTAGACAGAACGCCTTAGTTTGAAGATGTTATAATCACAGCCTTAAAGAAGATGTCATAATCAAAGAGCCCTAAATTCTGCAAATATGCTTTCTATCTGTTGTTTGTACCGGATGCTACGATTATTTCCCATTAAGTCGAGCAAGTTTGACGTTAACCTCCTTCATAGCCTCTATTTCGTATCCTGCGTCCCTTTACGTACCGGTACGAAAAATCGTAAGGCATTTTGTGTGAAACTATCATTAAATTTAAGTTACTGCCTAGCGCATAGGCGCGGGAAGTAGGGTGCCAGGGGGGGCTTAAGCATTAGGGCTTAAACCCCCCATCTGAACCATTTGACCCTCCCCCCTGACAATTGAACAAATTATGCACTGAGTGCGACGGAATTAATGCTCGCAACGTACATTCTTAATGAAGCAAATAATGTACAAATACTTAAAGAAGCAAATACCATTAACCAACGAAGAACCACTATTCTTTTAAAAATCACTCAGTTATTATCAGAGATGGGCATCTATCGCGATAATTTATCGGCAATAGTTATCGGCGATAATTTTTTACCGATTATCGTTATCGCTCAAAATAGCGTGGGTTTATCGATTAACGATATCGCTTTTGCGATATATTTTGTTATCGCCGATAAATTATCGCGATAAACGATTCTTTATGCACACAGTGTTCAAAGATAGGGAGTTGGCGCTTTGGCAAAATTCACGGTGTCGATAAAGTCTTGTTGCAATTTTAAAAAATCTTCCTTTGTTTTGTTAATCCCACGGCAGAGTCCCTGAACTGCTCTCTTTTCTTGAAAAATCTAGAAAAACACTTTTGTGATTTGACTTACAAGAAAAAAAACTTCGTCAACACATTGCAAATTTACCGCAGCATTTATCGGAAAAATTTATCGGCGATAATTTATCAATTACCGATATTGCTTCAAGAAATTGAGATCTATTGATTATCGGTATCGCCCAGAGCACTTTTGAAATTATCGATTATCGTAATTGCTTTAATACAGAAAGGTTTATCGTGCCCATCACTGGTTATTATTCACTAGGTCAACGTAATATCTGGTAAAATTTTCAATGTTTGAAGTTCATTTTTAACAGTGTTTTTATATCAGCGTTTGCTAACCTTTTGCAGCAGTCATGAACGATGGACCGGTAGAAGTATAATGGCTACCAATTTATGTTGCTGCCAAACACTTTAGGCCAAACTACTCTGAATGCTAATGAAAGTCGATACTGATCATGGGAATTACGCAAATCGTAAACGAAAATGTGGTGAAGTGCAAACAAACGGTCCCCAATCCTTCAGATGTTCCGAATTTCACCAAAATTTATGTAAAGAGCTAAAAAAAGGTCTTCACGGTCCGGAAGCGTTACATGAACTGGAAATGTTGGTAGCCAACCTAATGTGTGTACATGCCAAATCGGCACCCGATCGATAGCCAAGCAATCAAAGATTGACCGGTAGATCGCTATCGACTGGTTGGGCACCCCTGATTAAGCTTTTATGAGCTTGTGCAAGTTCTCTTTTCTGGTTGAGTTTTTTAATGGTTTTGAATTTTTTCTACCTAGGTAATGAAGCAGCTAAATTACTACCAAACTGGCACCGATGATTGTTACTAAAATTAAGCTAGTACGCCTACCTAAATACCTATAACTACACATTTCATTATGTTAAAAATGGTTCAGTGCTTTATTTTGATCGTGCGTTTTTTGTTATTTTTGACCTTTGTGGGGCATTGTTTGTCACATGTAACTCTGATCAGTAAAGCAAAAGTTAGATCGGACAAATTTTGTTTGCCTATGCTTTTGGATTTTGTCATTGAGGTATTTGCATTTTACAAATACATGCACTCACAAATGCTTAGTAGTAATTCGTGCACAGTTAGAAAAGCCTTATGGTAGTAGGCTCTAAGGAATTTTGTTTTCCATGATAAAAAATTATCCCGAAAAAATTCCGTTCACTTGAGCGGGCATGCAATTGATGCCCCCTGTCCAAAAAACGTTCCCGCGCCACTGGTCTAGGTTTCCCTTTTACCTGGATTTCCAACTTCTCCTGATCCCGGAAATTTTGCACACAGTAACACATCACACGTTAAAAATGCGCTACACAATCTAGAGCCTTGGAATGCAGTGCAACAGCGAAGCTCACGAGGCAACTGCAACCTCAAACCTTAAAATCACAATGCGCTTTCTTCAAAATTTATCAACGAAAACAAAAAAAGCAAATGTGCAATGCAAAATCAT
This sequence comes from Trididemnum miniatum, assembly GCA_964006365.1. Classification (NCBI taxonomy): domain Eukaryota; kingdom Metazoa; phylum Chordata; class Ascidiacea; order Aplousobranchia; family Didemnidae; genus Trididemnum; species Trididemnum miniatum. The sequence continues at coordinate 5,437,124 of OZ023246.1, forward strand.
CGAGCAAAGTGAGATTACGTTAAAGCAAACTGTTCACAAAAACTATATGCAAAATGCACTCCCAAGTTTGGTTTGAACAGAAAGCAATTGTCTAGGGAAGGGCGTGCTACTATTTAACGCAATAGGCCACAACCTACAAGTATAGTGATACCGGGGCCAGTATCAGTATAGTTTATTCACCACGCACCATATTAAGCAAACGACAATGTTGAAGGATTCAGTCTAGTTACTTGGTTACATGGTGAAGTGACAGCGAAAGACCAAATGGTTATCGAGCCAGCTGTCACCTCATTTAATCACAACATTTAACTTTTTTATCAAAACGAAAGCATTTCTACAGATAAACAAACCAAGGCAAAGTGAAAACACAACAAATCAATATGTACACAGTAGATCATGCGATAGCGGTTAATAAGTTCACGTCAGTTTTTCCATTAATGCAATCTGATTGCTTCATATGACAATTACAAATTTTGGATTAAGCTTAATAAGAGACAATTAGATGTGATTTTGATTGTTTTTTGAATTTCAAGTAAGAAAAGAATTTAAACTCGTTCGGTACATCTTGCCAAATTTTTGGTCCCAGATATGCCAGAGATTTTCTACCGATTTCAGTTCGTTTTCTTGTAATGAAATAATTGTTTCATAGCATGACGGGTGCTATAATGATGGACTAGTGCAGTCTTCATGAACTTAACAAACCATCGAACAATGAGTTGTTCGATATTGATGTAAAACTTACAACAACCCTAAGCGGAAATAAAATGTGTTAATCAAATAAGTGCAGAAAACAACAAAAAAAACAAAACGTGTCTTACAGCAAAGTTAACAGCGCAGTATTCAATTGCGGTTGATTATAACCAGTGGTTGTGTTTTCATAACGCAAATTTCGGTAACTGCGTTGCAGCGTTTACGCACAATTGCACAACACTCAGACATCAGTCTGCTTGACGGTGAAAATTGAAACCCTTTCTGATTTTAGTATTAAAACGCGAATCAGAAATTAGTCCCGAGATTTAAACTTAAACATTGATTGAAGCGGATATCTTCAAAAAAAAAAAACAATTACAAACTATTGGTTTATATATCGCTATCACTTCGACATAAATAATTTTGGAGGGGCTAAAATAAATAATAGGGGTGGTTAGCCCACGATAGCCCCCCAGTGGCTACGGCTCCGATAATAACCAGCAAACATAAAGTAAGATCACGTAATACAGCATCACTGCCAGAACAAGGCAATTTTCATACAATACACATTATGCTGCATAAATGGGGGGTCGTCACAGTAGCCTACTGTAGACGGAATTAAATCGCAGTGTGATGTAGTCTTATAGACTTACACTGTTAGTCAAAGATGCCAATGATGCCGTTACAATTCAGAAAAAGTTTTTAAATTAATAGGCTACGAAGTATGAAGTCTGTAACGGGCCATGTAAACAGGTACCGCGGGCCGTGTTGTGGCCCGCGGGCCGTATGTTGCACGCCTCTGGTCTAGGGCTTCAATAGTACACTGGTAACGCGAAATGATTTGAAAAATGATTGATGTACAGTAAAGGTTTATAAGTAACCCATATCAACTTTAAAATAAATTAGTTGATTGATAAAAAAACTAGTCAGTTGTTCATAGTACATTATAATCGAAGAGTCTATTTTTTTCGGTGGGCCTGAGGCTGGAGCCTCATCAGCCCTCGCCTTAATCCGGTTCTGGTTTGCGTGCCCATACAAAATCGCGTTATATAACGGCGTAAAAGACTTCTCGAGCTTGGCGATACATTCTGCAACTTTGTAGCTACTTTCGTACTTTGATTTGTACTTCGAAACGACTTTTTTGAAATGCTGCTTTGCTTTCGTAACGAGGAACTGCCTTTTTAAAACCTTCATTCTTTTCAGAATCATCTGTACAAGTGTAGGCCTACTCATGAGCGTACTTAGGGGGGCATTGGGCCATGCCCCCCCCCTTTTAACTCTGCCTTTTAGGAACGAAATTAATTATGCTAAATGACTGAAATATGCCAAACTCTTTTTATGGTTTCTGTAGCTTATGGCCAGGGACGGGTACAGATCAGATGAGGAGTACGCATCCTCCCATCAGCAATTTTCAAAAATGCTTTTAATGTAGGCCTATACAATTTTTTCATAATTTTGAACCTCTTTGATGTACTTTGATGTGTACAATTTTTTGATGTATACAATTTTTTCATCATTTTGAACCTCTTTGATAGCAATAAACCTTAGGCTTTAAGCACGCATAATCGGAAATGTGCTAACAAAATGCATCATACTTGGCGAAGCACTCAGAATTAGGGTCAAAAAATATAAATCGCGCAAAAATCAGTCGTAAATGAAAAAGTGGTAGGCCTAACGATGAGGGAGCTTTTGAAACAAAGGTTACGGTGTTTTATAAGAATGTTTTAATTACACTTCAGGTTGAGCTTCGTCAGAAAGGCGGGGGGGGCAGTGCCCCGGTGCCCCTCCTCGGCTACGCCACTGGATATTACCCCTCGATTTGTATACTTTCTACGGGTCTGTTCGCTAAAGGATTTTTCACTGCGATAGAACTAGCTATCGACAAAGTTTTGAGCTCCCAAAGCACATCAAAAAATAAAAAAGAGTGTTGCGCAGGTTCAGCAGTACGCCTGCGCCGGCAAAATGCTGTTTATCGAAAACCTTCCGTTCCTTTCAAATAAGCACAGATTTAGATTTACCATCAATATTCAGATTAATATTCAGCATATCAAAAATCAAATTAACCAGCTAACAATCTTACTTACAAAACCCCTCATTCAAATAGAAAGTGATTAGCAACAAGTACTTAGGCCTACAATAAAGCACTACAATACAATACAACTGAATTTATTTAGTCAACATCTCAACTAGGGCGATACCAAACAATGTTCAAAGTTAAGAACACTTTTAAATTGAGCACAAAAGAAAAGAGGTGATTTGACAAGGAATCGCGAAGGGACGCGAAGTCTTCAAGTCAAGCGATTCCCGAACTTACTGAAACTGGCAAACTAAGAACTGGCAAACTTACTGAAACTCAAAAGTTAACCAGAACAGCCTAGAGCCTAACTAAATTTACAATTCTCACGTGTCAGACTAGATTATTTCACAATCTCGCACAACTGTTCAACAACGGTGTAGCCACTTGCAATTATTGTCAATCCAAGAAAAAAATAGGGAAAAGCACCCGGAACAAAACTACAGTCAACAATACTAATCACGGCTTAAATTATAGCTCGACTGGACGGCTCATTCCCAAAAACAATTCACAATCAGTAAAATACGATAATAGGCCTACACGAATGTGTTTGTGTAACATAGCTGAAATGTGCTTGTACATAACCGCGACGCGTGAATAAGAGTGTTCGTGTAATAAAGAGAAATAATGAAAGATAGTCGCGTAAGAAAAGAACAGAACACAGGAAGGGAAGGAAAATACAACAATAACACAATCGTGTAAAAAATACAGACTAGAAGGCATGGCGCGCTCGGCATGCGCGTGCGAGAGAGCGAGAGAGTTAGAACAACAATTTTGCTTTCTGGTAGCGGAGGCTCAAATATCGGAACCTTGCCGGTAGCTTCACAGCTCTACCGTAACGTGATCGATTGTGCCGATCCTTAGACGGCTCTACAACAAAGAGACGAACAGATAGCTGCTGCTTAAGAAAACTATACTAAAAATGCGTTTAAAGTGACGTCATCGCCGCTATTGAGACGTCATCATCCCTTTGATTCCCGTTTTGAAACATTCATGTTCTGCTTAAGGTAAAATTGCCAAGCCTGACGCCTCTATCTGATCTTAAACATACTTTTCTACAAAACCATGCTAAAAATTTGGGACCCAAGTTAAAAACCCAAGTTTGCCAGCCGCCACCAGTCCTTCTTTTCAAGGCGTCTATGGACCAATCACTTAAATCTTGGAGCATTAAGATGGGTTTTCGAACTCAACTTCAAAAAAAAAAGATAATAGCCAGGATATTTGCAATCATACTCACAAACGTTGCGGTAAAAACTTATACCATCATCAGCAGGATTGGGAATCGATATCCAAATAAGTAAAGAAATAATCCATATTCAATAGTTCACCAAAAAGTTATGAAATAATCGATTTCGATGGTAGTTTAAACAAGTAAAGTATAAAGAATATTGTAATCGATATTACACTGAGCATTTAGTGGTGTACGCCAAGCATTTTTCGTGATGCCCTCACATTCATGCAGTAACTTACAGATAAACGACGGACGTAGCATATGCGTAGCAACTTTGCTATTAAAAATCTTTTTTTGTTTTTTGTTTTTGGCACAAAACAAATTATCAGCAAAAACAAGGTAATGGCATACCGACGATTATTTTAAATTTACTAAAGTGAGATAAAGTAACCTGTACAAAAAGAATCGAATATGGAATATCGAATTGCGCCAAAAAAAAAGTAAAGACAAGGCCATATTCGATACTCATTCAAAAACATAAAGGCTCCAATGCATTCGATGAACAAAAAGTAAAGAATATCGCAATCGAATATCGATAACAATCGATTTTTCCCAACCCTGATCATCAGTGTGAAACTACATAGGCACTAGGTATTGTTGTTGATTTTTAGTAAAATACCGGCAGTTAGCTCAGTTGCTTAGTGCACACGTTATCGATGCGGGAGTTCGGGGTTTTGATTCCCGGACCGGTCATATCGGTACGGTGTCGCGTCGCCAACGGCTCGCCATCTTTGCGACGTTTCTTCGGACCTGTGTTGCTCAAGCGTGAAGCCACGGAGATGAGCCCCGCCACTCGTTACACGCTTCGGCGTAATACCGCGAGTATCATGAAGATTTGATTTTGACTTTTAGTAAAGACTGAAGTGTGAAAAAACAAGAAAATTAAAAAATATTTAATTAAAAGTTCAGAACCTAGAAGTCAAAAATAAACGGCAACTTGGTTGATGTTTCAAGTTTTTTTTTTTTTGGTTCGTCACGGTGTTGCCATTTAAAGTTGTATGTTTCATTTCAAAATCGAGCTGTTGCCCTCAGATTAATAATAATCACGAATTCAGGATTACTGAAGATTGAAGAAACAAGAGTACGATACGCAAAGGATTCAAAGGCGCTAATGTTCGTTTTGTTTGGACTAAACACCTTCTGGTATATATGACGTATTCTGTGGTTACGTCTAGTATCAGACCCCAGGTTCTGTTGGCAGGTTAGGATTAGGTCTGGTTAGGGTTAAATTTAATTAGGGTTTGGTTCAGTTACAACCCTAAGCCCTAACTGAACCTAATCCTAACCAAACCTGGGGGCTGATACTAGATGTTACCCCCAATCAAGCCTAGGCCTATGTGCTAGGATGGCTTTACAGCTTTATGCCTTTGCATCGCCTATTTCACAAAAGTTTCTATTTTTAGTCAGGAAACATTTCACCATTTTGGTACTGTATTATTTTGGCAGTCTGAGGAAGTACTGGTCCTGGATGACTGGTATGGTACCATTCTTGGCATCCAACTGCAAGTCAGTCACAGATCAGTCCTTATCCAAAATATGCACTGTGCAGTACCGGTATAGACCTAAAAACTACCAGTAGCAGTACCAGTACCACTGTACCAGTAGGCCTACTGGTGGGTCCTGCTAAAACCTGCAGGAGCACAAGGACCACTAGGGGTGTTAGTGAGTTATTACTAAGGGTCCTAAATCCTAATCCTTAACACTAATCGAACCCTAATCAAATAATAGAATAAATTAAGAAAAAGCTTAACAGTTTTCCTTGAGCCTGGTTTATTCATAAAATGTAAATACAGGTATTAACAATAGTACTTTTTTGTAGAAGTTACCATACTGAAGAACTTTTGGAGTTGTATAGCCTGCCGATAACAAGAATGGTTTTGGAAAGCACTATATTATGGTAAGCTGTTAATTGCTGATATTTCTGTGTGAGTAGTCTTGCTAGACAAATAAGCTTCAGTATCAACCAGTGTTGGGTAAACGTGTTTTTAGCGCGAGTTCGTGTGGACTCACCAGTTGCAAGTTTAAGTCCACTGCACAAAAAATTTTTGAGTCCAAGTCCAACTGTGAGTCTGCTGTATGAAATCTCATGTTTGAGTGTTTAGGCTTGCTCAGTGCTAATGCGTCATCCTTTTTTTTTTTTTCATAACACAACCTCCAGCTTAGTTTAGTTTTTGTATTTTAGAACTTTACTGTTTGCGTTTCAGTGCAAATCCACAAAAATATGTACGGTAGCAAATATCAAATCAACCATTGTTTTTCATTTGTACCAATCTGCACTGTGCAAAGAAACTAGAAACAGCAAATAGACTATGTCAACTAACAGTCACTTAACAGAGACATGGAAAACACAAGATTGGAAAAAAAAAACAAAAGGCAGTGTCTAGAAAACTCTAGAGCACAGGCCTGGTTTCCATGATCAAAATGCTGTTGCACCGGACTGTTTTGTTTGTTTCCGTGTATGACATCGCTGTCACACAGGACCAGTTTCCATGATCAAAACGCTGCTGCACTGGACTGCTTGTTTGTTTTTATGAAAGAGTTGCCGGTGCTCTAGACTCTTCCAAAACAAAAAGTCAATATCAACTTAATTAACTTCGTCATTACGTACAAAAAAATCATTGCATTTTAAAAATACTAAATTGGAAAGATGTCCATTCATCAGCTCATGCATAATCGATGTGGTCGCATCATAAGGTTTCCTCAACTAAAACCTTTTTCGAACTGAGAGCTAGTAGCAGGTATCATATGCCCAAAACTTGCTTCATCTGTGGAATAAACAAGTTGAACCATTACATATTAGTGCTTTGAAAATCATTTCCAGTAACTGTCAAACTTTCCTCAATTTCTGAAAACTCATCATCGCTTGCATTATTTTTTCATGACATTCAAATCTCTAAAGTCCAAAGTAAAAATCATGAGTCCAGATATGAGTCTTTAAAATCTGCACTGGAGTCCCAGTAGAACTAAAAGCCATATGGGACCTCATATGGGCATCGTATGGGAAGGAAGGATAATGAGGGACCATATGGGATGGTATTCCACATGGTAAAATAATGTTTAAAAAAATATTGTAAAAAACAAAATAATGTAAAAAACATTGATTAAGACTTTGAGCAATACTTTGTTTATATACGTGAATTGTTGTATGTTTTTTTTTTTACTTTATGAGAAATTGTTTTTTTTTTTTCATCTCCACAATTCCTCTGATTTTAAAAGTTTTGTAGGCTAGATTTCTTATTGCATTATTGTTGTAAATGACAGTTTTAAATGTGTTGGTTTCTGGTTGGGTTATTTAGATAGGCCTATGGTGTTATATCAGCACTTTACGGTTGCTAGACTTAATTAGGCATCCGTTGTTAAACACATTTATGATTTTAGATTTTAAACTGTTAAAATGACTTTGCATCATTGGGTTAAATGCCTGGTTCTGTAGCTGATTGTTATTTTAGGTCAACTAGAGTATTCATATGAAGTTATTTTGAATTTTCAGCATTGATAACAGTGAGTACATGAGAAACGGTGATTACTTACCTACTCGAATTCAAGCTCAACAAGATGCTGCAAACATGGTGTGTCGTTCAAAACTTCGATCAAATCCAGAAAACAATGTGGCTTTGCTCTCTATGTCTGAGTAAGAAAATAAATGCGTGGATATGATGTCTGGGCCAAATCTTGATAAATATTTGGGGGGGATTTTGATGTCAATCAATACAGTTTCGCTATTGATATTGTATAAATCAAGGGTTTATCCAGGAATTTCCACTGGGAAGGGGGCAAAATTTATAAAACAATTTTGCTACATATGGTTAATTTCAGTATGTAGTAATAGCTGATTGAGCTAATTTGAAGCAAAATGAGAAACAAAAGCAGTTCTAGGAAGCTCTGAGAATATGGTGCCTTAGACAATTTTTGAAAAACTGTACTTGATATCAGGGCTGCGAACTCGATCGATTTTTAACCGAGTTCGAGAGATATTTGCTAGTCTGAGTTCGAGTTCTAAGAATTTTATTTTTCGAGTTCGGCAAAAATGACTGAGTTCAAGTTCGAGTTCGCAGCCCTTGACTTTGTAGGTCGCAATGGCATGAACAAATAAACGACACGCAGCTTTTCTTTTGGTAAAATCATAACTTCAATTTACACGGATTTTATTTTATTTTATTTTGAAATACAACCCAATGGTGACTGGGTCTACACCCAGTCACACTGATATGTGACTACTTGAACAACAAACTGTATTTCGTAGTGATCTTTTGTTTCTTTTCAACAATTTAAATATCTTTTTAATGAACTCGAACAGTTTTACGCAAGTTCGAGTTCAGAAAAACTATTTTTTCGAGTTCAAGTTCGAGTTCGGCAAAATGATAAAGTTCTTTCGAGTTCGCAGCCCTGTTTGATATTTGCAATTTAAGTATATATGATAAGCCTATATACTTTTTTAAACAATTTTTGTTTAAATTTCTTGTTCTTGATTCTGACTTTTTTACCAATGATGAAGCATTTTTGATGGCTTATTTTTGATTGGTGTGTGTTTAAGGTATGGGCTTACTCAGAGGTGGGCATTCCGCAATTTAAAGCGCTAGTTGCGCAACTTTTGCACGTGCGGAAGTTGCGAAGCTCTTTAACAAATTATTTTTAGCCATTGCGCAAGTTGCGCTGCGCTTCAAGGAAAATAAATCCTTGCGCTTTATTGCGTTGCGAACTGAAAAAATATATAATAGTGTGCGCATTATTGCGCTGCGAACTGAAAAGAATCTGGTTGCTTGCGTTTTGTTGCGTTGCGCACTGTCGGAAGTTGAAATACTGCGTTGCGCTTTGTCGGATTAATTAAAGCGCAATGTGCTGGAGTAAGCAGTTTTTTGTAACTGTTTTTAATAGAATAGCAGTTTGTTTCTTGATGCTTACAATAAGCCTATAGGTCAATTTTTTGTAGCAGAAATTTTCAGCTTATCAAAAATGTGGTACACTAAAGTCTTTTGCTTTTTAAAATTATTGCAAGTGCTTAAAGAGATCATTGAGTTTTGAATAAATCGTATTTACTTGTTGTTGTGGAGAACTTCGCCGCATATGCAAATTATGATTTACCGCGATGAGGTGCTTTTAACGGCACGCGACAATGCAACGTGGCGCAGTGGTTTGGAGCGTCGTTTTTACGACGACCATGATCGCAAAGTTGATGGTTCAACTACCAACCTAGTTTCGTTGTTGCGTCCTTGGATAAGATGCTTCACGTTGATTATCTCTGCTTGGTGAAATCTGGTAAGCGGCAAATTAAATAAGTCAGAAGCAAAATTCAACCGGAAAAGTCGGAAATAATGCCAACTCCTAAGCGTAATTAAATTTTTCATTGCGAAAGTTGCGTTGCGCTTTTTCTTTTGTATAAACCTCATTGCGGAAGTTGCGTTGCGCTTTAATGCAAAAAAATTATTGATTGCGGAAGTTGCGTTGCGCTTTAATGCGAAAAAATAATTGATTTCGAAAGTTGCGTTGCGCTTCAGTCAATTTAAAAATTAGGTTGCGCTAGTTGCGTTGCGTTTCATGACTTAACAGAATTTTTGCGCTTCGTTGCGCTGCGCTTCAACCAATTTTTAAAAAATGTCCACCTCTGGGCTTACTATCATTGTCAAATAGGTACGAAATTTTGGAAAAGTATAATCAGTATTTATTTGTAAATTACTGCTTTTGACTTTGCTCTTACAGATATTGCCATAATACTTGTTTGCAGTTCGTCATTAAGCAGCCTTTTTTTAATGGCTTACATTTCAAGTAAGACTGACACACAATTAGTAAGAAATGTGTCGAAAAACTGTATGAAGTAACCCGTAAATCTTTTCTACGATCATATTGCACAGACCGTTTATTTTACGTCGTCTGCTTTTTTTCGAATGGACTGATGTGGTCCAACTTGCTTAGTGCAAATGCAAAAGCTACTGCTTGTTGCGTGCGTTTCCTACCGTCAACCCACAATTCAAATCATTGCAAGCAATCAATTTGATTAAGAAGTGTGAGCTTATTTTTTGCCCCACGCTGCGCAGCACGCGGACTAATCACTTGGGTGCTGGCACTGAGAGGGCACGGTATTTTAGTACTAGTTAAAAAGTATTTGGCCTATGAAAAAAACGAAAGTTTGCATGGTGGTCGTGGGGGACCAGAGCCAGTGCCGAAACTAGCGCCCCCCGAACCCCCCAACCGGGGGGGGCGCACAAAAAGGGGGGCCCCGTAAATAGTCAGTACATAGTACTATTTAATCAACGTATGATAAAGGTGCCTTAAATAAGCCTATTCTAAGATTCAATATATTTTTTGTCTCAACTCGCGCGATGTGGGGCCCCCATACCATATTTGTGTTTTTGGCCTTGGGGGCCCCTGCAAATTTTTCGAAAAATAGCAGTCGCAAAACTAGCAAACAAACGTTTAGTAGCATACCAAGGGCCAGGGGCGGATCCAGGGGGGGGGTGTTGGGGATGCATCCCCCCACCAGCCATTTTCAACATGGCTTTGGATAAATAAAGTTTTTCTATAATTTCGAACCTCTCATAACCATGGGTGCAAATCCATGGAGGGATGTATCCCTCCCAATAATCCGGCAGCATCCCCCCCAATATTTTCATGTCCCAAAACTGGACGTCAGCGCAGGTGATGACCTTTTTTTGGCCTTTACTTCATTTTGGGCAAAAAAGTTGGCATCTGGGAACGTTATGACCTTTTTTTTTTGGTCTTCACTTCATAGTGGGCAAAAAATTGGACATCTGCAGACTTGTCAATTTAGCTAAATCATCCCCCCCAATATCTAAAAATGGTCGATTTTGCTAAATCATCTCCCCCAATGCTCAACATAGATTTGCACCCCTGTTCATAACAATAAATCTTAGTCGCCTTAAGCACGCATAATCGAAACTGTGCTTACAAAATGCATCATATTTGATAAAGCACTCAAAGTTAAGGGCCAAGAATATGAACAAACTTTGCCTGAGAATTGTTCGAAAAACGCTAAAATGACCATTGCAGTATGCAAATTTTCAAAAATTTTTCGGGGTAGCATGCCCCCGTACCCCCCTAAAGTCGTTTTTCTTACTTAAGTTGCTTGAAATAACTCTACCGGGAAAAAATTGCGCTTGAAAAAGTGACGAAATTTGGTGTCCTCTCCGTGAAAAAAATTCTGAATACGCCCCTGACATAAAACATTTTGAAAAGACTTATTTACGCCCGTTTCAGGGTCTAAACGTCTTTATATTTAGTTAACATTCAACCTAATTTAAAATCACATCCCCCCCACCAAAACTTTCTGGATCCGCTCCTGCCAAGGGCCTCTCATTCTCAAGTGAAAGGCGCAAAAATAAGCCTTGAAAACGTTTTTTCTTCGCATAGGTAGCGAAATGTTAGAGTAGAGTTTGCTTGCAGCATTATCTTAGTGGGTTTGGAAGGGACCTAGTTAAACAGACTACTAGACCTTGTTAAAACTGAGGAATTTTAAAGGCTCAAAACGCACAAAAAGCCTCCAAAATAAGGTGAAATTCCGCAAAATTTTCTGGGGGGGCATGCCCCCAGACCCCCCTAGCTTGGCATCGCCCCTTCGGGGCTCGCTCTTTTGCATCACCATCCAAGAAAAAATTTTAGGGGACCCCGAAAGATGATTTCGGGGGGGCCCCGCATTGCCTAGTTTCGGCCCTGACCAGAGCTGTGGTAAATATTTATATGCGAGTATCTCGGTTTTGGGAAATGGTGTTATGTCCACTACCATGTCATCAGCAAACAGGGTTGTTGAGAGCCAAGCCTGGGCCCGGTACCAAAATATATCTGGGCCTCTCGCAAAGTGACAACAAGAATGCTCTGCCAAAGTAATTCGCCGAAAAAGGCACTTTGTTGTATCGAAATTGATTAGCAACCAAAAAAGGTTGTCATACTAAAGCTCTTATCTCTTAACCAGGTGGTGCTTACTGTTTAGCTATCTTAGTTAAAATATAGCATACCATTTAACTAACCCTTTTATCAACCTAAGCCAATAACTTGCTAATTATTTTTAGTTTCACAGTCTACTGTAGCTATGGTCAAAAATCATCTTATCTTGACAGCTCGATGTATAGCCGAATCAATAACCATTAACTTGTCAAAAGAGTTGAAAAGCCATGAGTTGGGCATGGTTAAGAGCACACTGTACCGATGTTTAATGGGCCATCTAATTGTTAATGGGTGTCCTAAATGTTGTTTAATGGGCGTCCTAACCCTAAACTTAGGTGTGATCTTTACGATCCCATAACAACTAGCCAAATTTAGAGTCGCTCAAAACTTTCTGTCCGTGCTTTCTTTTACATGGTTTTGTAACTATTTAAGAGGTGTGGTTGATTAGTTTGGCATGCCAAAATAGTAGCAGCAAATGTAAAAACTTCAATATACCGCACTCAAGTGGTTGCAATGTGGAGTCAAAACATATATGACATTTTGTGATTGGTAGGCTACAAAGTTCCCCCTGGCCCCCCTTTCTACGGCCCTGTCAGCAAAATGGTGGCAGTGCCAGCATTTTTTTAAGTGTTTTTCCTTGAAAAAATTTTCGTGAAGATTGCAATCGTAATTCTAACAGAATTTCAGTCATTAATTCATTTTTAAGAATGTAGAACAGTAGCTTACGCTTACGAATAGCACATTTAATTTTGCTATCTGAGCTCATTAGAAAATTAACATTCAAATTTGCTTGGTTTATTGAAAAGTATTTTTAATCTTACTTTCCTGGTCACTAAGGACCGGTCTTTGTATGCTGTTTTTCTGGTAGTTGCAACCATGCCCACCCTTGTGTTTTCTGACTCATCTTCTCCTGCCTGCTGGCCATAACGTTAATCGTTTTTGTTGCCTCTTTTCTTTTTTTACCGTTGTTTACATTTCCTCCATCTTATCGTATTCTTTAAAAGTATATCGTATCGACGGTGCAAAAATAAAAAACACTTCTGCTTTTTTGAAGTATTTGATTTTTGAACCATACCCTACTTGGTAGTAAAAGCTGTTAATGCAAGCCACTTGAGTATGGTAGCTGATAGCACCTGGATTGTTTTTTAATCTGTTGAACTTTATTTTTGAGTTGTGTGTTTATTGCTTTTCAGTATGCAAGTTCACGTTACTTTGACCACTGATTCTGGAAAGCTGCTATCTAGGTTGAATATGGTTCAACCTAAAGGAGAAATGAAGTTGTTGAATGCTTTGCGTGTCGCTCATTTGGCGTTGAAACACCGACAAAGCAAAAATCATAAAACAAGAATAGTTGCTTTTGTCGGGAGCCCCGTAACTGAAGATGAGAAAGAGGTGTGTATGATTGGTGTTAAAAATTGTACCAGTGAATATTGAATACCTGGTACTGAAGCGTGACCAGCCGAAAAGGAGCAAAGGGCCACCAATAATTGAATAAGCTGACTGGAGTTGTAGGGCCAAACCTGTGAGATAGTGAACTGTGGGCTTTCTAATGTGCGAAAAACTCCTTGGTACTCAGCAGTCATATTAATGCGTCGCAAATTTTATTTACTAAGGCGAAACATACTTTTGCTTATGCTATTGCTTTCTAAAGTAAACCGTTTATTAATTAAATCATTACTTTTGGATAGAGAAAGAAAACATTTACATTGAAGAAGTTTTTCACTCCATATCATTTGCGTAGTTTTACTTTTTTTTACAGTGATTGATTACTTGTGGTGATACCCTGTGTTTCGGTTGCGCTGCAGCTTATTTTAGCGCTTGCTAGTTTTCTGCTTTGGGAATCCGTCACTTTTCGAAGATTTAGGTCATACGGAGAGAGGACTTACTTTACCAAAATCTTCCGTTGTAATCATTCACTAAGGCTTGATCGGTTAATCAAGTGTCACTCGATTTCGCACAGGTCGTTATTATGTGGGCATTGTTATTACTTTTTGTATGTCTTAGTCGCGTAGGTTTAAATACTTTTGATTTATTTCTAAGAAACTGTCAATTTCGGTCGTTATGTTCAAAAATGGCAATCTTTAGATTACAAAGGTCGCAAAAAAATTGAAAAAAGAAAAAGTTTCAGTGGATATTATCAATTTTGGAGAACAAGCTGTAAATACAGATAAGCTAACAAATTTTGTCAATACTTTAAACGGAAAGGATGGATCTGGGTAAGTCGAGTCACAACGTTTCCATATCAATTCAAGCCCGTTTCCATGTCCACGGTTTGTGGACTTTCGACCAGCGGGCTTTGCTTTAGTGAGGTAAAACTTCGTTTTTTATGGGCTAATTTTTGCAAAGTAGTGGGCTTTTCTGGCCGCACCTGAAGAGATGGACTGGGCTTTCGCAAAAAGTGGACTTTCAAAAAGTTTTGGATCCGGCCCACGTTTTTGTGGACATGGAAACAGGCTAAATTTGAGTTTGACTAGTCTGGAGGTTACTACTGACGTTTCAAAATTGAAATGTCTATATTGGCGATATTAATTGAACAGTTGCATGAATAAAATCAGTGCACTGGAAAAATCATTGCCAGCTCATTGTAATGGCAATAATTTACAGCATTGGAATAAGTTTTAAAACCAAGCCGCCAGTTTTGAGAAAACGTCTGCTTATTGGCTATTTATTTTTTGTCTGATATATATACTTGTTTTTTTGGAAACAATTACGTCCAAAACAAGTTTCAATTGTTCAGCGTATATAGTCATAGTTATGGCATATTTTCCCTGCATGGAGTCTATGAAAAAAACTGAACTTGTTTGCCGCACACTTTCAAACGATGCCTCATCTGAAGTTCGCTATAAAAAGATGACATTTGATATTAACTTGCATACTAGAACCAACTTTGTTAATGGCATGGACTTAAATATTACCCATTATTAGGTTTTAAACGAAGTAAGAAGGATGTGAGGAATAATTATTGGCTTTGTTTTTACGTTGATGCAATACTGCTGCACTCAGTCTACCAATATACTCTTAAGCAGCACCATAGTTTCAGCCAAATTTGTAATAAGTTTTAAGAAAGTGCGCATTATGTGTTTAAATGACGGGTTGTTGCGGTACTAGAATAAAATCTGTGTTGTCGGTTGTTACGCGTGGTTTGTTGCAGGTCAAACCTTGTTACCATTCCTCCTGGCTCAATGCTATCACAAGCGATCGCTGGATCGCCTATTGTGGTAGAGGGAGGTGTGACGGCAACTGCTGGCGCAAACGAGTTTGATCTTGGCTTTGATCCAAACGCTGATCCTGAACTTGCTCTTGCGCTTCGAGTTTCGTTGGAAGAACAGCGACACAGACAAGAAGAAGAAGCAAGAAGAGCAAAACAAGGAGTACAGGAAACGCAATCTGCGCCTGCAACTGCTGGAGGTATAATGGGCTTGCAGATCGTAAGAGGTTACCGGCGCAGCCAGGGCGGGGGGGATTTGGGGGACCAGTCCTCTCCCTTTTTAAAGTACAGATTTTAGAAAAATTATTAAACAATGGAATCCCCGTTTAAAATACTATTTAACTTGAGCATGACCATTGATTAAATCGCCAGAAGAGCGGGGGGAGAAGAATAATTTGTTGAATGATCAATTGAATCAAATTTTTTCAAATAAAAATGGGTTGTAATGAGAACAATGCCGCTGTGTCGACAACCTGCCATAGTGTATTGCCATTGCGTTGAACTCACTGCCTTCAACACTTTACACAACCAATCTCAAATGATCAATCGCTATCAAATTCTTTCTGCTTAAAATGAGCATTAGCGCAGCGATAAACAGCCCGCAGTCAACAAAAATTTTTATTAACCGAAAACAAAAGGAAGCAAATTAATTGCTTTCCTATTCCAAAAAAGAAAGCGGTACGCAATGGAGACTTTTTCTTGAAAGAATTATTTTTTGTAACTTGAAAAAACCAAGCTCAATTACCCCTCGTCCTCAGGATCTTATTCAAAAGTTGTTTTTAAATAAGGAACTGAGGATCATATATTTTCCCTATAAGCTAGGAGATCAAGCTTTGTTCTTAAAAATGATCGTTAAGCCATCATCTGCTACGCTCACTGCTTCTCTCCAGATCTTAACTCAAGACTTCAAAACTACGCGAGAATCCGTTTTTTCCGGGATGCGATTGATAGCTGCAGTCTGAGAGCACTGCCTGAGTATGTTGACGTCAGCAATGAAAGCCATGTTTACATTACACCTGCAACTGCGATAAACGCAGCGCAGGGCAGTAAGTGGTATCAGCGCTGTTGCACACGACCGAGCAGAAAAGCGGCGAAAAAAAAAGTGCGCGATTTTTGGCTACTTCCCGGAGAAACCAGAGAACAGTTATTAAAAAAGTATAACTTAATTAACACTCTCGTGCATTAACAGTTCCATTGTTGCAGAAGCAAAAAAAACTTAGTAGGGGAAAGTGAGGACCCTTGAGCCACTTTTTGTACAATCGTTTCTACGTTGAGTTTTGAACGAGCTATAAAGTTGAAATTTTAAAGGAATATGCTCTTTTGCACTCCGATGATACTATGTGTTGGTTGAAGTGATAACAATAACACGTTGGCAGATATTGATTCTCAAATGGATGTGGCTCAAGGGTCCACACAGAAAAAAAAGTAAGAACCCTTGAGCCACTACACTTGCTCCCATAAACCACAATAAAGATGAAGCATAAAACGTCGTTTACTCGCTGTTTGCACAAATTTAGTCAAAAATACTGTAAAAGAATGAAAACACATTAGTGATTCTACGATCAAATTTGGACTAAAAAAAAAAATTAAAAAATATCCAGCTTGATCTTTTAGTGATGAACATTAGCCAAGATGTAGACCTATTTGGCTGCAAAAAAATGATGTCTGGTGTCACACGATTCACTGAACTTGTTGATGGCCTAGGTGTAACAGGTGCTGAAGACGCAGACGCAAAAACAACTAAATATTTATCTTGCAAGGACTCATGAGCTATGGCTCAAAGGTCGACATTTTTGGTGGCTCATGACTTCACACTGCAACCTGTCTGTATAAAATTTCATTCTCTTCAATATGGTTACAGAAAATTTTGATCTCAGTGCTTAGATATATACCCTAATATGACTCATTACTACTGCTAAATGCACAAGAATTTACCAATGTTACTTTATGCTCAAAGATCGACAAATTTATACCCCTAAAAGTTACTTTTTTGTAGCAAAAACAAACCAACCAACGCAACTCCTCCAAACGTGTTTACTTCTCACTTATCGTTTCTGATCATGCGTAACCAACCTAGTGTTGCCAAAAAAAGTTGATAAAAAATCTAAAACACTTTTCTACGGAAAGCTGGAGGCGGTGGTTCATGGGACCAACATGATCATGGGTCCGCACTTTCCCCTAATTACTCAAGAGAACAACAATGGAATCAAATTACTTATTCTTCAATATAAACTGATAGGCTTGACTGAAACCTTAGTACCAGTAATTCAATGAAAAAAAATTGTTCCCCCACCTTTGTACCTAGCTGCGCCGGTGTAGGAGGTATGATTGCTTGCTAAAATGTCGCAATTTATTTTGTAGCAGAGCACGGGAATAATCATTTTTAATCGAACTTACTACAACTTGCGGTCCAAGTTTACATTTTTAATGTTTCGAATTCAGTAGTTTTTTCCGAGTTTATGCCAATTTCAGATTCAAAACTCGATGAACCTTTTTCGAGATCGAGTTGAAAGATTTTTATTTTTTGAGATCGGCAAAGTTTGCAGCCCTAGTTTGTCGATATATTTAATATCGTTCCGTTTTTATTAAAGTGTAAGGCCATAATGAACGTTATTTTTATAAACTTATTCTGTTTTTAGGAAATCCAACGTCGGAAGATGAAATGCTTCGTGCTGCGCTAGCAATGTCAATGGACCAGGGACTTATGGAGCCCCCCGCTACAGCACCACCCTCTACTGAAATGACTGCTTCATCTTTGTCTCAACAGGTCGATATATCGGCAATGACGGAAGACGAGCAGATAGCATATGCTTTGCAAATGTCTATGCAGCCCTCGCCAGATGGTAAAAATCTTGATACTAGCAAAAACCACGGAGTTTTTTAAAATTCGATTTGTTTTTAGGGAGCGCAGCCCCAGCACCGATGGAAACTTCACCTACAATACCTTTCCAACCAAAGGTAAAATATACATAAAGTTTAGAAACATCACATTATCACTTTCACTGATTCGTATCTACTTTTGGTGTTTTTTGTAACAGCGTTTGGTGTTTTGTTGTAGCACCGTTTAGTGTTGTTAACTGCGTATAATATTTGATTTATTGACAAGCTAATTGATGCCTTCTCCTGTTAGGTTGAAGTGGATTCTTATGGTGACAGTGACGATGAAGTGATGGCTGATCCAGCTTTCTTGCAAAGTGTGCTGCAAACTTTGCCTGGAGTTGATCCTCAGAGTGCAGCTGTTCAGCAAGCAGTGAGTGAACTGACCCAACAGAGAGCATCGTCCAATAATGAAAAGAAAGAAGATAGTTCCAAGAAAGAAGAGAACTCTTGAATATAAACTAGTCAAGATATACAGATTGTATTTCATTCATACGTGTCCGCTACTTGTTGTAACTACTGTTATTAAAATGTTGACAACTTATGCTCTTGATTGAATTTATTTCAAGGGCAAATAAATTTCTGCCCTTTCCGACAAATATGCGGCTAACTTAGTATTTCGGCCAAAGAAATAAATCCGAGACTCTGTGATCAAAACGACTCATCCCGATAACGTGTAAAAATAAAAACAAACAAAAAATGTCGATAATTAAGGAGCAAACCAAAAATAAGTTGCCTTCTTCGTAATGGGCTTTTGTCGATAAGACGTGATTATTCCTGGATGCTCATGCCTACGGTTTCGCCTCAGACGATTGGTGATGTTATAACGGCGAACAGCGTATTTGTGGTAGTCATCCGGTTTTTTCAAAGTATTTCCAGGTAAGTCTTTTGGATGATAGTAAAAATGGGCTTCTTCGGTATAACCTTTATAGGGATCGTCGACGTACCTATAATGGCGCATAAGCTGAAATCGGAATTTTTAAGAACAAACGCGTATCTTACCATTTTTGAGTTTTAACATCATTTGCAACCATTTTATCAAGCATTTTTGACTGTTGTTTATTGCATATCAGAGTTTTGTATCCTCTGAAAACTCTGAATGCCTTTCTTCTTTTGTAAAATTTTTCCCATATGTGTTCATTATATCCAATCTGTTACAATGCAAGAAAGTAGCATCACAATTAGTTATACGGATACCGTCACTACAATGCGATCGTTTAAATTGCATTTGCAAGGCATAAAGCAGAAAAATTAAAGGAGTATATATATATGGATAAAAATAGTTAGTGATGCTGATACCAACCGCATACCAATACTGTTGCATTTGCTAGGTTAAAAAATAAGATACACAAAAAGAGCATATTAGGTGCAAAACAGTTAGCGAAATACCAATCACAATTTCAGAAAGCTTATAGGTAAAGAGTGAACAAAACAAGTGTAGTAGTAGTAGGATTTATTTATTTTAACCATAAAATAACGCCATCATCAACACAAAAAAACAGCTGGGTTAGAAATAAGGAAACAGCGACAAAACGTTATACGTTGAACATGCTCAA
Organism: Trididemnum miniatum; assembly: GCA_964006365.1. Classification (NCBI taxonomy): domain Eukaryota; kingdom Metazoa; phylum Chordata; class Ascidiacea; order Aplousobranchia; family Didemnidae; genus Trididemnum; species Trididemnum miniatum. The sequence goes on from OZ023246.1 coordinate 5,456,656, forward strand.
GATGAAAATACAGAACTAAAGCATTTGAAAAAAGTAGCACGGATGTTGCACCAAGTGAAAAGAATGAATTAATGCAATAGTTCTTAAGAGCATTTTGTGAAATGAAAGTCTAAACAATAAAAGATCTAAGAAAACATTACTGGGAACAAACGTACCTGCTTGCGCAACCACATACCATTCCCAAGTCTACGAAATCTATCAATAACTGCTTTTTCAGAATGTTTTTTCCCATCATAACCAATTTGAATTACACTTCTACGTGGATTAACAGTTGATTTTTGCAAGGGATTTTGTAACACTCTAGAAAGAACATGTTTTATTAAACACACATTAAGTAAGGCTTTGCCACTACTATAGGCTATATCAACTTCACCATTTTTTATAAGCTGATAGTATCACTTCTACATATAGAGGGTGATTCCAAAGTAACCCCCGATTCTGAAATAACTATAATTTAATTTACAGGCAATTTTCTCAATTTTGGGGTGTATATTACTTAATGTGCATGTGTAGCAATTAAATCTATGCTTTTGTTTTCTATACTTCAATAGTTTTAATATATATTTCAAGTAAGTAACCATATTTTGTAAAATGATATACCAGTACCGGTATTAATTGTGATGAATAGGCTAATAATTTAAAACGAATTCAAGTTACATTTAAATAAATAATTAAACTCATAAATGAAAGGCCAAGGAATGCACCTTCTTCTCTGTTAATTAAAAGGAGAAACTACATGTCAAAAATAAACCATTACATTATTTTAGAATACAAAGATACTGACACTTCTGGATTACCCTGTAGCAACCAATTACTGGTACTTAAAACCATATAACTTCAAGCATATCAATGAAACAAACATTAATCATAGAATCGTCTACAACTTCTTAAAAGCTTATATACCTGTACCTGTTCTGGAAATTTTTAAAGTAGTTGGTTTCATAATTTGCTGATGAGGTCATAGTTGACAAAGAATTTCTGCTACTGAAACCATTTAAAGTATATTGATTGTATTGAAACAATATAGGATACTGCCAAATGGGTTGGTTGGAAAAAGAAAGCTTTGAGACATCATTGAAAAGCAAAGAGCGTTTAGCTTTCCCAGCTACATGAGATGAATGACCACTTAGATGAGATGATATTATTGAGTAGTTTCGTGCTGTGAAACAATTTATCAGCAATTTTGATAGCTGTGCAATTGACTTTGCAGATGCCATTTCATTCTGTAATAGACATTAATTGCTCTGTCTGATAAGTGTTTATTCAGTTATTCAACAGTTTATTAGCAAAATTGGGTTGACTGTTGTACTGTAAAGATACTAGTATAATACCAATAAAAATAATAAAAAATAGCAGGTCATGTTTTGTATTGGCTATTGATATTGTGGTTGCCAGAGGATTCGCCACATGGAAGATTTGCCACAGAAGATTCACCACAAAGAAAATTCGCCACACAACAAATGTGACCGAGAATTTGAGCGTAACCGTCGGATAAACGTTTGCAACAGTGCCGATGTGTAAGATTCGCCACACAATGGTGATAGATTGGGGTTGGGGGGGTTGGGTCGGGAGAGTTGGGGTTAGGGGGGTTGAAGTCGGGGGAGTTGGGGTCGGGGGGGTTGACGTCGGGGGAGTTAGATCGAGGTTGGGGGGGTCCCAATCTTCCGCATCGGCACTGTTGCAAATGTTTGTCCGACGCTTATGCTCAAATTGTCCGTCACATTCGTATGTCTCACCCGTTATGTGGCGAATCTTCTCTGTGGCGAATCTTCTGTGGCGAATCTTTCATGTGGCGAATCCTCTGGCAACCGATATTGTTACGGTACCCTTTGAAACAATTTCATCCCCACACTTCGGGTCGAACTAAACACCGTATGGGACCGCATGGGCACCGTATGGGCACTTATGGGACCGTATGGGCCCTTATGGGACCGTATGGGCACCGTATAAGTGTCGGTCCCATAAGTGCCCATACGGTCTCATACGGTCCCATAAGAGCCCACACGGTCCCATAAGTGCCCATACGGTGCTCATACGGTTTCATAAGTGCCCATACGGTTCAATAAGAGCCCATACGGTGCCCATACAGTCCCATAAGAGCCCACACAGTCCCATACGGTGCCCATACGGTCCCATAAGTGCCCATACGGTTTCATAAGTGCCCATACGGTTCAATAAGAGCCCATACAGTCCCATAAGAGCCCACACGGTCCCATACGGTGCCCATAAGTGCCCATACGGTTTCATAAGTGCCCATACGGTTCAATAAGAGCCCATACAGTCCCATAAGAGCCCACACGGTCCCATAAGTGCCCATACGGTTCCATGCGATCCCATACGGTGCCCATACGGTCCCATGCGGTGCCCATACGGTCCCATACGGTGTTTAGTTCTACCGCCACACTTCCCTCGAAATAGCTTACTGTTGACACAGCTTTCACTAGACTAATAAGGCTAGACTCAAACTTTTAGCTACTAGTCCTGTAGTCCACCAGTACTGTTGCAAACTTGTAAGTCAAAATTTGCTCTACAGCTCTAGACTAGTCTATCTAAACTAAAATTCACACAGATCAAACTGTCAAATACCGGATACCGGTATTGTTGTCAAAACAGCACACACAGATATTAGTCTATATCTGCATATCTTACACTGTTACGGTACAGTACCGGTATGTCGTTGTCAGGTCGTTAGTGTAGTCTTTTGCAATACCTGATGAACCTAGACTACCATGGAATCGACTACCGCTATCTTCTACAACAGATGTAGCTAGCAGTGTTGCCAGATTATTATTTTTCCAGCCCAATCAGTGACAAAAACTAGCCCATAACCAACCCAGTTGTAACCACCAATGTTAATAATCCGTCGTGAATGCATAACATTAATGCGTCCACAACACATCAACTAAAAGAGTAACAAAAACAAAAATAGGCGGTGCAAAGCAGGGCTGCGAACTCGATCAATTTTTAATCGAGTTCAAGAGACATTTGCAAGTTCGAGTTCAAAGATTTTTATTTTTCGAGGTCGAGTTCGGCAAAAATAATCGAGTTCGAGTTCAAGTTCGAGTTCACAGCCCTGTTCAAAATATCCCTTAAACAAACATACCCTAACCACGAGCGTTTCCAGAAAATTTTGGCGGGGGGATGCAGTTTTGATTTAGTTTAAATGTTAGCTAATTACAAAGACGTTTGGATTAGAAAAAGGGCGTTTAAGCAATTTAAAATTAATGTTTTCATGCCAGGAACGTAACCAGAATTTTTTGGGAAGTAGGGCACCAAAGTTTGACATTTTTGAGCGTAGATTTTCCGGCTGAGTTAATTTGAAGCAAAATGAGGACAGAACCGTTTTAGAGGGGTCCGGGGACATGCTCTCCCGGAAAGTTTTTGAAAATTTGCATTCTATGATGACCATTTTAGTGCTTCTTGAACAAGTTTCAAAGCAAATTGTATTTGAATATTTTGCCCTTAATTTTGAGGTCTTTACCAAATACCGGTCTGATGCAATTTTTGCGCACGTTTTCGATTTCTGTGCACCGGTATAAAGCGTAGAAATTATTGTTGTCGAAGAGGTTCAAAATAATGGAAAAATTGTATTCATCAAAAGCATTGTTGAAAAAGGTCTCCCACTCCTGGATCTACCCCTGATCCACTTAGTAACAGTTGGAACAGAGATTGCAGCACCGCACAAACAACAGGTAACTGTTGCTGCAGTGCAGCTGCGTTTTGATTAAAATCTCTCGAAACACCGTTTATAATGCAATAAATAAGTTTCAATGAGACCACGCAAAATGCCAGAGCAGTATCGGTACTAAAATTGCAAATTTGCGATTGTTCAATCTATAGTAAAACAAAATATCAAAAGTAGGCTAAACTTTGTTTTGAGAGATTTGAATAAATATAATTAAAGCACTCAATTAGTGAACTCGAGTTCGATTGTTTTTTTCGAGTTCGCAGCCCTGGTGCAAAGCATAGTTCAGAGGTTTTCAACCTATGAGCCATGGCCCAGCAGTACATGCAGTAAGCTTTACATTCATCTGATGACACTTTTTGAATCCATTCTTTTAACTTCGTCTCTTTTTCCCATTTGTCACATAAACGTATCTCATATTTGGCCCATTTACCCATCCCAATAATTAGCTACCAACAAAAAAGTACTGTACCTTAGACAGAAATGTAAAGAATGGATAGTAAGCTCATAGCATTAATCATAAATTGTAGCGGGTATAACGAGCTTCGCACCAACGAGCAAACAACCATTCATCACCAACGTGACGTAGCTCATCTTTAGCCAAAACCTAGTACCGGTAACGAGCCACTTGCGGCGCTTGTGAAAATGTGGTAAACCACAAGCCATACATCTATTCATTTTTAAAAAGGAACAAGATAAATTTGACAAGACCGGCCGTTAGCTCAAGTTGCAAAGCGCACGCTATCGGTGCGGGAGGTTTGGGGTTCGATTCCCGGACCGGTCAAATCGACACAGTGTCGCCAACGACTCGCCACCGTTGCGACGTTTCTTCGGAGCTGTGTAGCCCAGGCGCTAAGCCGCGGAGATGGGCTCCGCAACTCGTTACACGCTTCGGCGTAATACGGCGAGTATAATGAAGATTTGATTTTTTGATTTTGATTTGATAAATTTGACATTGCACATGCTGTGAAGCCAGACTACAAAGCTTTTCACAGCTTAGCGTTGTTCGATTAAACGAAAGTATTTTACCAGCCCAAAAATCAGCAGCTTTAAACAAAAAGTAGCCTAAGAAACCGCAACAAGCATCGAAACCAGCCCTATTGGGCGGGAAAACCGTCCAACTGGCAACACTGGTGGCCAACTTCAGATCGTTCGAGATCGACTACAAAATTTCTTAATGCATTACAAAAGAGCCCAAACTTTCTTTTGACTTTTTCGGTACTACCTCATATCTTTGATGCGTGTTGGGCCTGTCAATAGAAATAAATTACAGTGATCCCTTGCTATATCGCGCTTCATCTGACGCGGCTTCGCTGTTCGCGGAGTTTTTTGCAGTGCTTTTTTTTGCAGAGAATCCTGATTAGCTTGTATTAATATTCATTAACTCAGTAACTGTCTTGTAAATATCGTTTTACAACACCGTTCTTTAAACTGTTACTGTAACGACTTAGTAGTTTTCTCTATTCGCCTTGCGTCACAAAGGAACACGACTTTGAAACGTGGTAGATCGGTATATTGATATCGAATCAACACGGCCAAGACGGCAAATAAGTAGTGAACCAATTACGTCCAATAATCAGCAATTCAGTAACATCCAACTCTCCATCTATCCATTTTCTGCATAAATTCGGTCGTTAACAAGAAAAACTATTTCAAAGTAATCATTAAATATAACTCAACAAATTCTTTTTCATAACAGCGAACAGAAAAAACGAAAATGCGACGACAAGAACTTCTCGCATGAACAAGTCAGTTACGATATATTTTTGGTTATTAAACCACAAGCTTGTTCAGGACGCCAAGCACGTCCTAGCTCAGCAGTCAGCAACTATATTAACAAAAATTACAGTGCAATCAAAAGGTAGCTAATGATTTGCGTGGACTAACTAAATTTGAAGAGATAGCCCGCCGCGCGCAGCGAGCTACCACGCGCAGCGCACAACTCGATACAATCAACAGACCGTGCTTCGATTCGCACCGAGGTGACGCAACAATTATGGTTTGTTTATAAGAAAACGCTAATATTTCTATTTTTTAAACAGATTTCGGGGGTATTTTTTTGTTTTCTTTTTGCAGTACAGTATTGCATAGCAAAATAACAGTAAAAAATAAACTGACTACTTTGCGGATTTCACCTATGGCGGGTTATATTTGGAACGTATACCCGCGATAAACAAGGGTTCACTGTACGACCAACACACCGTAACTGAAGCAATAAATTAACACTTTGTTACTGACTGTAAGGGCTAATCAGCAAACATTCTTTTCATTTTTCCTTCTAGCATCTCACAAATGATATCTATGATAGGCCTACGTCACATCTTAACCCGTTACAAATGATATTTTTGTGATTTGTCACTTGATAGCTCGGAAGGTTGCTAGAACTTTCGTCACTTGGAACTTTCATCACGAAACTTTCGTCACAGTATGCATCGACCGAGTCCTGCAATGTATGCTGGTAGTTTGCTTTTGCATAGTTTGCTTTTGCTTTCGCATATTTTTGAGTCGAATCAGATCAACACGTGGAATCTTCGTCACACTATGGCATATATCGACATTCATCACGCGGAACTTTCCTCACATTATTGGATGAGTGGGAAAGTGTGTTAGGGTGTGAGGGGAGATGTGGGAAGTGTGGAGATGGGTGTGGGGAAGTGTGTTGGGATGTAGGGGGAAAGTGAAGGGCGACGTGGGGTGGGAGGTTTGGGGAACCCCAACACACTTCTTCCCACATCTCCTCCCCCCAAACCCCAACACACTTTCCCTCACTTCTCCCCACATCCCCCCTCACCCATCCTCACCCCACACGCGAACGCATTTCCTACACCCATTCCCACATCTTTTCTTACACCTCAACACACTATCCCTTGACCTTTTCTCCACATTTCCCCCCACACCTTTGACCTCTCCCCACATCTCACCCTCCACCAGTGGCGTTGCTATAGAGGTTCTGCCGCTCGGGGCGGTTCGAAAAATTGCCGCCCCCAAATGAGCAGTAATTTTTTAAGCATTAATCAGCTTCATATGCGGTCATCTATTCTGCATGACAAAATATGCATCAATTAAAAACACGCTGACTCGCCAACTACGGCAATGACTAAGAAAGCTAGTGTGCATTAACAAGGTTAGTTGGTCAGTGACTTTCATTTTCGTACCGTCAATACAACAATAATACGCAAAAATGATATGCAATGTGTGTGTCACCCCGGAGATTTGGCAAAGGCGAGCCAAAACCGGGGGTCTGGGGGCTACGCCCCCAGCCCAAACGAATTTTTACGGTCTTTACGTAAAAAAACATTCATTTTTGCACACTTTTTTATTGTAAAAGAGCTTGCAATGATGCAGTCACTATAACGTATGGACAATGCGAAAATATTTCCGCAGCTTGTGTCTAAAAGCAGAGGCCTGGCTAAAATATGTGAAAGGAGGCTGCAACCATTATTAGTTCAAGAAATTGTATACTAAAGTTAGGTTTTAGCACCTTATTACATTGCCAAAGGAGGGCATGGCGATTCAAATAATGCAAAGACGAAGAAAACAGTTTGCAATTGTGACATAATAAACAGTAAAATAAAATCTTTATTATATTCGCTGGGATACATTGAAGCGTAAACGCAATGGCGGGCCCATTTCCGCAACTTTGCGCCTTGAGCAGCACAGTTAAATGATTTACGATTAGCACGTAAGCGATATAGCAAAGTAATGGTTGTTCAAAATAATTAGGAATAAAATACATAAAGCTTGTCCAAAATGCCCCCTACGCCACTGCCCTCCACACTCACTCCATACACTCTCTCTCCCACACCCTCCGGCTCCCCCACACTTTTCCACCTCGTTTCCTTATTTCGGAATTGATTAAAAAGTATGCCAGAGATAAAACAAGAAACACCCGGGAGTCCGGTTAGCGTCGTCGAAGTATGGTGAGACGAAAGTTCCAAGTGACGAAAGTTCTGGCAACCGCTCGGGATCCATCACTTAATAGCTCGGGTCGATGGCGATCAACTTGCAGAATAGAGATGTCAACCGCGCAGCGCAGCTTGCGCTGCCGCTTTTATCGTTTTTTTGCAGCGTAGTTGCAGCGTGCCGCGTAGTGGAGTAAAACGTCTGCCGCGTAGTGGAGGCGTGCCGCGCAAAGTATGTTTCTATTTTCAAATACTTTCATAAGATCTTAACAACATCCTAAAAAACTGCGGTGTGCACAGGGATATATAGAACTACCGGGATTGCCAACTCCGCTTTTGTCCGCGGTGCCGATTGTCAATAGGAGGGCGGGTGACGGGGTGAGCGACTGAGCATTGAACAAGACAACAGGTCGGTATTGGTAAAAGTCAGTTGGGTCTAAGTAAGCTACGGTAAGTTCTTACAAGCAACCTGTCTGGAAAAGTTAGTTGGCCTTTTTGTTGAGCTTTGAGAATGAATGGCTGTTGCGTGCATTCTATTGCCTAGTGCCTAGTTAATTAGCCCAGCCTATAGCCTATCATATCAACCAGCCAGGCCTACTCTGTTTAGGCAATACCGGTATGGTAACTGATCTGTAGCGGTAACATACTGGTATATACATAGGCCTACGGTAAATAAGCTGCCTACCAGTACCAGTTTGTTAGATTGACAGATTGGTGGAATAGGCTACTCAGTACTACGGTGTGTTAAAACAGGAATACTACCGGTAAGTAGGCCTAAATGGATTCTGAAGATTTGACGTACGGCATTGATACTGCAGGAGCATTGACAATGGAAGGCATACGCAGTAGCCTACCTGAGTAGGTCTACTGCAAATTTGTGGGCTAATCAGCAAGTTTACTGGTACCAGTTAATTTGTAAGCTAATGATAAATATTTAGCCTATCAATATCATGCATGTATCAGCAATGCAAAAAATATGTTTAATTAATACTTATATACCGGTATCAATACACAATACCATACTTTGGTGACATGCTATTATCGTTGTAAAAGTACCGGTATCGTGTGATATGTGTTGTCGATGCCCGATACTACAGTGCTACTTAGTAGGCCTATCTTGATGTTACCGGTATCTCCAAGATGTGGTCATTTACCGGTATATCATCAGACGTTTAGTCATTTAAAGCCCTGGTAAGCTTATATACAGTTAGATAGGCTGAGACCTTTCAAAATTGGTGCTCCACTGAATTAAGCCGTGGTTAGGATTTATCGGTAAGTTTGAGGTTCGGAGTATTGTAGGTTTGGGGTTCATAGGCTAAGGGTTCAAGGTTTGTAGGCTCGAGACTCGGGTTTAGTATACCTTAGCCACGGCTTATTTTATTGGATCTCCTGAAATTTTGTTGAGCTGTTAAGTGTGTAACTGCTAAAAAGCTTTTAAAAGGAATATAGATAGGCTTCTTTCACTATATGTTCATGTTTGAAATTTTACCTGCAGGTTGAATTTTTATTCATTATGATTAGCTCTTGGTGAAAGTTTAATTTATAGGCCTACTGATTTAATTTATATACCGGTACCGTAAATTTTTATTCATTATGGTTAATTCTTGCTGTATTCCCAATTGCAAAAGTGGATACAAGTCATGTCAAGAGAAATTACCAACTATGTTTAAATTTCCCAAAGATTCTGCACTACGTGAAAAGTGGATTGCAGCCATACCCAGAAAGGACTGGAAGCTGAGTGAACACCACCGAGTTTGTGCCAAGCATTTTTCCTCAAATGATTTCCACTCAGTATCTACTGATAAACGAGTGAAAAGACAGGCATCTCGAAAGACACAGCAACTGCAACGATTGCGGCTGAAGCCAGGTGTTATACCACACATATTTCCCGGACTGCCTAAATATCTGTCTACAGCTCCAATTCCACATCCAGGAGAATCATCTACAATGGCAGGAAGATTAGAAAATGAAAACAAGAAAATAGAAAAAGAAAATTCGCTATTTCTTATGAAAGATGAAATTAAAGACTTTTGTGCATTGAAAAATGAGCTCACTCAATTAACATTGCCAAGTGGCTGCAATACTGTTGTTGAAGAAAAAAAAATTTCTTTTTATTTTGTGGAAAACGATGTTGAACCTGACACTACCGCTACTGCTCCGAAGTTGCTAGCATCTGTTGTTGTGTTTGAAAATCTTACGGTTGCAGCATTCTCTTCATCCATGAATATTCCAAAAAAATCATACCAGCACCTTTTGCAAAACAACTGTGTGAAGACATTCTCTGGTCTACGCAATTTGCTTGCTCATTGCAAATCGTTATCAGATGAAAGCACTTCATCGAGTATGAGCTACATTGACATGGCAGTGAGTGCATTGCAAAGCTTTATCTTAGCGCAAACTAAGAATGGTGACACTATCGCTAATGTTGCTTTGCTGACTTTTATCATTGAGCAACTGCAACTATATTTTAAACCAAAAGAAGGTCGGCGGTATTCAGCAACTTTAATAACAATGGCATTCTTGTGGCAGCTTACCACTACCTCGCTGTACAAAAAATTACGGAATATTTTCATTTTGCCTTCATTGAGCTTGCTTCGTTCTTATTGTAGTGGACTTTCTGTGCAATCTGGACATTTAGACGTTTCATATTTGAAACAGCGACTCAATGATTTGACAGACCAACAGCGAACAGTAACCTTGCTAATTGATGAAGTTTACACAGCAAAAAGAATTGAATATAATAATGGAGCTTTTGTTGGAATTACTGAGGAAGGAACCGCTGCAAAAACTGTATTAACATTTATGATTCAGTCCTCTTGCTCGAAATATCGTGATGTTGTGTGTCTCATTCCAGTTGACAAACTGGACACAAACCTCCTCCATTTTTGGTTCAATAAAGTAATGTCAGCACTAAATGATTTGGTGTTTGTAGTTGTCGTTTCTGTGGACAATCACGTATGCAACAGGTAAGATGGATTATTTTTGCTTTAATATTATTTTCAAGAATATTTTTAGTGCTAAACATGTGCTTGTGCGAGGGGCCTATTTTACCACCAATACTGCTACTTTGTTAAACCTTTCTACTAATTTAAACTGCACTTGATAGTTTTCCCATAATAATAAATACTATCTGGTAAGTGTCATAAAGTATGCTTAACAAAAATGAAATATATACTAATTAGATGTAGCTTGTAATTCTGCTTTTCTAAACCTATCGCTAGCGTCATCGGTAGTACCGGTATCATTTCACTTTGATAGTAAGCTATAATTGCATTTTCCTCTTTATCATTATTTCATTTTTATTTACCTGTATTGTACTTTATTGATTGGCTTTGGTTATTACAGGAAGATGCTGATTGATTTGTGTGGAGGAGTTCTAAAGCCGTACATTGAGCATCCAACTAAACCGAATGAAAAACTTTTTCTTCTCTTTGATTTTACTCATAATTTTAAAAACATCTTCAATAACTTTATATCAAAGTATCAATTCAACATTCCTACCTCAGGCTTTGAAAATGTGCTTGGGGATTCATGCCGAGCAAACTTTGCTCACATCAAACGCCTATACGCTATTGAAGAGCATAAACCTTTGAAAATTGCTCATGCTTTAAAAAAGGCATCTTTGAACCCTAGTAACGTGGCAAGGACGTCTCCACTACATGCTCTAAGTAAGTGGTTAAAAATAAACTACTAAACTAGGCCTATGTGTATTGTTTAATCAACCTGATATCATGTTATTTTGCAATTACCTTACAGTAAAAATGACGCTGTAGTTTATTTCTATGGACAATTCATTTTTTGTGGTTCACATGGAGAAAACAAATCAGCCTTTTTATTTTAAACATGGTGGAAAAATTTTCATTATTAAACATGAGCGTGATAAATTTATTGTCTTATTGCAACATATCATTGATATTAGTGTATTCATTTTTGCATTTTTATTACTTCATTTTCACTACTTATACTCTTGCTTCAGGTGTTTTTAGTGAATCTACTGTTAAAGCACTAGAGTATTATGGCAAAGAATATCCGGATTTTTTGGAAACTGCTCGCTTTGTGAAGTTTGTGTTGGCTATTTGGAAACTGATGTCCCTGAAAACACCTTCTAAAGGTCAGTTACAAAAGTGTTACATGTTTCGTGTTTGACTTTTTTGGACCTTTATATATCCAGTAAAAAAACAGAGGCAGTGAAACAAATATATAAGTAATTTTTATGAAATTTAGTGACTCAAGCATAGCCACCTGATATCATGTTATTTTCTCATGTGACAGCAACTGCGTGGTGTTTATAAAGCCTTTTAGTCAAAATTACTGTTAACACTCATTACTTATACATACACATTTTGTATCATTGTATATTTTTGTCCTTCAGGTTGCAGAAAAAGGGATGGAGCTTGTGAGCCTCTCACGAACAACTGTGACAGTAATGAAGATTTTCTTTTTCTAAATATTGCAGCAGATATTTTGAAATCCTGGAGAGAATCCGGAAAATCGGGGCTGACAAAAGAAACATTTACTGCGTGCATTCAAAGCATTTCGTCGATGAAATTGCTAGCTGAGCATCTTATCTCAAAGCATAGCTTCATATATGTTCTTCCGGGCAAATTTTGTTCAGACCCTCTGGAAGGCAGATTCGGTTGGTACCGACAAGTTAACGGAGGGAATTTTTTTATGTCTATCAACCAGCTATTTCAAGCGGAGAAAAAAATTCGGTGCTTAAGTTTAATTGAAAAAAATGTGATATTTCGAGCGTCCAATTTGGACATGCATGATGATCTGATGGCCATAATTGAGGACGAAAGTCAGTGCTTGAATGTGTCATGGCTGTCCGAAGTTTTAAACGATGCAAATTTGGATGACCTTTCAAAGTCAGACGCATGTGTGACTTACTATGTAAGTGGATACATTGCCCGAAGCGTCTCACGTCGCCGTAAATGCACGTCGTGCAAACAGCTACTAGTCAAAAGTGACGAGGATCTCGCAATTAATGATGTTTCTAATGAAAGTCCAAACGAACTTATCGCCATGGCTAATCGCGGTGGACTGTCAACACCAACTGAATATTGCTTTGCCGTTTGTAGTTTTGCCATGAAGCTTTATTCTGACATATCAGCGAATGAATCGGTTAAAAAAAATTTTTTATCCATGGCGAAGCAAAGAGATGTTTTTATTGCTGCTGCATGTGAAGTCGCTAAGAAGTGTGATACGTACAACGTTTTGCAGACAAAGACCTGTCTTCAAGGGCATAACAATTTCAACCTAATATTACAAACCTCTTTTAACTGTTTCGCTAAGAATGAATTAAAAAGACTCAATCGTGTCGAAATAGATGCACCTGCCAAGATGTCTCGTACCATTCGTAAGCTTACGTCAAAAAATGCTAAGTAATACCATGTAAGGTAGCTAATATATTACATTGTCTTGTGATTTTCTTGGGTGCTTAAACTGGTTAACTCGTTTGACATTGCTTTTTGTATGTTTTTTCCTGTGGTGCTTATATTCTTATACTTGTATTTGTGAGGAATACGATTTTACCAATTTTTGCTGTAACCCTCCTATTGTCATCGCACAGAGCAAGCTGGCAATCCCGGTAGTTCTATATATCCCTGGGTGTGCAGCGCGGTGCGGTACTAAAATTGTTCAACAAATTGCGGTTGCAGCGCAGCTTGCGGACAAAAAACACTGGAGCAGCGCAGCTTGCGGACATAATTTGTGTGTCCGCGTCATCTCTATAGCAGAACACCCCTGCTCTACAGTCCAGCAGCATCTAGCAGTCTAGGCCACAGAACGGTGGATATTAGAACCTTACTTTTCTTGTCCCGCAAAATGCGAATCGTCAATTTTTTTACGTACTTCACGCACAGTATGCGCTCACGCTTGGTGGTAGGCGCAAATTCAAGAAATCGGCGAAATCCGTGTACCGGTAGATCATTCAGCACTTAGTTGTTGGTTCAGTCCCTCAAGCTAGCAAGATAGATACCGGATTACTGGTAGACGAGAGTAGACAGTATCAGAATACTGAACAGAGATAGTAGATACGGTGTAATGACGTTTATTTTTTGCCATATTTGCGAAGAAACAAGGTAATACACACACAATAAAATGAAATGAACAAGCAAATAGGCAAGGAAGCATCCACCAACCAAGCGTTCACTGGTAGGCTACATGAGTGTAACGGTGTAAGTGCATGTAAAGACTGTGTAATAATGCCTTGACAGCTGACAGTGTCTGTCCCAGTTTTTGGTGCAAATCAAAAGGAAACAGCAGCTTATGTGGTACCGATAATTTATCTGTACCTGGTTGTCAGGGTATTTCAAAGCAAAAACAGTGAAAAATTGGGTTGTTCTGGGCCATTTTCTTTGCAAGTGGACTACTTTGCTTATACCCACCCACTGGTACTGGTAGTCTGTAGCAAAGAGATGGTTGGATTTGTGACATTATAGCTCAACAATATTAACAGTTATATACAGGTTAAGGGCTGATTGCTGATAAAAAACATTACTGGTACCCCCTTACCAGCTTACTTTTACAGTCTGCCTTGATCAGAAATAGACGTTTATCGAGATAATATATGGGCGATAATTTATTACTAATTATCGTTATCACTTAAAATGGTTTTGATTTATCAATTACCGATATCACTTTTGTAATATATTTTGTTATTGCCGATAGATTATTATGATACACCATTCTTTGTGCCCACAGCATTCAAAATTAGTGAGTTGGCACTCTGGCAAAATGCATGGTGCCATAAAGTCTGTTTGCAATTCAAACATTGTCGCTTTGTTTTATTTAATGCCATGACAGAGTAGTTCGTGAACTGCTCTCTTTTCCAGAAAATTCTAGAAAAGCATTTTTGCAATTTGGCTTCAAGAAAAAAACTTCATTAAGCACATTGAACATTTACCACAACATTTATCCTAATAATTTACCGGTAATAAATTACATCACTTTAAGAAATCGAGATTTATCATTATTGCCAATGGCTTTTTGAAATCATCGATTATCCTTATCACTTTAGAACAAAAAGTGTTGCCATATGCATGTATATATCTCACATTTTGATAAGCTACTGAATTGGAACCTGATTATTACCATGTGATGTAAAAGCACTAGCGCTTATATCATCATATTTCATTTATTATTATAAAAAGTATTATCGCGCTCATCACTGGCCTTGACTATGAGTAGTCTAGTTCTTTGGCTTACTGTGCCAATTTATGCAAATGAAGCAGTAGAAAACAATAAAAAATGTGTGGAGTACCTGTACCACATAGACTGTAGACTCCTTATACTGGTTTATATTGGGAGTCTACAGTCTATATACTGGTACTTTGGCAGTGACATTTTTTTTAAGACAAAGCTTTTTGAGTTAATATGACGTATGACAGTATTGGTTGCTGATGTTACTATGCTATAAAGTCACTATTGTAACTGACTATACTGAGAGTCAACCAACACTTTTTGAAAGTCTACTCACAGTCTAGTCTACATACAGGGCAATCTCGCTTCATCATCAATGACCTTATCTAATTTACCAGCTTACGGCACAAGATATTGTTATTCTTTTTTTACCTTCAACTGTAAAACTATTATTGTATTTTCTTAGAAAAATACATCAGACATTGTCTTTTTTTATTGTAAAATGGATCAACAACATGAGGAGTCAACCCTTACAGGTATTTTATGCCATTATCTACTGTACCATACCCTGTACTATATTTTGACTTGAGATGTAGCAAGTTCAGACATCAGTAATATATTAATCTCTACCTTTTTATAAATAAAAGCATCATGCAAAATTATGTTATTGGTACAATAGACTGCATGAAATGTGCTGTGTTCGACAATGTGTCTTGCAAGTATATTGGAAAACTCTGCTGTCATTAGCCGGAAGTGTGTTTTTTTTTTGCTTGATTATGAACTGCTTTATTTACCTTAAATAACACATACGGTATGTCATTAATGATAACGATTGTTTTTTGATGCAGATTCTTGGGTCACTTTATATGACGATTCAGAATGCAGTGACATAGCTCTGAATACTTCATACAGTACTGGAAGTGACATAGAACGTTTATTGTTAGAAGCTCAAAAAGAAGGATCAACACCACCCTTATCAAGAAATCCATCCAATTGTCATTCATTAATAAACAGGTGTGCAACATTTCATCAAGTCACATTTACATTGCTTTCTGCTTTACATCAGTTAATAATTATTATATTCATGTTTGCTCAATGCAGATTTAAGCTTGCCTTGTTTTTTTCTTTGGTCAATTAATTACATCTGCATTACAAGATTCATATTAGTGATGTTTTTTCTAATATTTAAAGGCAATCCATTAAAAAATATATATGCATCATACATGTATATATATAGCAGTTGGTGCTCTTACTGCCTAGCCTGGTATTCTTTCAATGTATTTGCTTGTCTTTCAGATGTTTGTGTATATTTTTGCAGTCCTCCCAGATTAATGAGCTTTACTAACAGCGTTAAGGAATCACCGAATGTCAGTGGATTTAACTCCCCAGTCACTGCAAAAATAACTGAGGTCAGTCTGATATCTACAAAGTAATTAGTTTCTTGCTTTGCTGTTTAATTTGTGTTTCAGATAAATATGCTGGCTTGCCGTGATGCATTGTTCTGTCTTTAAAATAAGGTATCATTTGCATGTGAATAATGTTGCTATGTTTTCAGTTAAATGAAGCATTGCCTATTCTCATGCGTCCTGACAACAACAGTGACTGGGTTTGGGATTGGTCAAGTCAGCCTACTAACACTCCTCCAAAGTGAGTAGAATTATGTTGTTTGTGGCTGTAGCTTCTGTTAAAATTTTTTGAAGAACGTTTACGAAGATTTGCTTTTGGCTGGGAGTTGCAATGCTATGTAGGAAGTTTGATTAAAACTTCATAAACTACAAGCTCATAGTTTTCACACGTTTAATGGTTAAACGTGAATATTTAAATCACTGCTTTCTGTCTGGTTTTGACTACCTAAGTTGCTCTACCTCTATCAGCTAACATGTATTGAGCTCTTTGGTATGCTCCTCTGAACAAACAAGTTATTGTTCATAAGTTAAGTAAATGCAGTTATCTAATTTAAAAACCCAATTAGTTTTGTTTTTAAACCTGATTAAAAGTAGAGATGAATGTGTCAGTTACATTTTACAGTATCAGTATATTTATTTTTAGAGAATCTCAGCTCTGCCATCCAAAGCCAAAGAGAACACCACTAAGTTTGCGCAACACTGAAGTGATGAAATATAACTTTTTTTCTTGGAAGTTTTTGCAAATATTTATACCTTCCATTATTGTCTCAAACATTTTGGCTTTTGGAATTGGGTAAGTGTTAAGCTATTCGATTTTAAATAGGCTGCATATTCTGTACCTACTGGATCAACCAACTTGCTTGTTACTGCTAAGTGCAGAGATTATTCTGGTTGTTAGAACGTCTACTGCACATGTACTGGCATATTCTTTCACAATATCGGTTTCAGTGATACTGTAGTTTGGAAAAAGTAGTTCTGGCTTGTACTTTTTGCTTTGTGATGCTATTTAGGAATTACACTACTCGCTGAGTTTGCTATGTTGAGTTGTCGGTTAAAGTTATTTTATCAGCCAATAATTTGTTCGTGCATGAGTGGCCTGTGATTATGAGAAAACAATCGAAAACGTGAATGCTCATTTTGTTGTGTTACTTTTTATGGGCCTCTTCAAATTTCTTTTCTTGTGCTTTTACCACTACTATGTCTGATGCATATCAAGTAAATACAAACAACTAACTTTTTCCATTTGTAGATCGATATTTTTAGATTTATTGGGACATGCTTTAAACACTCCAAATCAACTTATTTTTATTGAGCTTTAAGTTTATTTGATGTTTGTTGCAATGTGATTCCTAGAAGTGCTACCGTCGCTGACTTAATGTGCAATTTCGTTTATTTTTGATGTATCATACATCAGATTGTTGAGGTTGGGGTACTCGGGGAGTCTGGCGATTTAGTAGGCTTGACTGATCACCAGTGATGCTGTTCTCAATATTGCCATGTATTTTATTCCTTGCGAGATGTTTTCATGCAGCTGTGCATGTATTTTTACTTTTGCGGTCAAGCTTTATTGCTGTTGCAGAAAGAAGTTTGCGAGCTCCGTCTGTAAAGTTCAGCATTAAGCTGTGATTCATTGCGAAAATTCCATTAATAAATACATACGTTATGGAAGTTTCTGTTTTGCTTTTTAGTTGAAGCTTAAGGTGTGTTTATGCTAATGAATTCCATACTGCGCAATAAAATTGGACCTGAGGCGATTCGACACGTAGTTTGCGAGTGATTTTTAGTGGTTGTCATGTTTTTGTTTTGCTACCGTCACGCATTAGTTACTCAGTATCACGTGACAGGCTTTGTTTTGTGCGGAATGTGTATTTTGCGAATTACGTCACTCGTGTCAGCTGTTGACCAATCGAATTTCGCGCATGATAAATTGAGGTTACTTTGTGTCAAAATCTTCAGCAGTTCTTGTAGAATCTAGATATTTGGTGAACTTTTAGCGTTTTGTGTGCCTACTTTTTCACATTCCCTATCTTACCTCTCGTTTTGTTTTGAATTTTAGGGTCCCTTTTTAATTGTCCATTTTTGATCGAATACCGGTACATCTTGAAAACTTTTTGCTCATTGCATAATGGTATGCTGGTATTTGATATTGGTTGCCACAGTTAGATTGTTTTGGGTAGCGTGCAAAAAAATAAAAACAACTGGAGTTTGAACAAAATATGTTCATTTTTCTATGTTACGCTTGATCCCGAAAAAAGAAGTTGAACGAGGCCCGACTGGAAATTAAACTCATATTTCGGTTACGAAACAGACGTTTCTGCCGATACATATGCGACATTAGTATTTTGGGACATGTATACATAAGTTAGCATTTACTTGTCAACAACGCTTCGCTTGCGTAGCATATAACTGAGTTAACACTTGATTTCTTCATTTTTATCTTCCTGTCGCGATAAAGCGACGGAGACGCTCTACATAGGACGAATCCAGACTCGCTTAGGAGTTGCCCTTGTTTCCGAGTTTTCCGCTTGAATTTTGCTTCTGACTTCTTCAAGTTGCTGCTTGTTAGATTCCACCTAGCAGGGATAACTGTTGTGAAGCATCTTATCCAAGGACGCAACAACGAGGCTTTGGTGGGAGTTGAGTCATCTACCTTACGATCATGGCCGTCGTAAAAACGACGCTCCAAACCACTCCGCCACGCTGCGGACTGTCGCTTGGCAGTTCTGATATCTGGAGACGATACCTCAGCGCGTGAATGCCGTAGCATCATACTCCAACTGGAGAATATGATGATCAAATGCTTCATAAATAACACATACTCTCGAGTAGTTATCTGCAGTTTAAGTAAAAAAGAGATCACTGGTCCTGACTCCTAGTAATCTCAGGATATTGATGATTTTGTGAATGTCAGCTAATTGAACATTTCAGTGATTTTTTTATTGTAGGCTAATTAAGTATTTCATTGACAGGTTTGTGATTGGCAGCAAGATGGCCAATTCTGCTAGAAACGTTTAAAGAATGTATGGAAAATCAACACGACGTTTCCTTCATTCAGATATGCGTATATGAACAGTTTATTTTGCCTTTGAATTACTGCGTAATACTGTTGGCTAAGCTGTAAAGGCAACTGCGGTTATCTCATTTTTTATGTATATTTCTGATATGTTACTACAACACATAACAGTTTTATGTTGTTTTTTAAAATGGCGATTCATCTTGCGTAGTTCCTTTTCAATTTCTTCCTTCATAATATAACTAATCAACTAATTTGCATGTAGTTTGTAAGTCGGAAATGGTAAACTTTGCCTTGTGGCATTAACCTAAACGCAATTGTTTATTTTCAATAGTTATTGGGCAATATGCGTGTAACCTACCTACATCGTGATTTCTGAGGTTAGTCTGTTATGTTGTTTTTTTTTTTGTCAAAAGTGAAATTCAAAAAGTCCAAAATTTTTTCTCCGAACCAGAATGTAGAATTCTACATCCTTTTGAAAATGAATGAATGATCGTGTCTAATCTATACCTTACCCAGTACCCACGCACAATGTTCTAGTAGTTACAAAATACGTAAGGCCCTAGTCCATTAGCGTTACAATGGTTCTGCTTCCTCCAGGTAATGAAAGTGTCTTCAAAGCCCTTAATGCATAGCTTTGATTCCGCTGCAGAATGATATAAGGTTAATTCAAGTTCCTACCACTACTTCCGCAGCAGAAACTAGCAAGAGCCCGATTTTGGGTGTAGCATAGCCTCTACGCCAGTCGCCTAATGCCGGAAAAGGGCTAGCAGTTACTGGGGCAGGAGATGTCCGCGCTCATACGCGAACGTTGTATGAGTGAATTTGTATTAGTTATTGATTAACTTTGTATTAACATTTAAGTCTATTGAACTTAATACTGCTACAGTAATCAATAAAGCGACAAAATATGTCAAAATCGAAGAGATAAACTCATTTCGACCGATTTTGAGACCGAATCGCATTGATGAGCCACTGTTACTAGAGTATTTTCAGAAGAGTGTTTCTCCGGTATCTTCTGCATTCTATGACCAATCTGACCTATTCAAGTATAACATTAATATATTGCTACCTATGGGTCATCACTCGGACGATTAAAGTTGAATATTTATAAGAACTTCTCCATTCAATCATTGCTAATTAACGTAAAATCACAATTATTTCTTCGCAACTATTGTGCGTGACCAACTAAGCGTTGACATACCTGACCAGAACACTTGCCCCCAATTCTAAATTTTAACTCGCCTCGAACCTCAAAATTCAGTCGTAGCGCTACATCGATCGCGCCTAGTTGTTCCACGCCGAAATCTCTTGTCTCAACAATTTATGTATTTCATTTACACGTTAATTTTTCCCTTGGTTTGCACGGCTTTGTATTTACGCCTATTATACAGCAGAACGTTGCTGCGTATTAATATCGATTTATTCAAATGCTGAAAAAGCTGCTGTTTTATTATTTTAAATTTTCCTTGACATGTGTAACGTGTTTAAATTGTTTTGGGGTCTACAGAGTACAGATATTAGTTGATAGGGACCTACTTTTGGATCGATAAACATTATGAGGTAGTTGCTAAAATAGCAGTAGGCTATTGCAGACTTGATTTACGATGTAGTTAGTTAGAGCATTTGTGCGCCAAGATAATTCCCAAACGATTTTTTTGCTTACGGATTTGTAATTGGAAGTGACGGAAAGCAATGTTGTATATTAAAATGTTACTCTTAGTACCGCCATGCTTTAATGTTAATCTAATACATTGCCAGTGCGCCTGGCACCATGAAAAATTTACGTGTAATATTTTTGTTTTTGTTGCAAGTACTATCATTTTTGAAACAGTGGTAGACCAGTGCAAAAGCACTAGTCAACAAAAGTCTACCGTCAACCAGTATGTTGTTCGTTTGTCAATTTTTTTTTGTTCAAGAGTTTATTGTGTATTCTTATCAAAACATTGGTGCAATTTGGTATATCGTGCAGGCAGTAAATTAGTTGTATATAATAGAAGAATATTTCTTTGAGACTGCTTTATAGCATTTTTTGCTCACTTCCCTTAGTGTTTACTGTCCAACTACTTCCGATAGAATTTCCACGATTCCAACAGAAATCTACTATCCGTGATTCTGCTTCCTACACCCCATCCACTTGCGGAGCTAAGGTACGAGGGGCTTACCCCCCAAAAAATGATAATGATTTTACACAAAAGTCACTAATGCTAGGGATTCTTTTCACGGTAAGGGAACTCGCCTGCTGGATTAATTTTCTCGCTGATTCCATGAAAGCTGTTATTTCTTGTCTCAACTGCTTAAGGTGAACCAAATTAAGTTTTGATTTAATTTCGATAATAAAAGCAGCAAATTTGAGCAATAAATTAGCAATGACATGAATGATTGACCTAAATAAATTGCACATGAAGGGTTCACAAAGTAAAAAATGCAACGTAGCATATTCGGAACAGGTTTGCATTTGGCACACCGTTGAACAGACTAAACAGTTACTGTCCATATGGCCAGTCTAAGGGTACCAAAAGTCCACAATTAAAGCTTTGATGCCGCAATCGCACTTTTTAATTATGACATCACAATTTTGGATTTGACGCAGAAGGCCGGTGGGTTCTGGTTTAATATCTGGATATTTAGGCTAAATGAGGTTTGCTTCTGATACTAAGATTGCGAGAACGTGAATTTTCGTAGCATAGAGCACGTCACAGATATAGTTAGATAATTAGTTTGCATCACAAGTTTAAGGTACAAACCAATCCATGATTGTTGCGAACAAAGATATTGTTAAAACAACAGCAAAATCATAACACTACTTTGAAAGTGAAGATGTTGAAAGACGCCACTACGCTTTCATGTAAAATTCGCTACTTCGGCAACGGCAGCAATGAGAAAATAAGACTTGCTGGTGGTAGTGGTTAACTTCAAATGAATTATCAATCTTCCACCAGTTGCTTCAATTTTTTGTGGACTTACGAAGTCGTAACATTTATCTATTTACTATATTACAATAAAATTAACCAAGTATCAAGGTCAGTGATTCCCAAACTTGTCTGATGCGTGGCCCCCTTGACAGTGACACTAAAAGACCATTGCCCCTTGAGTGTAGTCTTAAAAGACCCGGTCTAGCAATAAAAATGTATTTCTACCTACGTTTGTACCCCCGCTTCGGAAACCGCTGGCCAAGGTTGAGAACCTGTTGAAGATTCTCCAGCAAAAATTCATTAGAGTTGTTTTACTTCCAGTTCCAATATTAATAAAATTACAGGCAAAAAATTTTAAAAAAATCGCTAATATATTGGTAAGCAATTATTACTACGACAGGAATTCATGTTGATGGCAAACAGTTAAATAAGCAAAAACTGCAATGAGAATACACGAGTATATTAGAAGCGTACTTAAAAGAGTAAACTACCAGTTGTGTAAAATTGCTCCTTAGCAATGAATGTGTTAAAAAGATGATTGATGAACACTATAGTACCGGGATATTTTGAAAACACAATTGCGTTGTCACTGGGAAAATACAAATTGAAACAGACTGTAACAAATAACCGCCTCTTACGCGATGCAGCACTACAGCAGTTGCAATTATTGCTTGTCTGAACATTGAACAAAAACGTATGCACGCAAAATCCAACGCACATAGTGTTGTTAGAGGATGGAGATTTGAAGCTGTAAGAATACTAGCACCATGTCAATGCCCACTAAAATACGCACCCATGAGTTGAGCGAAATAAAGACACCGTTTTTTTTTTTCGAAAACCCCGGTATGAATAAAGCGTGCGAAGAAATAATTATAAGCCTTTGTTGAAATAAACTCTTTTGACACTGTCGCCATATCGTTCTTTGATACTATCACGTAGATCTTTTTCAAGTTTACCAACAGCCATGGAACTGTAAAAAAAAAACATAGTCCATAAAACAAAGTAAAATCACTAAATCGTAAAACTACAACAGCCTGTCTCGTCGTTGTCTGCTCTTCAGTGGGTTATCTTATTGCACTTAAACTTAGCTATTCACGCAACACACAGTAAGTTCACAATGCTTTTCTGGTTTACAAAAGTGCACGACTATCCGGTCTGGGACCACCACTTGGTGTTGTGACACCTACCGGTAGTGCCGAAACCCAGTCTAAACATTGAGGCAGTCACGCAAAAAAGTCCTGTTTATAGTGAACAATGTTATTAATGACTACACTTGATTCTTATGTTTTATGTTACTAGAATAGGGTTATCCTATACTTACAAATTACAACTTCTATACATCATGCTTAGCACAGAAACCGCGAAGCTTTTGCAAGACTGCATCTAACCACTGACGAGCCGACCAACCTACAGTGCTGTAAATGATTTAGAGCAAAAATTGGGAATCCAGTCAATCCACGTGTTACTACTCATCATCATCATCATCAACCAGTTTTAATCCGGTTTTTCCTCGTGTCCGACGGTGGCCGGATGCACCTCATTCCTTCAGCAATAGCTCTCACTCCCTCTCTCCATCTCGCGCGATCTGTAGCTTCCTCCACCCTCAACCAAATTTTCTTTACTACTATTGTGTTTAAAACACATTAATTCTTTAAATCTGTCCCACATAGGCCTAGAGATCGTCAGCCAAATAAACAGAGTTTGATTGCACAGCGCAACTGTGCGGCTGCTGGTTAACCACTTATGGTGCTAGACTAGTATTCCTTCGAATGAAATTAGGGGTTTTATAAACAAGTCAATACACTTCTTGATAAAAAGCTATGGTCCCAGGAGTAACTCGATTGGTTCTACATAATTGTTCATTGTGTAAAACAGAACGGCCGAGTGACATCGTTCTTTGCTCATACAAACCCATTCTAACACCACATTACGTTACGTAATTAGTACTTACGCGCGTTGGGGAAAAAAGGCACAAGCAATGGGCACAGTAAACATGAGACTGTAAAATAATATACATATGTCATACATCAAAACACAGTGTTTGTACTTGTAAAACAAGCCGAGGCTGTCCTTTGAATAGTGAAACTTGATGCAAAACTCCGAACATCAATCAGATATCACGAACAAAGAAACCAAGCACAATAACCCGGAAACAACGCGTTTTGTGGAAATGGATTTTTCCAACAATAGACCCGCTTACCGGCCATACCTATCTATGACCTTTGCTGGCTTTACAAGGCAACTATAAATTACAGTACAGAAAAATTTCAAAGCTTAACAAAATATCGAGTTTATGGGGTAAAAAGTATGAGGAAACTAAAAATTAACTTCATTCGACACCGCTAGATATAACGTCAAACTTTCATGATTTAACATGTTCGTAATATCCTCTCATTGCAATATATTTTTAGCAGCTCAGACGGCCGAATGGTAAGAGCGTCTGCCTCTGGAGCTGTAGACTTGGGTTTGATTCCGAGTCGGGTCAAATCAATAACTTTAAAATTGCTTTTCACAGCTCATCCACTTGACGCTAAGCATTACAGGGACAATGTGGAGAACAAGCCGGCAAGTTTACTTATACCGTTGAGAAAGGCACTTAACGGTATCCCCCCCATCTTGGTGTGGTAGACAGGTGGCCGGCAACTCCTAAGCGAGCTCGTTACAGCGCTTTGGTCGTTTTCTCATGACACGAGGATAAACAAACACGCAACAAAACAAGTTCTAATTAATTAAATACACGCTAGCAAATACAATTAGGAAGCTAATAAATTATAAGCATTGTAAAAAATTCAATCGTGAGTTATGCCACTGCCACCCAAGGTGATCATCATTTAGCATTTGCAAGCTACTATTCAACTTGACCTAACAGATTTAAACACTTGAAATCTTCGAAAGCATGGGGCAGTTGGGGCACTGCTTGGATAGTAATTTTACACCGGCCACGATCACAAGCTCATAGATTCAACTCCCACCCAAGCCTACGCCGAGTCGTTGCTTCCTTATAGATTCTCTACGGTTATTCTTGCTTTGCGGATACATGCACTCTAGTATCTGTCTCGTTTAACAGGATAAGAAATATCCGTACAAGAAAATAGTCTTACCAAAATCCTACACCAAGAGTCTGGAACGGAAGATGCAACCAACTTTTAAACCAAGCCTTCTTTTCTAATCTCACCATGATAATAGGAAGGAAAACTAAAAAATTATGTTGGATAAACCAGGTTTAGTGTAGGCAAAGGTGTATTTTTCTGCTACGAGAGGTGTTTGCACATAAAAGTCAAGAAATTTTATTAAAAATACCGAAATCACAATGGCAAAAAATTGAAAAAAAAAAGTAACTAAAAGATGCTTATTGTAATTAAAGTAATAGTTTCGAAAAGCTGTCTAAATTGTGCATTATTGGATACTGACTGACCGATATAGGAACGAAAACTTACTCATTCCAGGAGCAGCCATGAAAATTCGAGAAAAAGTAACTTGAAGTATTCCTTTTCGGGCGCATTTCTAAAGACAACGTTAAAGTTCGTAGGATAGTGATTGGAAAACACAGTAAAGTTTTCTTTTTGACACTTTCGACTTCATCAAAGAACCCAAGAAATCTCCATAAACTATTGGCATATTTTGGGCGTTCAAACAATGCAGAAACTTCCGCTTATTATGAGATCAAATTTCTCTAGCTGTGGCCACAATGATAATGTAACTAACCCACAAAACAGATGAACGTTCGTATACTTATCGATTCAAATTCCGGCCATCTCTATCAAACGGGGACAACACCGGATAATGGCATTACCATCATGATATATACCACAATACGATTAATATAAAAGCATCACTTACTTTAACACAGTCAGCAACATAGCCTAGCGGCACCGCGCGCAGGTGACAGATCCTACGTGACGGGTTCAATTCGCGGTTGGAGCCAATCGCATTTGACATATGTAACGGGAGCCTGTTGACTCGAAGAGCGCAAGCTCACTTCGCAGTCTCCCTCAATTACTGTTGAATTTTCGGTTCAATCTAATTTGAAAATAACCTCAGTTATTATTTAAAAATATTTCAAATGTTTTAAGTACTCTATATGCACCATCCTATGCAAAATACAAATCACATGCATTAGTTACTGACCTTAGAAAATCCCAGTTCTTTTCCATCTGCATCACTTACTTTAACACCTTTGATGAGTTCACTGCAATGTAAGAGTTATCATCAACTTTCTCGCATTTACGTGCTAAGGATAGTAATTACCTCTGTCTGGATAACGGAATATTCACAGTATTGGCAGATGCAACGGCGACAAATGGGACCCAACGTGCTACGACAGGGGGAGCAGTTTGAGCGTATCTATTTAAGCCAATTGCAACACCTGCAAGCAACCCAAATTTCAAAAGTGATTACACTGAGCAACAACACATATTTAATCCAAAAAGAAATGTATTCATACATTGAATGGTGTCTTTAACAAACAAAAGCAAAATCAATGAAACCTCAAACAGACCAAACTTTTTCGTTCTGCTCTATGTTTTAACGAAATGCGAAACAAAAATACTCTACCTAAAGCAGTTCCGGTGGCCGTTACGTAAGCAAAAAGCATTTGTTTGGTGGTTAATGAAGACGCTGCGTTGCGATTGGTGTAATTCACCAGGGAGTTGAAGGATTGATTTATCCATTGCATTGAAGCAACTTGCAAGGGAGTTCTAAAAGAATAAGCATTGCGAACTGCGAAGTCATCACTAATGAAAAGGCACCCATTCTACGAAAACAGCTTTCATGAGTGCCTTGGTAAGTGCGCTACAATGAAAGTGGGCAACTCTGCGCAAAGACGCTTAACCCCAACTCTAAGCCTAACCTAAGTCGTCAACCAAATGCTAACCCGATCCATGAATCCATGTCTTAACGCCGAAAAAAGTCGTCTGGGATTTCCCAACCCCTTGCTACGTTGACAAAACTAAGGTCCTCAACAGGCAACAATCACGCATGCTTAGTTACATACTACTTTGGCAGCAATTAAAATCAAGGGCTTCAATTGTACTTGAGGGGGGAATACTACAAATCAAACCCATGATACGACAACGCATGTATCATCAAACCCCCACTAATTCACTTTTTTTTTCCAAATCACTAATCTCAGATGAGTCGAGACTTTCTTGCATTGAACAAACAACTAAACTTGCAAAATGTACATTCATTCAAATTCGTCTAGGATTAATTACTGGTAAAACTGAAGAAGTAATCCAGTGATAGCCATTCCACCAGGTACTTGAAAAGTCATTCGACCAAAAATGTTCATTTTTTCTCCAGTATCAGGATGAAAGGCAGAGTCGTAAAGATGTTTCGCTTTCCATATTTGTTCTTCGGTAGTGTTTGGAGGACATTTTCCTGCTCTAAAAACAAAAAAGTGAGCAGTTGCTAGTAAAAATAACTTAAAACATGTAGACAGTAAAACATCATTAAATTAATCAGCCCACCTGAGCCTACTAAATTCAGCTTTATGCAGACTAAAAAACGCTCAAAGCCACCGGAGTAACTCGCTGTCGAATCAAACTAGGGATGTGCCGAATATCAAATTTGCCGGATAACCGGATATCCGGCAAATCCAACTCCCGGATATCCGGTTCGTCACTATCCGGCCGGATACCAAATAGTAGCACTAAGCCAAAATTAATATTTGGATGTTTTTTGTCCACGGTTCCACGCTGTCGTTTTGCTCGACTAGCGAGCCATAAAACTATTGCATGAGATCATGTGACACACAGGAAACTTTCAAAAGCGTCGAATCATTAAGAATGGATTTCATTACTCAAAGTTGGCCGAATCGGCAACGCGGTCGAGCGGCAGGAGCTCAGTTGATGTAATGACCATCTTGCTGATCGCTTTTGATTCAACTACGATCCACGACACTACGTTTGTCTATCAACACGTTTTCAACGCTGGGCTTTATTTTCGAGTAAGAAGAATCATGTTAAAAGTGTGGATTTAATGAAGAGTGCACAGAAAATCGGACGCCAAGTCAGTCAGCCACCATAGGCGTCTAATCGGCGGGAGCAGGAACAGTGCTTCCTCAGGTCGATTACCGAAGCAGGCAACATATGTCCGGCCTCCGGGGTGTTTTCATTATTACATTAAAAGTTGACTGCATGCACATTGCAAGGTAGCTAAAACACTTCCAAAATCTTAGCATTGTTTTCACAAAATTTTGCGCTCACGCTATATATCAGGGATGGCGAACCACTGACCCACGGGTCACTAAGTGACCCACTTGCAGATTTCAGTGACCCATTTGTTTCGAAAACTGCCGGAAAAAACGGTAACGAACATTTAAGTAATGAAGAAAAGTTTATCTGCCTATGCTGTGGGATTGAAGACCTTTTATTTGCTGTTCACACCCAATAGCCTATTTGTGGAAAGCTGGGAATTTATGAGGCTTTTTTTGCTCTTCGCATAGATTTCGGAACATCGGAAGGCGCGAAGACCTTTTTTTATTTTATTTTTTGCTTTCCTAGTTCAAGCCCCTCATCAATATCATTACATCCGTGACCCACTTTTCTTTCGGTCGACGGCCGCATATTTGACCCACCACTTAAAAAGGTTCGCCATCCCAGCTATATATGATGGGAGAGGAAAACTTTCAAACGTGTGGCCTGCGTCAGCGACGTGATTTTACAAGTAAAGCAATCGAGTTGACGATTACCACACATTGTGTTGATTTTTGCGGTTTTGCGCTTGTGAGCAATTTGTGATACCCATCGAAAGCAAACTTCAAAAACGTTCAAATCGTCATTATACTCGCGATATTACGCCGAAGCATGTAACGAGTGGCGGAGCCCATCTCTGCGCCAAAGCAACACAATTTCGAACTCCGAAAAAAAAAAAAAAAACGTCGCAAAGGTGGCCTCCCACACCGATAGCGATGTCTTTAACCAATGCGCTAAGCGGTCGGTAAAAGGCAAGTTTGAATTTGAATTTTCACTTGCTTTGCGCTATCATCAGAGCTACTAAAAAAAGGAAGGTTTATAAATACCATAAAATTGCTGCAAAAAATCGATCGTGCGGTAAATCTGCAATGATGAGTGAATTACGTCAAACTTTTAACACAAACAGTCAATTAATGAACTAAGGACGTTGAATTAAAGACTTCAACTTACTTAGTGTTACAAAACCGCGCAACATTTAAAAGCAGAACCACATCCATTACAATGCTACCGGTACCTGGAAACGTCGTTTTTTGAACGTAGAAAACAAAGTTTCTATAAAAATTCTCTCCCCCTTGCCGTTTGCCTTCGAAAAAATTTAGCACGTATGTCGGCTGCGCATTGCGTTTGTCTGTTTTTTTCATTTCGAAAAAAAAAAAACGAACGTGCAAGTTATAGGACAGAAGACAGGCTTTTAAACGTAAATCATTAGCGTGGTCTTCACGGCAGACAACGGTGGTGATCATCGAAATTATACCGTATCGGTTTGATACCGATTGATTACTGCCTACTGCTACACCATTGAAGTGACTTTCCTCATGACAAAAACTCGCAGGGCCGAAAAAATAAACTTGTAAACTAAATTTAAATCCACTTGATACAAAAAATTACCAACGCAGTCTAAGGTTTGGACTCGGTTCTACTTTTTGCAGAGAGTCCAAACAAAATTAAAGTTTTCAAACTTGCACCAAATTTTTTCACATAGACCGAAAAGATAAATTTTATTTTTACCGAGTCTACTCCACGCAATTTTCCCGTACTTTGAAAATATCCGGTATCCGGCCGGATAGCGAATACTATCCGGCCGGATACCTCAAAAAGCGCCGGATATATATCCGGTATCCGGCACATCCCTAAGTCAAACAGTCTAACAACATAGAGACTGATACAAAATAGCACGAAGACAGTTGCAAAAAGCAGTGTTGCGGACTCGCACACATTTTTAATCACGTTCACTAAAAATTTGCGAGTCGCGTTGAAGATTTTTATTTTTCGTTTAGCGAGTTCAAGAACGAGTTCAGGAATTTTCACAGAGTTTCTGTTAAGTTCAAGCAAGTGTCGGGATAAGTTCAAAACTCGATCAACCTTTTTCAAGATCGAGTTCAGGGATGTTTTGTTTTTCAAGTTCGGCAAAAAAGACTAAGCTCAGCAAGTTCCAGTCCAGGCAAAAACACTGCGAGCAAACCTTCCCATCCTCGATTCAAATTTTTAACGCCCGCAAATACTGAAAACAGCAGCAGGCATTTTTTAAAACGTTTTAATAAAACGCTATTTTTATTTTAAATCGTCGAAAAAAAAGGGAGTCATGTCTGATTATATTGATACCGTATCCCATTACCAACTGTACTTTTAATTTTTTAAACTTAATTGTATGCTGTAATACCTGTATAGCTCGACCAAACTCTTTGCTTCATCCAATTTTGCACTTGATATCAAAGATTTTCGAACATCTGAGATTGCAGCAAAATGGCGAAAACGGCCAATAAACGTGGTCTGGTCCCATCTTGGCTCGCTGATATCCACCACTGGACATTGATAATCATCAAGTTCCTTTACATCTTCAGAAGCAGACATTTCAAAAGTATATTGAACAACTAATACTGAAAACAATTTAATGAAATTGCTAACTGCTAGAAAACAAGTAACAACCAGAAAAAGGTTGAAATACAAACTAGTTTGACACTACGCATTACCCCCTAAAGCATATACAACACTGCAGCACCGTGTGACAAATATAATTCATAAAATAAATATAAAAGCACCTCATATAAACATTAAGAAACAGGTCGCATTAAAATTTGGTTTAAGCAAAATAGTTAGCATTTGGCAACCATCGGCCGCTAATGCCGGTAGCAAAAAGAAATTTGATCTATCTGTTGAAAAAGAAATCTGATACTACCGAAAAGTGAAAACAAAATCTGGATACAAAATTGATTTAACCTTCCATTCTACGAACGCTTTCCGCTCAAGTAGGCCCTACAACGCAATTTGAAACAGGTAACAAAATTTGCAAATTAAAACTGCACTAATACGTGTATCAAAAAATACTGATCGAAACCAACAACGAGTACTGAGACCTTTGAGAAGCGCCAACAACATTCACAGATATACGTGCAAACAAATATTAACATAGATTTTACATTTATTGTGGTTAACAGTGTACTAGAAAAAAAAATGGAAATACAAATTCATTCACAAAAGTACAAAGTGGGTAGCTCATCTTCGCAGCTACAATAAACTTACTGAAAACCTACCTTTATGCTTTAAATTAGAACGCGGGACTATTCGGCGAGGGACAACTTGGCGCGACTGACTTGGCATTGAGGCACCTAATCTTGGCTCTAACTCAAACACCCTGACCCGGGCTCTAAACCAATACCTAAAACTCCATTTTAACGCCGAGTAGGTCTAGCAGAAAAGTCCCGTCGTATTAAAATCAGCCATACAATAAAACAAATGCATTGAATACACAGTATATTAGAAAATAGGTGTGAGAAAGAAAGCCACTGATAGTAACTTGATTGCAGAGTGTGCTTGTGTATGCGACTATCACAAGAACAAAAAGTAAGCAAAATATACAAAAAGTGCTTTCACGGAAATCGCAAGTTCAAACCTTGCTTCTAAAATACTCACATATTAATGCTATTTTAAAACAAGGTTCTCAAAATGCAAGCACGTTAATATAAGCTTAAAAATTATTTCATTACTAAAAAGACGAGGCACTGCCATAATTGCATGACAGCTTAGAGCTACCATATCAGACTATTGTGCAATCACATACAAAATTTTAATTGCACAAAAATTGAAATGACGACAATCCAGACAACTCTAGCAGTGGTTTAAGCATTCCAAATAGCTAATAGTGCTGCTGTGTATGATAAAAAAAGTTACAAAAGGATATGTACACTAATAGAAAAAAAGTCAACTTCAAGAAAGAAAATTACAAATACAAATCATAAACACTTTAATTGGTTAGCTACACTAGAATATATTAGTATAATTTAGCAAACTGTTTAGGCCAGCACTTGAAGAGCTCTTTGAGCATAAAATTGAACATCGACATCCTTATCTTTTG
The DNA here is from genome assembly GCA_964006365.1 of Trididemnum miniatum. Classification (NCBI taxonomy): domain Eukaryota; kingdom Metazoa; phylum Chordata; class Ascidiacea; order Aplousobranchia; family Didemnidae; genus Trididemnum; species Trididemnum miniatum. The sequence continues at coordinate 5,488,767 of OZ023246.1, forward strand.
ATAAACGTTGTAGCATTGGCCGCACTTCATTGGCAAGACTTGACCCATCAAGCTGCAACCCTATTTTCTCCATGCATTTGGCAATGTTGAAACGGACATTAGCAACATTATCATTCGACATACGGATCAGCGTCGGCATAATAAGTTTAGTCAAAGGTTCACCTTTAAGCACAGGAGCAAGCTCAATCACACAAAAGATAGTCGTCATTCGACGCAGGTAATTCTGATCTTGTGCCAAATGCAAAACCTTGGGAATCACAGCTTCTTTAGCCCATGCTATTCCAAATATTTCCACCAGTTTGCATAAATTTTTAGCAGCAGCTTCACGAATGGCAAAGACATGATCTACAAGCCATTGCAAACAGATCTGAGTCAGCTTTTCGTCGAAGAATTTTTGGCCAAGTTGTGATGCAAGCAAAGGCATATGCTCAATTATAGCAAATCTAACTCGCCATTTTCCATCTTCAGCTAAATCAATAACAGCTGGAAGCAAAGTCTGAGAGAGTTGTTGAATGCCAATAACTTTGTTAACGCTGTCGATATTTGAGATTATATTCAGACGCACTTCAGGGCATTCATCCTTAAGCTGAATTAAGAATAGAGGCAGTAAATGTTCAAGAGTAGCTTCTTTACCAAGAAAAGGGGCCAAGCCCATTATATCAGAAGCTAAAGCTGTTTTAACAGGCTGACTGGCATCATTAACCAATTCTTTTACCTGCGGCATAATGTTCTGCATAATTACTTGCTGCTTTTTATCAGTCTCAAGCTGTTTACAAAAGACCTTTATACGTCCAGCCACTGCTCCTCGTACTTCTGCCTCACTATCTTTCAGCAAAGCTTGAAAGGGTAGAATTAAGTATTCACTAGTAAACACAGGACCTACAGCAGCTTGTACTTCTGTATACTTATCAGCTAGCGCGTAACGAACACGCCAAGATTTATCAGTGGAGGCATCTTTAATTAATGGAATAATGTGCTGTTCAAATTGAACTTCACCTACCAATTTAGCAATGTCAACACAACCTTCAACACATAATAATCTTACTGAATCTTGCTCGTCTGCAGCAATAGCATGTAGCAAAGGCATTAGCTCAGAAACAACATTTTCTTTTTCCACCACTTTCGCAAATTCACCCAGCTTTGAAGCAGCAGCTCTTCTTACCATTGGTGTATCATCGCTGCACAAACTACGATATAAATTTCGCAATTCTTGTTTTACTTTGCTTGAAACTCTTTTGTAAACAACACCAAACAACCCACATGCAGATGTTCTTGAAGTAAACCAATTACCTGTTGACAATCTTTTTAACAGTGGAATCATATACATTTCAAGATCATTCACATTATGATCTAGAGCCAAAATTTTTAAAGAGTCAACAGCTTTATCTCGAACAATTGTTTCTTCAACTGTAGCTAAGCTCTCTAAAGGAGGCAAAAGACAATGAACAAATTTATTGCCACCAACAAGAGGAGTAAAGGTTCCCAGTTGTTCAGCTAAAGCCAAAAGTACCTCATCTTCATCACACATTGAATCAGTTAAAAATGGTATCAGCTCTGACCTAGTACGTTCAACGCCCAATGCCAAAGCTATTGTTGATAACTTTTTCATGCTGTTAAGCTGAAGCTGCACATCGTCATTTCTTAATTCATCAATCAAAACAGCTATTGGATATAACGAGTCGTCCCCTGCTTCATCTGCCATTGTGTATCATCAGTGTGAGTCTCCCAAATGGCTAATAAATTAGGTGTTCAGATTCCAATAACCACAACACACTTAATAACTACACAAAAAACTTAAAAATACATTGGAGTTTTTTTCTATAAATAATAACACTGATGTATATAATGTTCTGTGTTTCTTGCAAAATACAAGTAGCCCACCAGCTTCTGCTTCTAACAAACTTAAAATTTTAGCTGTTAGAGCAGCATTTTTATGCTCCAGACTAGACCAGTACTGCCGTCATTTGGCAAAACCCATTATCTCCACTTTTACAGTTTTCGAGAAAATCAAGTTTTAAGTAGAGATTCAGATCGAAAAACTTGCAATGAAACCCTGACTCCAGGAAGGTTTAAAATAGGATTCAGACAAATTCAGCTCACTGTTGTTCTATTCGCACTTCGCAGTCAGTAAAAAAAATGATGGTAGGCTTTTTTTTTAGCAAAGTATATATCAGTGCCGACATAGCTGTTACTTTTCAAGCACTGAGTGCCCAGCTCTGGTTATGCTATGATTTTTTTTCTTCAATTTTATCCTTCTGTCACAAGAAAGCGATGAAAGCGCTACACACTGATGCATAGGACGAATCCAGACTCGGAGACTTGCTTAGCTCAGAGCTGCTTAGGAGTTGCCCTTGTTTCCGAGTTTTTCACTTGAGTTTTGCTTTTGAAGAACTTTTGAAGTTGACTTCTTCCATTAGCTGCTTATTAGTTTCCACCCAGGGATATAGGATATCTAGAACAGGGATTTTAGGGATACACCCAGTGCCCAGGAATTTCTAAACATCTCTGGATTCCACTTATCCAAGGATGCAAGAACCACGTGGGTCTTGTCTAGAGCAAGCCGTTTGCATCTAGAATAACTTGTTTGCATAAGGCAATGAAAGACGCAGACAGCTTACTCTAGATGAGACCCTAACGAGACTTGGGTGGGAGTTGAACAAACAACTTTGCAATCATTGCCGTAGCAAAAACGGTTTCCAGAGGATTCGCCATATGGAAGATTCGCCACAAAGAAGATTCACCACACAACGGGTAAGACTGTGAGACATACAAATGTGACCGAGAATTGGAGCGTAAAGCATTTGCAACAGTGCCGATGTGGAAGATTTGCCACACAACGATGATAGGTTGGGTCAGGGGGTTGGGCCGGGGGGGATGGGTCGGGGAGGTTGGGCCTGGTCATATGTCTCACCCGCTGTGTGGCAAATCTTCTTTGTGCAAATCTTCCATGTGGCCAATTCTCTGGCAATCGCGAAAACGACACTCAGATACTTCGAACAACTTGGCTGTCGTACGCTGCCGACAATGTCAATTGCAGCCATCGATCCAGCATCTATCAGTCTATAGGCTACATACTGACGGTGATGACTGGTTCTACATTGCTACACTTTTTCCAAACAACCCACAGGTAGTCTAATATTCTGTAGGGTAAACCGAGATAATTCGGGACAAATTTGCGGTATTTTAACCATAGGTGGTGGAACCGGGGGGGCCAACGGGGCCCTATCCCCCACCTTTTTTTCAGGGGGGGCCCTAATTTATGCGTTTATTTCTACAATGTTGCCTCTGCATGAATGTATTTGAAACTTAATAGGCCTACCATCGAAATTAAAACCCAGGAAAAGGCTTAAATCCAGAGATGTCTTCTTTAAAATTTTGTTTGTGCGGTGGGGTAACAGAAACTAGAAGCAAGAACCGTGGGTTTGAAGCCCACATAAATTGGACATGTCACATGTGGACAGGCTAAATAAGGGTTGTAGGCATAGGGCCGGATTTATGTGTAGGCTAAACAGGCTGAAACCTAGGGCCGCATAGAAAATGGGGGGCCTCATCACGAACAATCAAGACCTTTTTTTGTTCTCTTCACCGATACTTTCATGGGAAAACAGAACATCTGAGTACGTGCATATCTTTTTTTGCTCTTTACTATACCTGTATACCTATATTTTCAGTGAAAACAGGACATCTGAGGACGTAAAGACCTTTTTTTTGCTCATTCCAATCAGAGTGATCAAATAGCCTAGGGCCTCTCATTGTCTAAATCCGGCTCTCAGGAGCTTCACCCTTTTGACTCTGCCTTTTAGTAAACAAGAACAATACTAATGGTGCCAAGTGACTAAAATATGCCAGATTCTTTAGTGGTTGCTGTAGCTTATGGCCAGGGGCGAATCCAGAGGGGAAGGATAAGGGATATGCATCCTCCCACCAGCCATTTTCATAAATGTTTGTGATGCATACAATTTTTCTATAATTTCGAACCCCTTTGATAGCTATTAGCCTTATGCCTTAAGCACGCATAATTAATAATGTGCAAACAAAATGCATCATATTTGGCGAAGCACCCAGAATTAGACTAGGGTCAAAAAATTTAAACACAATTCGCCTGAAAATTATTCAAAAAATACTAAAATAGCCATTAGCCTACAGCATGTAAATTTTCAAAAATTTCTCGGGGGAGCATGCCCCCGGACTTTCTAGAACTTTCCTGGTTTAATCAGCTTCAAATTAGTTCTGCCGAAAAAAATACGCTAGAAAAAATGTGGAAATTATGCCTCCCCCCCCCCCCCCCCTTTGTAAAATTTCTCGCTACGCCACTGCCGTCCTTGGTTGTGGATGAATAAAATCTGGTCATTGGTTTTGGGCCCCCCCACTTTAGAAATGCTTCCGCCATCGCTGATTTTAACTTCTACCGGTACCTAATGCTTTCCTATTTGAACTAAAAACTCAAACACTATTTTTTACATCTAGAGTAGACTATGTACCGGTATTGCTTCACTATTTATCTACTTTGCAAAGTTTGCTTGCTTGATTAACTGCAGCATAAGTTAGCCTATTACGAGCGGCTAGGTATGCGACAGTCTGTTTTCAACAAAACCGCTACAGCGATTTTGTGCTGACTGCGGCTTTTTTGTGCTTACTGGTGGCAGTGTTTGTGCTTACCGAGAAAATTTTTTGTTTTTTCTATTACCCCCACTCTTACCCATCCCGAATAAAAAACAATTTTTCTGCAAGCCAACAGAAAATAAACCAACTACGCTGATAAAAAATCAAAATCTGGAGCAGCATCGAACCCACGATCTGTGAGTGGTAATTCAGCATACTTACTACCAGAGCTGGATGTCTCGAGACGTGTCTCGATCTCGAGACACGTTTTTGAGTGTCTCGGTCTCGCTATGCCAATGTCTCGTTTCGGACCTTGAAAGTCTCGGAAAATGGTCATGTCTCGATCGAGACATGAAAAAATTTTGGATTTGAAACAGCATTCAGGTCTTTGATACGGAAGCAACAACGGTACTTACCCGACTGCCCGATGTATTCAAAGTAAAACATTGTGCGTGGTTTCGCACTTTGCAAAAACATTTGGCCACATTTTGTTTAGACCATTTTGCTTTGTTGTTCAGGCCTGCAGAATTGCAGGCTTTTGTTTTTTTTTTTGTGAGCAGCAAATATGAAAACTGGTCTATTTCAACCACGAAGCTCATGCATTCGATGGTAATCTACTCTAGACCAGGGATGTCTAACCTTTAAATTTATTAGGAACCCATTGCAAAATTAAATATTTAACTAGGCCGCAAAGCGACCAGAATTCCAATATTTCATATTATAGTTCTAGAAAAAAAAAAATTAACCATTGATAGGTAGGCCTTGTACTGAGCCGCATTTTGCTGAAAATGCAATGTCTTTATTAACAAAGAAAATTTAAAAATCCAATAATATAATTAATTAATGTAATAATTAATCCAATAATGTTAATTTAGTTTTAACTTTTAACAATATGGCCTTCACTCAAAGACATAACGACCGTTAGCCACGTCTAAAAAATTAATATATTTTTGTGGGCAAACGGTGTGTCATATCAAAACATTTTCAAGAGAGTAACATGTCATATGTCATAAAATTAAGATTTCTACAAATTTGTTCCCTATGAAAGATGCTATTCTCGTCTGGTTTACAACAGCTATCAAAAGATTATTCAAAGTAGTCCAGGCCCAAAAAAGGCTTCAAATCGAAAAAAGTGCAGGGATTACAGTTGCAGGAAATTTGGTTACCGACATGTCAAGTGGTTCCAGATTTGAGCTACGTAGTTCTTTTTATGAGAAAGTTATTAACCAGATAGATTTTCAAAAATGCATGGTGTCACAATGACTATAAAATGTTTATGTTAATTAATTTATTATTTATCAAATATAAAGTGTTTTGATTAAATTTCATGAACACTCTCGAGCTCAATACTTGATAAACTTGCTAAAAAATTGTTTTAGCAGAGGATAATGGGCTGCATTGCCGACATCCCTGGTTTAGATCAACATAGCCTACCAATGACTTTTTGTTTAAAGTTTTCTTGACATCTTTTTCGTTAGATTAAAAAAGAATATTGGGCCGTGTAATCGTCTGCGAGAGGTATCGCTTGTCTAGCAAGCTATAAGGACTTAAATCTTCTGTGATAATCAGCTGTTTCGTTGTTATTATGGTGAACTCGTTAAATCATTAATTGTAATCGTTAAAAGGATATGACCAATAGCACATTTATAACAGGCCACATCAGTTCATAACCGCGACGGCTTCATTGCTTCATTTGTTTTTGCTAATGTCATTTTGCTATAAAGTTATTTCAATAACTTGGCTTAACTACTCGATGGTATCGAGTAGTTAACTTACGTCATGAAAAACTTCGCCTAGTAGAGCCCATACTCCAGAGTATTACAATCGTTTTTATATTTTCTAATTTTTGGCTTATTAGGTCTCGTGTCTCGTAACTTTAAAGTCTCGTCTCGGTCTCGAAGCTATGATGTCTCGTCTCGGTAGGTTCGGTCCTCGTTTCAGCTCTGCTTACTACCAACGTTGGGAATCGATAGCCTACCCAAAAAAGTAAAGAAATATTCGATATTCGATAGTTCACTAAAAAGTTATGAAATGATCGATTTCGATGGTAGTTTAAAAAAGTAAAGAATATTGTAATCGATATTCGATATTACTTTGAGCATTTACCGGTGTACGCCAAGCATTTTTTGTGGTGTTCTCACATTCATGCGGTAACTTACAGACAAACGACGGACATAGTATATGCGAAGCAACTTTGCTATTAAATATCTTTTTTTGTTGTTTTTTTTGGCACAAAAAAAAAAATTATCAGCATAAACAAGGTAATGACATACCGACGATTATTTTAAATTTACTAAAGTGAGATAAAGTAACCTGAACAAAAATAATCGAATATAGAATATCGAATTGCGTCAAAAAAAAAGTAAAGACAAGGCCATATTCGATACTCATTCAAAAAAGTAAAGGCTTGCCAGTGCATTCGATGAACAAAAAGTACTGTAAAGAATATCGCAATCGAAAATTGATTACAATCGATTTTTCCCCACCCTACTTACTAGTGTTTCCAGCCGGGAAGTCGGGACAGGAAATTTCCCGGGAATCTTGGGGCTTTGAACTTTCCCGTTTCCCGGGAAATTTATGTCGGGATCTCGGGAAATTTTTTTACATTAGTGAGGGTTTCAGTGGTACTGATATCTATCATTCCGACATAAAAAATGCGTTGGGTAGGCCTACTGCAAATTTAAATTTTCTTTTTTTGCTTAGCCTACTAAAGATTTGTTTTAAAAATTCGCAAAATTTTTGAAGACGAAATGCTTGTAAGATCAAAATTTTTTCCTCAATTTGTGGAAAAGATGAAAAAACTCAAACTAAGTTTGTCAAAACAACGTAACAAAATGCTAAAAATTATATAGGGGAAGGTGGGGTTATTTTGGACAAAATTTGCTTTTGTGACTCTAGAGCAAGATTAAAAGCGTGGAATGCGACACTCTTTGTACAAAATTGTAGATAGCCTTTTGACTTCAATATGAAATTGTTCGTGAATGCAATAGCCCCATGCATTAGGCCAAAGTTTCCCAAACTTTCTTGTGCCGCGGACCCATTTTGCGAATCAGGTTTACCGCGGACCCCACTTTTAAGTTACGTTAAATTTTCAGCCAACTGCAAAAAAAGCATAAAATGCAAAACGAAAATAAATTGTGCTTAATCGTAATTTCATAAAGCATAAAAAAAAAAAAGAAATTCTCACCCGGTCCAAATCAGACAAAATCACAGAAATCCCGTCCACTGGAGATCCTAATTCAAATCCGTGGGCATCGCTGGCTCAAGCACCAAGCGGGAAATGTTTTGGGATTCTTGAAACCCCAAACAGTCGGGAGACGGAGTGCCAAAATGGTCAAACGAAAGCGCAGCTGGTATGTAGCAACGCAGCAATTAGCAGGCATATCGCTTAGGGTTTCGGTAAACATTGCAATTTAATTCTACTGAGGTTCAAAAATTGATGCATATTTATCCTCCTATCACAACAAAGCAATCATTGCGCTGTGCGACCTTGCTTAGGAATTGCCTGCCAGGGGCGTAGCCAGGGGGGAAATTACCCCCCCCCCCCCCGAAACATTTTCTGTTACCACTAGCCTACAAACAAGGATACCAATGTTATAACGTAAATCTACGTAAATCAAAGAGTGTCGCATTCCGCAATGTTATATAGTGCAATGTCGCAATGTTAGTTGTCGCAATGTTATAACGTAAATCAAAGAGTGTCGCATTCCACGCTTTTAATCTTGCTCTAGAGTCACAAAAGCAAATTTTGTCCAAAATAACCCCACCTTCCCCTATATAATTTTTGTGATAAATAGACTCGGGGGTATCCGCGTCCACTCGGGGGTATCCGCGTGTCCTTTTTTGACAAAAAACTACGCTAAAATGAGTGTTTTTCTTGTAAAAAAACTAAAAGTCCGTAACGGCTGGGGACTTCGCCTCCAGGCCACCGGTTGTGCCCCTATCTTTGTCGAATCCTGGGTGCGCCGCTGGACAAGCCTATGAAGTTATGCCCCTCCGAAACTTTGGGCTGGCTACGCTCCTGTTGCCTGTCATCTGTCTACCACGCCAAGATGTGAAAATCCTGCCAAGTGCCTTTCCCAACGGCATAACAAGTAAGCTTGCCGGCTTGATTTTCACACTGTTCCTTCAATGCTGAGCGCCAAGCAGGAAGCTGTCAATACCAATTTTAAGGTCATTGGTTTGACCCAACTCGGAATCAAACCCAAGTGTAGAGCTCCAGAGGCGGTAACTTTTATCAATCGACCATCTGAGCTTTAGGCTACTTTGATGATGTTTCATCATGTTTGATCATTAAAAAGTAGGCCTATATGCAGTGATGGGATTCAGGGGGTTCGCGCGAACCCGTTCTTGGAATGTCAGGATAATCAGCGAACCCGTTCTTGGTTCTTGTTATAAAAATCGTATTTTCAAATTTAATATTCGATTTTCTTGTTATTAATGGGCTATTTATCACATCTGTATCATTTTGATTTTACACACTTTTTGTGGAATCGGAGCAGCCGAAATTAGGCTGTTAACTTCCAGCCCGATTAAACAACTCCCCTTATTTTTCGGCACTATGGCAAGTAAACGCCTTTACGGTACAATTTTATTTTGAAGAGCAGGTTGCAATAGACATTAGAATATAATTGTCTTTTGAAACAGCCCTACAACCACCAAAAGAGCAGCAATTCACAAGCGCATGGAACGCACTTCAACTTTCAAGGCACGTAAGTCCGCTAAGTAAATTTAAAAACATGTCCTTTAAACATAATTCACCAACGTATAAACAAAACTTTTGAATGTTGGATAAAGACAATTCTAAAACTACTTAAATTCTAGTGCATTGTAAAGAATTTAGTCAGAACCACACCCTTAATTTTTTTATAAAAAAACGAGCTCGAATTGGTGTAAGTCTACTAGGCCTCGGTTATACAATCAATAACATATTCAAAAACCGGATAATTGCCAGGAGATAAAGAAACAGAAGGATGATTTTTCAGAATGCTTTCAAACGTTAAAACGAATGAAAAACAAATGTTATGATCCGCGGTCTAATGCTAGTAATGTAGCCTCACGCTCACAGAAAATATAATAGCACTGGAGTAGAGCTTAAAATTTAGGAACAAATGGAGAACATAGTTGGGTAGGCTCATTTAAAATAACAGCTGTAGGACTACAAATTACGATAAAAAGAAACGAAGTGAGAGACCCAGCAACGTTAAAACACACAATCTTGCAAAAAAAAAAGAGTTCCGAATCTGTTGTACGGTATTTAAAGTGAAACGGCTGGAGTGTCACTTGCCGCTTGTTTACGGCCTTTTGCAAAACACCCCAATTTTCGCAGCTTTCAATCGCATCTGCTCACATCATCAAAAATATTTGCATACTTATGTCAGGTATAGAGCAAGATAGGGTCTTAAAATAAATCTTTCAGCCCTAAATAACAATAATACATCTTCAACAGAACGTCTGCATACAAAAAGCACATCACAGTATGAAGCTTCTTTTTGCCAAAATAAGTAATGGCTCATTTTGATGCACTATTCTTGTCTGATTGGCGCTGTGCATCACAAAAGAAGTAGAACTTAGTTGTTGACTGGGTGCACTTGCACGTGCAAAGCTTTGAATGGTAAGTTTGCACATTTTTTCATGTTCAGATATCAGATACAGTGCTCCGTAACTTCAATCCTGTGCAAACTCACACATAGTCACTTCGGATTAATCGTTCATATATTTGCAATTTCGCTCGCTCAAGTGCGGTTGATGACGATGGATTCTTCCCTTGTTTTGATAAAGTAGCATCGCTGATTTTGTCTACTTTGTCAGAAAACAGTTAAACTGGGCAATCTAAAATTGACAAACCTTCTTTGCAGCGCGATCGCGAACATGGGTGTATATAGGAGGCAACAAGAGGTTTTGCCCCCACTTGAAATCGACGTGTGTTCAACAGTGTATTTTACAAGTAGATGTAGGCTTCCCGCTGAATCAATTTATGATTGGCTCTCCTTTAAACATTTTTTTGCTGACTTGCTTTATCACCAACTGTGATTCGTGTGTAACACACTTTCATGGTCGACAGTGTTTACTGGTTCCAGCGTCCTGGTGAGTTGGGGTGACATTATACGATTGCTGACGAAAAAGATGTTTCTCTTCAGAATACTGATGCTTAAACATCGCATCTTGAGGTAGAGTTCTCGAGCGTTTTAGTCTAGGGTGACCGGTGTTTGGGGCAAATGACATTTGTAATCTTGAGTGAGATTCTGTTGTTCCACGCCTGATATCACCTTGCCCCTCAAAATACATAGGAGGGTAATGACTCGCATTAAAGCGAGGATCAAGTTGAAAGGGAGTTGGATGCATGTAAGGATGGCAAGAAAATCCGTGTGGACCAAGTGAATAACTGGAATGATGCAAAAACCTCTCAGGACCAAATGGACCAGCCATGGCAAATAATGCTTCGGGTTCACAGACAAATTTGTACACATATCGTTCCCCGGCAACCTGTCAACACAAATTCGTCTAAAAATAAGCATTCAAAATGCAAAATTTTGAAGAGTGAACTTGCTCTAGCCGGTTGGTACTGAAACCATAACAATATTGCCAAAAAGATTCACACACTGGCTATCGACGAGACTCCCTTAGCTTTCTTTCACTGTCATTACGACATATTGCAGACTTGTCAATACATAAAATACACACCGGTTATCGACTACCTGCAACGCTGTTTAAGATAATACATTGCAATAAACAGTGCCGTAGCAGCTCAACCTTGGCCCCCCCTCCCAAATCTTTTAAGGGCCCCTGAACTAAGCTTTCGATATAAATTGTTTTAGGTTTTTCCAGGGGTAACAGCTCAGTGTGTCACCACAATGCGAATACTGTGATAAAACATACGCGCTACCACTGTGAAACAACAAAAGGTGTAATTTTAAGACAAGTTTGTTACACCCATTTATCCATTACCATTAAAGGGGGCCTAAACCTTCGTTTTTGACTTTTGCCAAAAAAATTGTATTATTTTTTCTCATTCACGCAAGAAAACTTCGACCTTAAAATCAACGTAGTTTTGGAGATATATGCATTTTTTCTTTTCAATTTTTGTCTTATTTGGAAGAATCTATGTTTGAACCGTTTTTTCTCCATATCCCTTTTTTCTCTAATTTGGCTGATCGCAAGTTTCACATTTCACAACTCTTTGCCGCGGTTTTGACTTCGTCGCATTACGTTTATAGTTTACGCTAGGCATGCGGTACCTAAGGAACTGCGGCACAACTCGAAACAGCGTCTTGGATTGCTTTCATACTTTAGTAGGGACCCAAAATCGGTTAATCGAGGGGAAATCACTATTCTTATAGGCCTAATTCGGTAATTATGTTGAAGCATTTCAATATTCTGCTGGATCTTTTAAATGTTTTGAACACTCCGAGGACTAGGCATAGGCTACCGGTACTCGGCTTATGTTAACAATCTCAAGAATAGGCAAGCAAATAGAAGAACCAATAGGAAAAGTAGCTGACTAGATATTATAGGCCTACAAAGATCAGAAACATTTTGATTATAGTGGCAGATCAGCATAGCGACAAAACACCATTAGCGGTAAGTTAAGATAACACTGCTGACGGAAGTTTTGATCGATTTCATCAAACTTCTGCGCTCAAGATTAGGGTTCGATAGAAGAATAGTTATTAAATAGCCTACGGTGTTTTCTTAACACAGTAACAAGATCCCACCATTATTTCATGATTAGGTTTTTCCCATAAGCTTAAGCATATTGTTCAGCCATTTGACTAGCCTACTGCCGATAGGTCAAATTACAACTGTTTACCAATTGTCTACATATCTCCTAGGCCTAGTTCTAGGGTCTAAATTTGTCGTTACCTTACAGCAGGGGTGTGCAACCTTTTTCACTGGGGGGCCACTTTCGAAAATTTTAACAACGTCGAGGGCCAGTCACCGTCAAATATATATAAAATTACAAAATGCTGAACACAACCCGTGTATTATAGACGGTACAAATAGCTAAATAAATCGATTTAAAAAAAAAATTTTTTTGTCCAGCCATCGTCGAGGGCCACATTGACTGGCCTGGAGGGCCGGATTGTGGCCCGTGGGCCGTGGGTTGCACACCCCTGCCTTACAGGTACAATACGGTGGCTATTGGTTACCAGACGCTCCAAAGTAGAGTTGTCGTGTGTATTCACTACGATTTAAACTTTTTTTCATTTCGGTAGGGGATTAAGAGAAAAATGCACTTCACATACTTTTCAATATCTTAGAATTGAAAGCTTGTAGAAACGTGGGAGTAATGCCAAAAAATTTTTTTAATTTTCTTTAACTAGAAACAATCAAAAAACGCAAGTGATTATTGGGATTATGCCCCCTTTAAAATCGTCTAGAGCGCACTTTTTTGTTCGCAGATGCTCTTATGACAGCATCATGATCTGAAGATCGGGCCCATTAACTTTCAATTGACATAGCCAGTGAAGAACCAATCGGATGGCCGAGTATACAGAGCATCTGCTTCTGGATCGGTAGACTCAGGGTTTGATTCCGAGTCGAGTCAAACCAATGACTTAAAAATTGGTATTCACAGATTTCCTACAAGACATTCAGCATTAATTTCCTAGTGTTAAGCAAGCCGGCAAGTTCGCTTGTTGTGCCGTTGGAAAAGCACTGAACGGGATTCCCCCATCTAAGCGTGGTAGACAGATGGCAGGCAACTCCTAAGCGAGCTTGTATAGCGCTCCGTCAGTTTCTCGTAATAGGATAAAAATGCGCATAAATAAAAAAATAAATGAATAAAATTGTAAATCCACTCACAAGGTGTTAATGAATTTAAATCTAATTTTTTCAAAATTAATGAATTTGAATGTAAAAATTAAAAAAATGTAAAAATTAAAAATGTAAAAAAAAAATCCCTTGGGCTTCTCACTAACTCTGTGGCGTCGCATTTTATTTTATTTTTGACTGTCGTATTTGTTATGATTGACGCCGAATAAAAATACAAAAATACAAATACAAATACAAAAAAAAACGATTGGATCCATCTCTGTACCGGCCTCCTTTTTCAAATCCTACGCGCACTTTTACACGCAGCAGGCTTATATTCTTTATGACATCATTACGCAGTTCATGACGCTATTTAACACGAAACGATAGCGAGGAATTTCAAGACTGAAATATAGAATCTGAGCGCAAAAAATCCCATTCAACGCGATTCACAAAGCAAAATTTCGTTCTCGAATTGATGCAACTTTGAATCTTTTAAGGCAATTTGGGGCCCCTTTTGGGCAGTGTGCCCCCCCAGTTCAGGGATTTGTGGGGGGGGGGCTGCTACGGCTCTGGCAATAAAGTCTAGATATTTTTAAATAATGAGATATTCGTTTCATGCTTAATTGAGTAATTTCCAGCTTGTTTACAGGCACGCATCCGAGACGGGGTAACGTCTAGTATAATGTTCGATTAGGGTTAGGTTTGGTTAGGATTAGGGTCAGAGTTAGGGTTGTAACTGAACCGAACCCTGACTAAATTTAACACCTAATCCTAACCAACCCTAATCGAACCTGAGGGCTGATACTAGACGTTACCCGCAGAGACGAGTCGAATCCTTATAGCTTTTCTAAAAACTACATCTTACTTTTTGCATTATTCCCTTCTCGTAGTAGTAGCGAAGCGAACGACTCAATTTATCATAATTCATGGCAGGTCGGTTTTTCTGTACACCCCATCGTCTAGCAACCTTTAAATAACAATTTAGACCTTAGTTAGATCATCGCGCTTGGGCCAACACTGACGGATCCGGGGAGTTGGGAAACAAAAAAGGGATCAAGCTTCCATTTAAATTTAGTAACCGCTATACACATGACGTAAAAACATTCGAGCTTCAATACTGCTAGTCCAGACGATCAAATTTGTAAGCTAAGCATATGAATTTATTACGATGCAGAACTAAAAGCAAGTACCGCGGACTTAAAGCTCACTGAAATTGTACGTGAGGACAGAGTAACTGATTCCTAGCCCCAGCCCCCTTCCAAGAAAGTTCCTGGATTCACCTCTCACCGACATTCATAATTTAAAACCGCACTTGACATAACCAAGTCGAAGGGAAAACAGTCGTTTGCGCAAGGTTTGTTATTGCCCCCAAAGCTTTCTCAATCACACAGCTTACCTCTTCAGGCTCTACTAACTTAAACTCTAGACCGCGGCCTGTCCAAGTTATAACATGCTGATTGTTGGGTGGGTCTTCCAACAAGGAAATAAGGAACTGCCACAGAGGAAGACTGCCTCGTCGACCAGTGTATCCAGCTGGGGAAGGATCTCTGCAATGAAATTTGCATTAGCAACCTGACTGCGTTGATAAAATTTCCAAAGGCGCGTTTTTTAAAGTACGGCGGCCACAAAATAACGCGCGGCACTCGACCATTTTTTCGCACTTTTTTTTGTCCTGCCTTAACATTTTATTTATATTTCCTTTACCAACCAGGCGAAGCCCTTGTACCTTTACTTAGGCTCCGTTTTACTTGTCGCGTTGCCGCTTATCGGTAAACGTACCAAACGACTGCACACCATAATTGGTGACCTCATAATCAATTGAAAGTCACTTTTCTTGCAAAACGGTAAAGTGGTATGGTACCATGTTTTAAGCTCTATCATTCTGTCAGCAGAAAAGCGATGAGGCACTGGAAGAAATACTGTACATCTCCAATCGAAGTTGCTGCAAGCCAGGATTTAGCGTAGCGATTAAGAGCATCCACTTCACAGTTAGTTAGGAGAGTGGGGTTCGTGGGCGAGTCACACCAGCTTCCCCGTCTGGCTCTGAGCACGAGCTGGTATTGCGAAGGGTTAAACGCTTTTTGTTTAGCCCAGGGGTGGGCAAACTTTTAACACGAAGGGGACATTTGAAAACATTTTTTGAGGCCGAGGGCCGCACTGATTGGAAGAGCAAAAAAGGGGGGTACACGTCCTCAGATGTTTTATTTTCCACTGGAAATAAGCGAAGAGTAAAAAAAGAAAGGTCTTCTGCTTGATTTACGGTAAGAGCTTGTATTTTTGTAAGTGCAGGCGGGCCGCATAAAATGGTCTCGCGGGCCATAGTTTGCCCAGCCCTGGTTTAGCCTATCACTTCAAATTTAAGCAAATTGCTTAGTAAAAGGAAGTTGCACGTTTTAGATCAATTTTTTTCATTGAAACACCTAAGCTTTTACCTAGAGTCACTAGGGTGCTTTTGCACCTCCTTATCGGATAAAGGCTCGTCAAAACCATCTTCTTGCTCCTTCTTCACTTCTTTCTTGGTTATTACGGAGGTTGTCGGCGCAGACTCGCTGTTTGTTTTTTTAGAAGATGAAACGGAAGCACTGGCTGTTGGTTTGCAGTCGCGTGGTGCAATTTCGTCATGGCTGGATGAAACCGGGTTGAATGTGTTCGGAGGTGCGCCGTAAGCAGAACCCTGTATTCAGAGAAATATTTTTTGGCATTAATTCTTTAAAAAATTCACAGAAGATGTGATAATTCAAGGTGACGATGATGTAATAATATTCTTTAATCGCCCTGTTTATAATCAATGAAATAACTTAAATACAAAAATCTGATCGTACAAGCCTGGTACTTAATTGCCGAAGCATACAGTAAACTAAATAAATCAAAAATCATTTATTAATTATTTGCCAAAATACTTTTCAATAAAAATAAATGTTTACTTCAATCTTCGCTGAGATAAGGCATTTTGTCTCGGAAGTGGCTTTAAATTTCACGTTCCCAGTTTTTAAGTAAATTTCCGAGCTGCTCTATAGACATGCATTTTCTACGATTTAAACCGCTTTCGTTGAAATAGCTTTCTATTGCCATTTGCACTTTCACAGAAACAACTTTAGCGATGGTTTGCAGTTCAAAGGGAGGCAAATGACCATAAAAATGGCGATAACTTTTTATTAATTATGCGATTACGTTTACTAAAAAGTATAAAGCAACGAATAGTATTTTCTTTCCGTTTTTCGCGACTCTTTTTGACGAAAGAGAAGTATTTCAATATTTAGGGTCAAATGATTTCACTAAAAGTACGCCCTCAAATAATCTTTTAATTAAAATCTTTCTGCAGCTTTCACATTTTTTGCAATGACATCATTACGAAGAATTAAATCTTATACTGAACTGCAAATTAGTCTATATAAAAACCACCTTTTCAAAATGGCGTTACAAACAAGCTTCTTGTTTTTTCGCCACGTTCATATTTCGAGATTGTAAGTTTTGAGAACTAAAAATTTTAATTTAGAGCTGATCAACCCGAAGACTCTGCGCAGTCGCTTTGCTATACCGTTTTACTATTTTCACGAAAAAAATGCAATGTACTAGCGCTTCAGCCTTGGCTTTAGTTGCTTTTTCTTTGTATCATGTGTTTTCGTTTTAGTATATGAATCCACGCTTTCTAGTTGTTATCGAAATTCTGATGGCTTAAGTGCTGCCATTATTTAATGAAAAAATATTTATTACCTGTAGCTTTGGCTTATTTGTCTTGCTTTGTTTCAATCTCGAAGCAGCAAAATAACCTGTATCTGCTGCAAAATCTGTGAAAGAAGTTTTCCCAGATTACTACTTAGATTAATCACACGGAACAAGAACGATGCAGAATATTTGCCCTCTATAACAAAAATAATTGCACCTAACATGTATGCCCAAGCCAAAACTCACATTATTTCGAACACTATATTGCTTATTAACACGCCTGGATACGACCTGACTAAAACACTTGTGTGTATTCTCTAAACGTACACATGTGCACAAATAACACATTACTGCAATCTCTTCTGGAATGAAAGAAGGGGAGCACACCCTACCCGCTTAACTTGAGTCTTTTGATTCCCCCCCCCCAAACATAATTGAGCCACCCGTACGCCACCACACTCTTGAAACAAATTGTGTTACCTTCTTGAGGTTCCATTTTCACACTTCCGCCCATGAGATTTTGCGAAGAATAATGTACCTAAGAAAAATAAAAACAATACACAAAAACTGAACATTGTTTCAACCTACAGCACAGAATTACATGCAGTAATTTTTGAGGCTAACAGCTCTCAAGTAACTTTTATCTCTATAAAAATTAAAGCGTCCTTAAAGGCATTAAAGCGATACTTTTAATGTCTAGATTGCTAAGAAACAGGGGATGTAAAATAAATCCACTTTCATTAAAATACAGAAGGATAAAAACATGCAATCGTTTGATATTAGAATTCAGAAACGCAAAAATAATTTGGTAAAAATCGCCTTATTTGTAATAAGGTAAAAATTCACGAAAACGAAACCATAAAACCAGTAAAAATGTTAATATTTAGGTAAAGACAGTTTAGAGTGTTTTAGTTGTCACCTGCTCAGTTGATGTTAACGGCATTTGTTTCGGTAAAAATGGATTTCCCAATTTTGATGAAACAGGAGCTGAGTGCTGGCGACTCAAAACCTGATGAGCAGTCATGTGACAGAAACGGTGTGACGAAGGAGAAACAGAGCGGTCAACTAAGTTCGGTTTCACAAGATGACCAGTCCCATAGTGATGGTTGCTGTGGACCGAAGCTTGATTCAGATAATCTGGACGTGGACTACATGTAACACAATTCAGGAAATTGTAAAAAGCCAACGAGGTGCAAAAGTGTGTAACAACAAAAGACACAAAGACATGAAAAATTGAATAAAGACATTTGGTCGCTTACATGTAACAAAACTGAGTAAATATTGGATTTTAGGATCTCAGTAAACATCAGTTATGACTGTCCAATTCATTTTCGACAAAATAGATCGAAATAAAACCTCTTGAAGTCAAACACGATTTTCGTTATTTTTAAAGCTCCATGTCTTTGCCAACATTATTGGATAACAATCTAGACAAGCGTAACCATTAAAGAATAACTTCCTGTTCTCTTGTTGTTATATTGCACTCAAGGATGACCACTTAAATTCTCTTCAAGAAAATTGTGTGCAAAATTCTTTTGTTGAAAGCCAAGTTATAATACGCATAGCAATTTTTTACAACAGCAAGCAATCGTTTTGTATTCGTTTTTGGCTTAAATTACCAGTTGATTCGTTGCAGTCAAAACACAGAGAGATAGTATAACATGCTATTTTGCAACACTGTAAATATCTGCATGCATAATCATTACCTTTGCGCAAAGCAACTTAATTTTTGCATCATGATCTACATCGAAGATATCTTAGTTAGATTCAGCAATGAAGATTGAGAGTTTAATAGCTTATAAAATAAATAAAATCATTTGATTGCAACTACGAATCCTCAGTCGGAGAACAAAATTAAAGAAAAACAAATTAAACCAAAACAGTTTCTTAAAAGGTTTTTCTAGTTCACGTAATAAAATTTATTGGAAAAACATTAAGTCAAATATAGGCCTACCTGGAAACTATGTTATTTTCAAAAGAATTTGTTGGGGTTGTGTCAGATGATGGTGAACGAATTGAGTGGGACTTCTGCCGAAACGTCACTTCTGAAATAATCGTAACCTCTTATTATTATTTCGCAACAGTAAAATATTATCACACGGAACTTCAAAATAGGCAAAGACAGCAAGTGATTGGGGACATGGATTCGGCTATTAAGACGTTTCATGCGAATAGCATGATTATGTAGCAAAATTTTTGCATATAAAAAAGCTTTTTTCCCCAAAACGATACATTCCGTTTAATCCCTCCTATTACTATGGGCGGATGCCGGATATTTTTAGCGGGGTGGGGGGGGCTGAGTACTTAAAAATGCTTATCTAGCATTGTTGCTCGAATAGAAACATGGATGCACCTAACTTAGTAATGTTTAAGTATGGAGAGCTGGTGACCTTTATCTATCTTGGATCTTCCCAAAATAAGGGCTTCATGTCAAACGATTAAAACTAAACATAATAAGCAAATCGCGAAATTAGCATCTTCAATGTTGGGCTGAAGAAGCTAACCGCAAGATTACTCGCTATTACAAAATACAATTTGATTGACTTGACACAAGGTATCGAAATGAGCAAAGAACAAATTTGTAACTTCACGCGAATGCAAGGTGTTAAGTTTATTGTCCGACGACAAAGAATATTTAGCACCTTGTCTTTCAGATCGCCTCATAGCCCCTAATTTTTTAGCTCTATTGTATTTTGAGTTAACATGTTATTTAAAAGGATTCAGACTTTCCTAGCTGAACTAGCAATCAAGCTATTTTCGCTGTCGAAATGGCAGCCAATAAACTGAAAAATTTGAATTTTACTTCACACTTAAATGTTGTTCTAAAACAGGGGTCGGCAACTTTTTGAGCGCAGCGTGCCATTTTTTGATACAGTCAGAATAGAAACTTCTTCGCGGGCCAAACGGTTTTTGTTTCCTTATTTGATGTAGATTTTGCCGTTTTGTCCTATTTTCCTCTGAAAATATCAGTGAACAGCAAAAAAAAAAGGTCTACACCTTTGCACAAGTACCCATGTCCCCACTTTCCTCTGAAAATATCAGTGCAGACCAAAACAAAGGTCTTCACGAAGGTAGATGTCCTATTTGCCAGGAAAGACCTTGATCGAGTGACTTTTGAGCCTACAGCACTGAAAATCGCTCATAGATTTAAAAGTAAATTTGTTAAATCTGAAGAGCTTAAAATTTTTTTATTTCAAGCCACTTAATTGCAGCTTAAGATTTTTGTGAGTGAAGTACATGCATCATGGAGATGACCTAGTTGAGCATCGAACCCAATGCACCAACCACTCGGCCAACTCCTTGGAATCGCTTCGCGTGCCATGCGAAACCTCCCGGCGTGCCACTTTTGGCACGCGTGCCAGGAGTTGCCGACCCCTGTTTTAAAACTATCAACGAAATCGTTTAAAGGTGCAATGACATTAACTAAGACGCCTCATTGTTAAGAAAACATTATTTTTCCATTTGTGTTATTGTTACATCATCATGCAACATATGTGATGCAATAATACAACAAATCAAAAAGTTCTCCAAGACATAGCAAAGACTCGGTCACTTTCAACCTGTAAATTTTCAAGCATTAATTCGCTATTGGTAGAGAATTAATGCAACTAGTTTATTCCACGGTGATTTTAATAATTTATCCGACCATACATATTCGCTAATACATTAAAAACCGGACCAACAAAATACAATGTTGAAAGACAAAGTTCTTTTTCATCGGTAAATTGTAATAATTAGTGTTCTAACTGCTTACAATCTTACTTTCTCCTACTTTTCGTCGTCCTTTCCCCAGCAAACACCTACTTGTCTATTAACTGAAATTTGTTACAGGTGAAAATTGTGCATAGCTGTTTGCATAAGTAGGTTGTGCGGCGAACATTTAAAGTAGCATAAAATTGCGATTAGCAGTAAGCTTGCATACTCGGGTAGGCGCACTAAAATTTTAGGTCGAATTCACTGTGGGGCATTTTAACGCTATGCAAACTAACAGCGATAAAATAACATTGGTTTCAAGTTAAGTGTTTCGTAAAGTACACACTTGACAAAAAACCTACTTCATTTTGCCCAGAAAGAAGCTTTAAGTAGTTTGTATAGGTAATTCAAACTCTAACGCATACTAAGTCTTCTCAGTAGTAGAAATTTCGGAAAGTTTTCGCAAATTGACAATAAATCATTTGCCAAGGCACAGTTAACCAGCGAAAAACTCTGTTTACACTACAAGATCAAATAATAATCCATTATTATGAGGAGAACTTTGAAATCGAAACAGCTTGGTGTATATTTGTATCATGAATGTTGGCATGATGACATACGTTACTTATGGTATTGGTATCGATAATTTTTTTTTATTGCTAATTATTATTCTTACATAAAAGCGAACACTGCATGGCTTGGACCATGTTTAATATATTTTATCAGGTAGCTTGAAGCTAGCATGTCGAATTGTTTGTTGAACTTGAACCAAATTGAATAACGGCTGTTTTTAGAGCGATACAAAATATAGAATTGAGAAATTACAAGAAATTCATGCAAACCGGTGCTTTTTCACCATTTAGGGATGAAGAAAGGTCCCAAAACATTTGAATGAAACCTGTAAATCTCTTCATGAAAAAACATGGAACGATCAATATTGAGCAGCTGGACAGGTGAAAATATGTATCGCTTTTGTGTATACGGATCCCTTGAATTACATTCGCGGATACCTATGGGGCACCTACAGTAGTTGAACCTTTGATCTAAACAAGTGGTTTTCAGACGGTGTTCCGCAAGTTTATAATTTTGAGCTAGGTTTAAGTATATGAGAATTGAATTAATGGACCAGGGTTCCTCGAGTCTCTGAAATGTTTCATTGGAGTTTAGCTTCAACAGAAAAGTTGAAAACCACTCATCTGAACAACCTAATACCGGAAATAACTTACCATCGCAAGATCTTCTCCTTGCAAAATTTGTGGGGATCGGATTATTTGGCGGTCGAAAAACAAAATCTGCAGGATTACTGCTGACTCGTTGGTTCATTTCGGCAAGTAGAGCAGCATCTTGTGCTTCGCAGGATGATCTGAAAGCCATATTTGGTTGAGTAGTAGCTGTTGTTGAAGAATTAATGGGATCGTCGCCGTGTAAGCGTAAATTATCGATTCTTCTCTCCATACGCGGAGTTGAATCATCCGAAAAGTTTCTTTTAAATTGTGGTCGAGCGTAACTCATATGATAAGGAATAGAGCTTTGCGTTTGCTTTGTCAAATCTGGGGAAAAGTAGTGAGAAAGGGAAGATCGTTCAATATCATGCTGATATATGACTTTTGGATGTTCTTGATTGTGGCAACAAGCATTTTCCGTTGGTAATCGCTCCCCTGAACGTTTTTTCAAACAATTTTGCTCATATTCTTGTCTTAAATCAGAAGTTGTCCCGGTAAATTGTCCTCTTGCATGTGGTTCACCAAAAAATTCAAAAGGAAACATTTGTCCTCCATACGCACCGAATTCTTTACCATGTTTAGATACACCTTCATCATAATTTGAACTTTGTTCAGTGATCGTCCCAGTATGCACCCAGTGAGCGTTCCAATCATTTCTGTTTACACGTTTTTTGAACGAGTTTGGAAGAGTTGTTGATTGCGTTTCACTGCAAGAGGATTGCCTGTTCAGGTGTTTCTGGTAGAGTTGAGGAACACTGCCATCAGTGTCGTTGCATTGTTCAACAAGTAATGACTGCGAGAAGTCTGTTACGAAGCTGGTATCAACCATGCTGTCCTGTGCATCTAGAAAACCTTGGAATGGCTCATTCCATTCAAGTTTGTTGCTTTCCGTTTTAGCCATTCCATTTGTAGAATAGGAGGAGTAAGCATGTTGCTGTTGAGGTTTGGAAGCATTTCTAACACCACCAGGATCCATTTTGTCAAGATTTTGAGTTGGATGAAAATTAACTTCTTGGACCTCAAAATCAGCAGCCAGGTCTGGAAGCGACGGTTGCAAACGGTCCAGTTCTGGTGTCCAAGGTTGCTGGTCATCGCTGGGACAGCCGGAAGCATGGCGACCTTTTTGATCCCAAGATCTTCCTCCACTTGTTGAAGGCAGTGAAGAAGGAGAAGCAAAGTTAAGGATGACATTGCTGGAATCAGGAGTAGAGTTAGCTGGTTGCAGAGAAAATTCTGGAACTTTTGATTCGCGACTACAATTGTTTTCCAAGGGTACCACTACAAGAATAAAAAAATATAAAAGACTGTTATAACTTTCTCGTTTGTCACATAAAGTTTTAAAAAATAATACTTAAGCCAAACCTTTAATTAAGCAATCGACCGATTAAGAATAGCCTACTTCTTGCAGTAGCACCGATTCAATCTTATTACAAAGACAACTTAGACACGACTAGTTCACTTGTGAATGCAAACTCTCAAAGTATATTTATACAGCTCAGACGGCGGAGTGGTAAAAGCGTCCGCATCTAGAGTTGTAGACTCAGGTTTCATTTTGAGAGGCGTCAAACCAATGACTGTAAAATTGCTCTTCACAGCCTCCCTGTTTGTCGCTCAGCATTACGGGGACAGTGTGGATAACAAGCCGGCAAGTTTACTTTTTGTGCCGTTAGGAAAGACACTTAGCGGAATTCCCTATTTTAGAATGGCAAACAGACGACCGGTAACTCCTAATCGAGCTGGTTACTGCGCTTCGATCGCTTTGTCGTGATAGGAGGATAAATATGCATTTAAGAGTTAGCCTAACATAACCCTCATACAAAAAATACAAATGCAACGAGTCGCTAAAGCAGTTAAAAGACCATTCAGCTTTTCCAGCAAATGAAACATTGTAAAGCCAAAAACTTTTTTAAATCAAAACTGATACATTTACAGTGACACTCGTACACTGCTTAACTAAATAAGAGTCCTTCTTATTACGAAGAAATTACCAAAATTTAAGAAATTTTTGAAACGTGAACTAATTCTTGCGATTTTTTTTATCATATTTCCGACAGTTTTAAAATGGTTTTAATCTTGAAAATCATTAAAAATTAAAAATAATCTTAATGATTGCACCAGAAAATATTTAAGTGAATAAATCTCAGTTACCACAAACACTTTTAAAAACTCTATAAAGAAAAAAAAAAAAACTTTTCAAAAATCATCGTAACTTGAGAAAAAAAGTAAAAAAAATCAGAAAACATAAATTAAAAATTTCGGCGAAACGATTCCGTTAACGCAAATGTAATATAGATAATTGTTGTTTTGAATCTTAAGGCATCAGATTTAATTATTAAAAATTCAAAAAAGACAGAGCATTGGACGCATTCCAAATTTGCCAAATGGTTTGCCCATTACTCAAACCACGAGGCCCGGAAATTCCTTTGGCTTTTAAATGTTATTAATATTAAGCATCAGTTAATAATATTTTTCCAAAAATAATTATTTGTATTATAACATATATCCACCAATAAACACTTAAGTGAAATTTGGCTCAATGTGATCAAAAATTGTTTTTTAATTATTTTATATTCGTCCAAAAAGCGTTTTGTGCAGCAAAGAATTAATTTTTGTCTACGGTTCGCTCAGTTGTGAGCACTTTATTATCGGTCGGGGAGGTATGAGGTTCGAATCCCAGATTGGTCAAATCTGACACGTGCCATCAACGGCTCGCCACCGCTGGGACATTTCTTCGGAGCTGTGTTGTCCAGGCTCTAAGCTACCAAGACGGACCGCACCATGCGTGACACGCTACGGCGTAATCGCGCGAGTATGATGACGATTTGATCAGAAGAATTAAATTTTTCATTATAACCGTTTAAAATCATAAATTTTCGAAAAGCGAATTTTTTAATCTGTTCTGTAGCAAATGAAGAAAAGTTGCAAGCAGTTGTGGTAAAAATCTTAACTTTTTTTGACTTGTTGAGAAATTTCTTAGCGAAAATATGACCACGTTTGTGTAGATTGGTTAGGATAGGATGACTTTTAGTAGTGTGTAATTTATCTTTGTTTCAAACAAAATGGTTTATTATGTAATAATTGACATATTATGACATCATTACAAACAAAATGGTTAATCAGAAAGATTAATTCTTCTAGTAAGCTAATTAAATACATTCTACCTACAGGATGAGACTGTTTAAATTTCACAAAAATTTGTTCATTGACCTATATTTACGAACAAGAATTCTTAAGCCTAAGTGTTTATTGGTCAATTTATTTGTCGTGTCAATCGCAAAGTTTGTTGACGTTCATGGAGCACAAACACAGAGTTTATTTGGGTCACACCAGCACTGCTTGGGTCAGGACCTCATAAATAAACAAATAACTGAGGTTACTGCACCGTATTTTCAAATGATTGAACTAAAATGCTAACAGTAAGTAAAGATTGCGAAGTAAGTTTACGCTCTTCGAGTTAGCAGCCACCCGCAATTATGTCAAATGCCATCGGCTCCAGCCGTGAATCGAACCCGTCTTGAAGGTTTGGTTACATAAGGCGGTATCGCTTGACCATTTCGCTAAATGAAGTATGCCTACTTTAAAAGCAACCCCCACGGCTTCAATCAGTCCTGCTCTTTCGGGATTTTATTATGGCTTTTCGCAAGAATTACCGAAGGACTGCAAAGACAAGAGGTATTTGCGATTACAATTTTCCGCCAAAACGCTTAAGCCATTTAGTTTTGCACTTTAATGCACTATTACTGTTTACTCAAGCATAGAATAATAGCGCTAGATCTTTGTTAATCGTTTAATATTTCCGAACAAGCGAGATAATCGTCTTTGGTTATGACGTCATTGATCAATGCCATGTGTTTAGTTTTTGTGAATGAAGAGCCTGCTTCACAAAGGACTCTTTGTAAACGGCGAACTGGTTGGTCAATTCAAAGCTTGTTTACGTAAGAAGAGAAGACCACACTGCGGTACCCAACACCAAACAAACAAAAAACGTTTGCTTGATCCCATTTTAGCGTTTGTTGACCAAGATTGCAGTGTGAGCAATTTTGCTAAACTTCGACTTCGACGCTTGTTTCAGTCGACGAGAATACGTCATTAAGGGGAAGACCCGATTGGAGCTCCCACGGAGATTGTTAAGATCTCCAAATTTTTTTCTTAAATGCCACAATTTTTTATTCAATGATCCAAGAAATGCGACACGACATGATAGAGCATGGCAAGGGAACCGCATACCAATAAAATTAAATGACTTACATAAATATAACACAAGACTAGCATCAAAGTCAAATTTTTACACCCCAAATATACCAACAAACGCAGGAAAATCCCTATCAGCATTTGCAGGACCTCTAGTATGGAGTGAGGTACCCAGTGGCATTTAAAAAGGCTTACCAGAAACTTTTACTTGAAGTTAACAAGTGAAGTAGCACACATTAATTGTTTTAACTCATGTCACCTAATTCTGGTCATCTAATTCAATATTTAAATCAGTGAATTTTGGTAAGCTAATCAGCGTGTTTGTCTATTTGCATTTGTTTTGTGTGTTGTCGTTTCGCTACCTGTTAAAAACTTACTGTGCTTCCAGGTTAAGACATACCCATCACCCAATTGCCCACGATTAACAATTTAAATTGCGACCTCAATGCTAACACAAAACCAATTTACCTAATGTTTTATGAGTAACGTGATGTACTATACTTCTGATGAATGTCTTCTAGTGTTGTTTGGCAAGTGGCAGCTGACTTGATGACCGCATGGTCTTTTCGCTGTCTCCTGGCCAAGTGAACTTATGATATTTACAAACTGCTGAACTGTTTTCTCTTATTGCTTTGTTTTTGCTTCACTTGGTGAATAAATTGAGCTGAACTGTCCACATGTCCAATTTTAGTGAGCTTTAGGCCTACGGTTCGTGGCTCTTCTGCATCATAATCAATTTCTTGACGTCATGGTAACAAAGTGACCATGACATCAAGAAATTGATTACGACGCAGAAACCAGAACCAAGAATCGCGGGCCTAAAGCTCACTAAAATTGGACATGTGGACAGGTATATGTTGGTTAGGAGTGAAATTATTTTTAAGTCATTACCAGAGCACTTGGTGGTATTTTCATCATTCTATGCAGTAGTTTCAATTGAAGCACCGAGAAATTAGGCAATGCAGAGCAAAAAGTAAAATAGAATAAACCCATGTTTAGCGTTAGCCTAATCAAAAAATGAAAATAATGACCCCCCTACTAACAAAAAAACTTAGTATTGAAAACTCAATCGCTGAATACAAGTTACTAATTTGAGATTTTCATATTCACTGCAGCAAAATGTAAAGCTTATTTTTCTCTGCATGCTTGATAATGAAACAAATGTGTTTAAACTGGACTTACAAGTCGAAATGACATTTTCAAATCAAGTGTTCTTAAAAAAGAGTGCTTTGACTTGAAAACTTGCGCAATATAAGAAGGAAGTGAAAGGCTAAAGAGAACGTGAGTCGTCATGGGCCAGTGACTAGCATTTTTGTGAATGGAAACAGCCGTGATATACCAGTACACACGCAAACCTATTGATCAATCGTAGATAGCTATGAACATTTCTAGTTTTAACAAGCCGCAGCAATCTTTTGGGCATTAAAATCAAAAATTTCAACTGAAAATAACTCTTCGCTCCGAACGCTTTTTAAAAGTCACTTTAAACTTAACCGAACAACACATTTTTGTAAAAAACAACTACGCGTTTTGAAAGTTGAACTTAGTAATAAGCTTAGTGACCCTGGCCCGAGCAAGCAATTTTGATTGACACTTTTAGTTTCAAATTTCAATTCCCATAGTGAGCGTTAAGGCAAAGCAATTTTTGGGCACCAATTTATGCAAAATAACATCTCGTGATTTTTGTGCAAATAATCAGAAATCATCGCTAAGCTGTTGCTTACTTCAAAATTTACAAAAATATATTTACGTCAAATTAACGCGAAACGTGCAGAGTAACATTGGCAAATCGAGGGGGCTAGGGCCCAACCCCTCAAAGATTTATTTATACTTCTTAACATACTAGTTTTTCGATATTTCTACACGTACCACGCCGCAAAATAAGCATTTTTGACTCTTAGTCCCTGTTAAAATTTTATAGGTCCAACCTTAAGTATAGTTTAGCAAGAAAATTGAGTTGCTGAGCAAATTTACGCACAAGCATTTAATTTACAGTAATTCACTGTCAAAAAATGTGATGTAATTGTCGGAAAAGATGTATAAAATAGTCTAGTTATGACACTCGCAGATGCAGTCATCAAGGCCTCTATAATTTAAAAAAAATGGCGACTCAGGTTGAAGCTTGCTTTGCTTCAAAAGACAGAGTGTACGATCTTTTTGGTTGAAAAAAGTTTTTAAACAACAAGGGTCATATCTTTACGGCCTTTTACAAGTGAGCATTTTAAGATTTCTGTGCTCAAGCAGTTGCTAAATTTGTTAAACCGTTTTAAATTGTAAAACCATTTTAAACGATCAGTTTTTTATCAAAAAGTTTATGATAACGCAATACAATAACTAATATTTTAATTGTTTTTGCACTAGACCTAAATAGGTCTTACTGTGATGACAAATCGGTTATTTCTTGTTTAACGCTATTTGCCAGAAAAAACATAAATTTTTAGGGTACAATAGTAGCGAAGGTAGGGATTTTTAACATTACCTAAAGCGATCTTGATTTAAAACTACCGGAAAAGACACAATTGCATTTGTAGTGCAGATTTTTATCTATGTTCTTTACTTTCGTTAGTGTTGCCGCAAATTTTGCAGCATGATATTTTACTATCTTTTTGCTCTTCAATGCTGCTGCAGAATAGCCTTGTGATTCAACTTACCAAAAAGGTTCTTGTGTTTACTCACTAAACCGTGAAGCATGACGTCATCGCTTAAGTCAACCGCTGATTTCCGATTTCTGTCGATCACTTTCTTAATCTTAATGTCACACCGATTCAAACATGCTTAATCACCTTGTATTTAAACTTATGTAAGTTGATTGTTAGGTTTTAGGCAATCGTGTGATTTAACCACGAATTTTCAATTTTTTTACATATAGCCTAGTGAAAAACGCTAAGGAAAGTTCAGACAACGTCAAAGCCGCCGGGGTGCTGGGCTCGCCTTTGACGAAGCCTGATCCGAAGTTTTAAAACATATTGCAGCAATTTCTGTAATCTTTGTCTCATAGTAATTTGCCCCTCTGAAATTTTCACATGCTACCCCCTGAATAAAGCTTGTTGCAAAAAAATAAGGTTTCTTAGCGCCTCTCAAAATTATTAACTTACAATTTTCTACTTCAGGAACAAACTGGTCTCCTTGTCCTTGACCTTGTGAACCTAAAATTAAATATTTGAACATTATGATTGGCAATGCTGGAATATTAGCACGCATATAACCTACCTTCTCCGAACCATTCCTCATTCAGTACTTTGAGATCTGAAAGAAGGATATCTAAAAAAATGATCCAAATCTTAAAGTCCATTTCACCAACATAATAGCAAAGTAAACAAAAACATGGTTAGTAAAACTAGGTACGATTCTCGGCAGGGTCGATCATTTGTGACATGTTCTTTGCTTAAAAGCGGCTTTAATTTCTTCATCAAAATATGTATTGAGATCGTTTCATACACTTTCTTCTTTCACCAATTGGCGTCGCGCATTTCCGCGCTTCAGTTTCAGAGGCAGCAAAACTACCATAATATCGAAGCAGCTGGAGCTGCAAGCGGCCAGCCTAGACCTCAGTTTTTCGGTACAAGAAGTATCGCCAAGTAAATAGTAAAAAATACCCTAAAACAGAGTTTCTTGACCTGGGGTGTATAAACTCCATAAAGGTCCACAAAAGTACTTTAAGTGATGCGCAAACCCAAATAAAAATCCTTCATTATCTACTTGCATTAGCCACTAGAACATGTTTTTTCATATAATAGAAAGTCAATACAGGGTTCGTTATAATGCTTCAGGAATCCGTAGTACAAAAAAAGCAACAAGATAAGCTCTAATAGATTTAGGATTTAGCACAACTTTTAAAACGGAACGATTAAATAACAAAAACCGCAAGACATAGATCGTTGTTGATTATGTTCGATTTCGAAGATTGCCATGTCATTGATTGATAATTATGAAAGTATTTCGTCATGCATCACAAACTGGAAAATATTGTCGAGATAAGTAATGCAAGCAAAATGCACATATATTTAAAGTCATCAACAAAATGCATTAAGAATCGCGAGCAATACAAACCATCAGGAAATATGAAATCTTCATCAGTTTGCTTCGGGTTGTTCCCACCATCCCCAGAACTCATAGTTGACAGAACTTGCTGATTGGACTAAAAAAATTAAATCTTCATTACACTCGCCGTATTACGCCGAAGCGCGAGTGGCGGTACCATCTCCGCGACGTAGCGCTTTGGTGACACAGCTCCGAAGAAACGTCGTAACGGTGGCGAGCCGTTGGTGACCTTGCGCCGATTTGACCGCCCCGGGAACTCAGACCTCCCGCACCGATTGGGTGTGCTTAATAACTGAGCTAACCGGCCGGGTAAAGCAAGTGAAAAAACTGAATAGGTATTATATAACGCAAATACGTTAAAAAGGCTTTCAATTTATGAAGTTTTTTTCAAACTTTCCTTTCCTGGTACGTAACTTAGTACGAATTATGGCTGGGTTATCGGCAATATGCCATGCAGTGCTCGCTATTTTTATGAAAACGTTTGATTTAAAAATCGCTGCTTGGTCAACACAGCAGCAGAAAAATGATGATGAAGCCATCTTAGCGTTGATAATAGCATCAGAAGTGAGCCGAAACGTCCGCCAAGACTGTTTTTAGCTGTTTCTTGGCTCTGTGATTTGCAATACAATTACATCCTCTTCCCAACTGTCCGTTTGCCAAACACCAAATTATTTCCTCGGTTTAGATCGATCTCTGACATTCTGAATCAACCAGTGCTTACCCACAGGTGAATCAAAAGAAGACTAATAAGCCAATAGTAGGATGTTTCTCGAGGAAAAAAATAACGAGATAAACGCTTTTTTATTTCTCGCTCTCCAACCCCAAAAAACGTTATGGACTCGCTCCTATTAACTTTATGCAGTGCAAATACGAGTACTTACCTTTACAGAAGCAAGTGGAACTTGTTGATCTATGTCAACCATAACGCTGTCCACATCAGTAATTGACTTCTCTCATTATGGCATGTTAATACAAAATTTAAAACACATGCTTCTGCAATGTAAAATATAAATTTTAAAGGAGATCCTCTTGAGTTGGCCTAAATCTGCACTGGTCCAAACTATGTATCTCTATATTGAACAGCTTGAAGATTTTTGCAATAATAAGAAAATACAGTATCACGAAAAAATTATTGTGATGAAAAAATCAATGACATAAATTAGTGCTTTCTCCATATTTACATGTAACGGTATTTCTGTAATATTTCATGCACTTTTTTCTAAAACACACAAAACTAATTCATCCATTCAGTTTCCTTTTAATTCAAAATATCTCACTTCCGTCCGATTTCTAAAAATAACGCGCCAATATTAGATACAATCGCTAATGACACCAAGGGGAAAACACGAAGCAAAAATTTATAAACTAATTTTGCTAAAAACTCAGCTTAGCTTGAGCCGCGCTAGATCATAGGTTGAATTCGTGAGTTGAGTTCCTTTCCAGCCAAAGCAACCAACTCTATCAGCTCTAAACGTGAAATTACGGTAAAAATCCCTCTTCCGGATCAATAAAGCGGCGACGACTCATTCCACAAGTTCCACAGTCAATTTCCCGTCGTTTCAAAAAGAAAATGAGTTTGCGAAAAAAAAAAAACAAAACGTGCGAAAAAAAGTAAAAAATTGAACTGGATGAAAATATTCAATCTGAAAAAATACAACATTTGTCGTACCATTGCAGCAGCGCACACTTGTAATGAGGAAAGACATTTCCGGCGCAACGCTCATTCGGACCCAAACATGAAAACAAGTACATAAATTCCTGGCAGGTGAGAGTATATTTCACACTAATGCGACAAAAAGAGCAAAATTTTTTAAATTCTATTCTCCAATCTCCATCTTTTAGAATCAGTACTTTCTAACCAGTGTTGGATTCAAATTTGTTTATTTCAATTTGGTTACGCTGTATTACAAAAGTTATCTTTTCAGCCGGTTTTAGTTCAACTAATGGATGGTACAAGCATAAGCAGCAATAGGCTACTGGCCGCTTCGCTGATCAAATAAGATTTCGTGGGACGGCTCAACAGCACCGGTGAACCGGATGAATGCTACCACGTTCCTAACGCGCACGTGTTTTTGCATGCATTTAATTGGTGTAATTAATTGCATTTTTATTTTCTCATCGCGAGAAAACGATATCGCTTTGACGAGCTCGCCCACTTCGTAAAAGTGAGGCAATTCCACATTCAGCAAGTGCTTTTGCCAAGGGTGTTGCAAGTGATCGTGCCGATTTGTTGTACACACTATGCTTGCAATTTCAAACGTGAAGCAACAAAGCTGCAAAAAGTTACTTTTAATGGACTTGATTTGGAATCAAAACCAATTTTTTCGTACTAAAAGCAAATGCTCAATAAAAGGTAAACCATTCGAATGGTAGCAAATAGCTTACTACAAATGCATCGTTATTTTCAATATCATTTCTCTCAGCTGCATTTGAAAGCTACACCAGAAATATGCAGTGCCCTTATCTGGCATGCGTACAAGAGCATTTTAACGCTTCAATTAGCTTGTAAGTGTAGGCATTTCAAATACCATGTGTCAATGGACAAAAATCGCATAATTGGATTGCGACGCTCACAGCTGCATTGTAACCAGCATGATTACGCAGCGAATACTTGGCTTTATTAATCCAAAGATGAAATCGCTATCGAGCGTCTAATGAATAATTTCCCATGCAAAGGCTCTGCAATGTTAAGTATGCTCTAATTTAATAAGATGCTAGAGTCAGCCGACCTATTTTATGAAAGTCATCAACATTGCTATCATCATAAATATTTTTGTTGCACCGATGCAGTTGAAACAAAGACCTTTTTGTAGAGCAGTTGTTACCTCTTCTCAGTTTTAGGCCTTTTCTCCGAAAAAAACAAAAAAAACAACAACAGTGAAACAAGCAATAAGCTTAAATATTAAATGCTCTGCAGGAATATTTTACATGATAGTAAAACATTGCATCTGAATCTCATGCAAAGCTTGTTAATGAATCAAGAAGCGGGAGCTCAGTATACCTAACTTTTACTCATACGTATTAACATAAGTACTTTAATACTTCTACTAGACGCACAAAAATTGAAAATAAGCATTTTTTATTCTCAGCCCCCATTTCTCCCTGAAAAGCCCGCTCCTGAAGCCGTTGACCTCAAAAATAAAGTTGCAGATAAACGCAGCAAAAAATTGCAAATGCACGAAGTTTGAAACAAATACAAAAATATACTAAAAATATTGCTTAACTCATTAGTTTCTACTTTGCAGCTTCTGAAATAACTGACTTAACTAAAACAAGTTATATCAATATAAACATATCATGCTTTCGACATTTTAACTTCTTAGAAGTTGCAGTAACGTCAAACCCTACGTATGACAAAATACCTCCCTGCTTTTCATGTTTACAAAATTCTTAATGAAAAAAGTCATTTAAGTAAATGCTACCGGAAACTTTGTTTGTGCTTGATTAAGCACCAGCTAATTAAAAAATCGTGTACACAACATTTTTCCGCATTCAACAAAACGCATCTCTCATCCTTGTTTCATAGGGGTGACACCACAACCGAATGAATAACTTTTTGTGCAACAAAAGCAATGCTTTGGCAGCTTGGCAACGGCAAATTAAAAAGACTCTAACTCGGTCAAAACTTAATGCAAGTTGGTGCATAAAACAGTTTGTACCTCATTCGTTTACGAGTTTGCAGAGCCTATTTGCATTGGCAGATTCTCAAAAGGCTAAATGCGGCTCAAATTTTTTAAGTTATGCATATCATATTATTACATCAGTACTTTTGATGCTTCCAGACGCACACAACTGAGCATTTTTCTATTCTTAGCCTTCCCTTCTAAAAATTTCTAGAACTTCCCCATTTTGCAATTTAGCACCTAGGCAAGTCAGTAAACTGTGTTTTACAAAACCAAGATCATACGGGCTATTTTTGAGATCACAATGTCGGATTTTACTGGACTGAAAAGCCAATGTAGGGGAACTTACAAAACTCTAACTCAAACATAAATTCAACGCTACTTTAATGATTAAGCTAGCTGCAAACGAGCCACGCCCCCTTTTGCTTGAGATAAGCATTAAAGATTTGATTACGTAAAGGAAGCAATAATTAAGCCACAGCATTGCTTATTACAAGAAAAGTATTAATAGCTGCAACAACATACGTTTTTTTGCTTTATATTGTAATTTTAATAATTTATGTAGTTGCACGATTTATCTTTGTTTCATAATCGAACATAAACAAATTTGAGGTCGGCAACAGGCTACCACCTTATTTCACGTAAGGTTGAAATGCTACATTTAGCTGATCTTGTCAGTAGTTTGCGGTTTTAGCAAATCGGATACAAAACATCACGAATTTGGCCTCAGGACAGCTAAGCAAAGCAAAAGATCTTGAATTTATGAACATGCAACGCAGGTCAATGTAGTAAGTAGAAAAGCCACCAACTGAAAATAAACTTTCTTGGATTCGACCATTATCTGCAAGTCGTCCACCGCCATTTAATACGACATCAAAGAAAGCTTATCCATACGCGAGCATCATCAAATGCATCAAAATCTCAAGCAATATCTTGTTGATACCCTTATCTCGGTTAACACAGGCACTACTTCGTTCAGTTTTTATGAATGAAAATGTAGCAATGGGAACTGAATTTGTGAGACTAGAATTAACAAAAATGTAAACTTTTGTATGGTTACCTATATGTTCGAAAGAAATTTTTTTATTCGAGACAACTGTTGCCCAACAAGGGGAAATTTTCACAGTTTTGAGAGGACCATTGCATAGACGCTCAGGGAAAGGCCTGTAGACTAGGCTGTGGTCTTTTGCACATCCTTCACTGATAGTTGTGCTAGCTAGCCTACTGTGAAGATTTTTGCAAACTGGGCAAATCTCAAAACGCTTAGTTTGATTACAAAAAAATTACATAGCTTATATTGTGCTAAACGTAAAATCAAATCTTCTTTATTCTATACACGCGGTATCACGTCGAAGCGAGTGCCGGGGCCCATCTCCGTAGCTTAGCGCCTGGGCAACACACACAGCTCCGAGGAAACGTTGCAACGGCGGTGAGCCTCTGACGACACAGTGCCGATTTGACCAACCCGGGAATCAAGCCCCAGACCTTCCACACTGACAGCGTGCGCTTAACAACTGAGCTAATCGGCCGGTTTGTGTTCATCTCAAAATAAATTTTTGATGAGAAAACAGCATTTTCAAAATTTCATTAATATTTTTGGTACTGACAGAAATGTTATTTTGAAATTGAAACAAACCATGCTCTGACTAAATATAGGCTGGTCAAAGACAATGGCGTTAATAAATGCGGCGTTAATCGGTCCAAATTAAGTATTTTTTTGCGAAAATTAAAAACACTTTAGGCCTACGCATAAGCGTGAAAATTGCCATATTTACAGCTACAACACTGCGGAAACAAATTTTGCAAAAAGCTAATCATTCAATGGCTATCACAGCTGCAATTACGACAACTAAACACAAAAACTTTACGTAAAACATAGTAAAATCATCGCTTACCTGAAAACTAAACGTTTCGACAACATAAGATTCAGCTGTCATCATCAGCAGTATAAGCAAGGTAGTAAGTACCAAATCAGGTTTTGTACTGCCTTACTTGCGTTGCTGATGATGACAGCTGAATCTATGTTAATTGTCGAAACTTTCAGCTTTGAAATTTAATGTAACTTTATTTTTCTTCCACTGCTAAATATTTTTAACTGCACAGTCAAACATAATGGATAAACAGTTGCGATAGGTAGGCTATTAGTTTTTTGCCAAAGTAAAAAATAAGTCGGATTGGGAAGGAATTTGAAACAAAATCCCATTTGAGTGAATTTAAAGCACTGTTTAGGTTGCGTCGGGGCCTGACCCGAGCCTGGACTTTTTCTTTCAGTACGGGATTTTATCTTTGGGTTTAGGACAATTTGGGATGCAACAGTTCGGCCTGCAGGCAAACCTAACTCATAAACAGCAATTTTTTTTAAAATCCGTGATAAATGACGAAAACAAAAAACAAATACGAGAAAGCAAGTAGATCTTAAGCGACTGGGCTTTGACAATGGGCATTCACAGCTTCCCTGCTTGACGCTCAATATTAAAGGGACATTGGGAAAAACAAGCGGCAAGGTTACATGTTGTGCCGTTGAGAAAGGCACTTAGCGGGATTGCCCCATCTTGGTGTGATAGACAGATGGCCGGCAACTCCTAAGCGAGTTCGCTATAGCGCTTTGGTCGGTTTCTCGTGATAGGAGGATAAATATGCGAGTACATGCAAGAAAATGCAAATACGAATGAAGAAAAAAATTGGACTACTAAAGAGTTCTTTGGGCCATCCACACCTAGCACTTTTAAACAAAAAACTTTTTAAGTTTCTGAAATTCCATATTTCGTTCAACTACAACGCTTACGTTCTGAGCAGTAGCCAGTATCAGCATATTGTTTTTGGCAAGTACAGTAAACCAACTTTAGATTTTTGTTAACGCAGCCAAATGCAAATTGCGTTTTCGCAGTAAGTTTTAAACATGAACTTATGCCCCATGTACATTAATATTTAAGGAAGAAAAAAATATTTCCTAAAAAGGTAAAGCACTTATGAGCCACCAATGTTTTCCGTTTTTGACCAAAATGAACAGCTAAAGGATTTAATTAATTGAAAAATACGTGCCAAATCCTCAAAAATTAAGTAGAGTGAAAATGAATAGAGTAACAGCAAAATGTTCACACTCAGCGGAATTATAATAAAGAAAATAAAAGAGCAATTACTTCTCCTCATCAGCATGATTGATGAAAAGCGACGCCGAAAGTTAATTAGTAAACTTCTGGATTGGAAAAAACTAAGATACAAAACGAACAACAGTACCAAGCGAATAAACAAAAGCTCGTGTTTATATTTCAAGACTGTTTTTCCAGATTTGGCGAACTTGAGAATTAACCTGACCTCATCCGAGTTAATGCATAAAATCAAATCAAATCTTTATTATACTTGACGTATCACGCTCAAGCGTGTAACGAGTTGCGGGGCATATCCCCGCGGCTTAGCGCCTGGGCAACACAGCTCCGAAGAAACATCGCAACGGTGGCGAGTCGTTGGCGACACTGTGCCGATTTGACCGGCCCGGGAATCGAACCCCAGACCTCCCGCACCGTTTAGCAACTGAGCTAACGGCCGGTCGAGTTAACGCATACGAAACCAAAATATCAAAAATTTTTGCTCCATCGAAGCCATGCATTCTTAGCATTGTATGAACCGGTTTCGGGTAATGGTGGTTTGCTCGCTCTGCCTCAGATCCAAAAGCGCATCCCGGGGTACCGGGGCTTTTGCTCCCCTTATTTTGACGTACAAAGACCTTATTTTAGAAATTGACCACCAAAAGCGAATAAAAACAGGGCCTTTCATTGTCCAAACCCGGACATGACCCCCTTAATTTTTTTTTCGGGCTGTGCACCTGCTTAGATCCAGGACTAAAATCAGCCACAGCCACCAAAAGTTTTCCATCAAGTTTTTATCGCGATCAACTTTGTATTTTCGATCTACAAATCTCAAAAGATCGCCCCCATAGTTGACTGGCCTTCTAAACATTGTGCATGGGTATGCGCTGATTCACTATCCCTGTAGCAGTTTTTTGAGCTCACTACATGCTGCAAGGATGAAAAAACGAGGGTGAAGGCACCACCTTCGTGACAAAAATCTCAGTATAAAGCTTGTACAGCTGAATGGTTAAGGAACATGTTTGCATGAGATATGAAAATGCCGAGTTTATCAGCAGCCAATGAACTGGCAGATCCATGGAGCTGGGCTAATGGGGCTTACCCCCTGGATTTTTCGTTACACAACTCCATCGGTACTGTGATACTCCTACTAGCCAAACTATAAGATATGGATTTTCTATTCTTAGTTCTCCCCCTAA
The DNA here is from genome assembly GCA_964006365.1 of Trididemnum miniatum. Lineage (NCBI taxonomy): Eukaryota > Metazoa > Chordata > Ascidiacea > Aplousobranchia > Didemnidae > Trididemnum > Trididemnum miniatum. Next base: position 5,526,848 of record OZ023246.1, read on the forward strand.
ATTTTACGGGATTTTTTGCTGGTTTTAATTTTATCGCAGGCACCATGGTGTACTTTTTAATTTTTAGTTCACTCAGCTGACTGAAGAGCCGAACCACCGTATTTCGATCTAAACAAGAGCTAATAAAGCCAGGAATGCACGCTAGATTTCAGCTAGGGCGAAGGTGAAGGCTTTTTTGAAGCACCAGGGGTCCACGCCCTTGTTGTCTCGCTGTCAAATCGTTGTAGCGACTTGAAAGCGGATGTATTAATTAATTATCTACGTAGACTCGTAGCAGAATTGACCTTTCACAGCCAATCAGAAACATTACATCATTGCGTCCTAATAGCGTCAATTTCTTGACTTCTTAATGAGGCATTATGATCTTATAATTTCATGTTCCGATACAAAATATTGCCAATACGGTGGGCTTGCGAAACAGCGTCGGCAAAAAGGAATGGCCATTGAACAACATGGTCACCAATTTTTGAAAGTTTGTGGCATTTCAACATCAACTCGAAGAATGAAAACGCGTTTTGCGTTGTTTAGTTTGCTCCCACACGTGAAGTTAGTATATATGTTTGGTAACGACCGGAGGACACACCAAAAAACTATCACGAGCTTTTAGTCACAAACTACCAAGGCGGAGGTCACTTGGACGCAGACTAAAAACGATTTGCTTTTACTCAGCATCAAACCATGAGCGTCGGCAGATGGAAAGGGGTGAATGAACAACCAACAACACATTGATTCGTTCGCGGTGGACCGGTATTTAAAACTATCGGTACTCTAAGTAAAAGTTTTTTAAATTGCTCAAATGGGGGGGGGGGGGGGAGGAAGCTGCAAACTGGTCTTTGTTTTAATCTCCTCTCATCTCTATTCTTCAAACATATTCACTGATTAAAAAAACGCTTAAAGTGCCTGAAACCTTACAATCACCCTGTCCACATGTCCAACTTTAGTGGGCTTTAGGCCCGTGGTTCTTGCATCTCGTTTCTGCATCACAATCAATTTTTTGATGTCATAGTTACTTTTTTCAACCATAACTTCAAAAAATTGATGGTGATGCAGAAACTAGACTAAAAACCGCGCCTCTAAAGCCGCAAAAATTGGACATGTGGACAGGGGACATTCGACTTCATGATAGTCTACCAACTTAATTTCGTATTGACATAAAGCTTTTGGAAAAAAATTGCATTGCAAATCGAATTCTAATTGCACAAACAGCATGGTCGGCATATTTTCGCTGAGATAACACCTTTTACGCTGAAAAAGCAAATATCGTTTTTAATATATCCTTACAGTACCTGCCATTAATACCTTGTCAGCTTGCGGCATTGTCAAAGTTTTGAAGACAGCAATGCACTCTTCGAAAAAAAGTTACGATACAAAATAAATTTATGTTTTAAGGTGGATATACCAACCGTAAAATAGCCTAATTACTGTAAGCATTAAACTACCAGCAGATTTGTTCCCTCCTTACATTTAAATTTCTAGTTAACACAGCTGGCTGCCGGTCTGATTTCTCTTCTGAAAGCATACAACAGCCATCTTCGCTGTAAAACAATCATAAAGCTAGCGAGTTTTTTTTGTGAATGGACAAGACATGACCTACACTCTTTTCTCTTTCTTTTATTTCACGCGCTCGCTCAATCATTTTTTGTTTCTTTAATACATTTAGCAAACTTCTTCCTCTCTTTTTTTAATAACTTTGTTTTTCATTGGCTTTGTAAAAGCACGTAGGCGGCAATTCATTTCCATTCACAATTTTTCAAAGCAGTAAACGCTTAAAAAGCTCAGCAGCGCCTTATGGTATTTGGCTCACCAATACGCAAAGAATATGTGGTAAGTATAAATATCGTAAATCATTTGCGGTAAGGGAAAGACCGTACAAATGGAAGTGGGACTGCATTACAAGATTGAAGGTGAATGAACTTTCTTTGACCTTTCGTGGACAGAAATGAAAAAAATCCGACGAAGGTGCACAAACTCAATGGAGTCGCGAGAAATAATAAAATGGCGGGGGGGGGCAAGCTGCAAAAACCATCGCAAGAGTGTGGTATATTTTAGTCACTTAGCAGCATTTTTTTAATCCTTTTTACTAAAAGGCAAGTTCAAAAGGTAGGGTAGAGGCATGGCACAATGCCCCCCCAATAAATAAGCTCCTGCACAAATTGCACATTACAAAACATAAAATACCGGAACTATGTTTAGGCGCCGGTAAAACCCACAATTGCCACAACTATCATTGCCTAGCAGTACCGCAGAAAGAATACAGATTGTACGTGACTGGTTCGATTCGCGACTGGAGCCGATCGCGATTGACATGCATACCAGGTGAGTCGGTTGACTTGAAGAGCGCAATTTCGCAGCCTCGTCAAATGCCATTGAATTTTCGTTTCAACATTTATGTAGGCTAAGCTAAAATGAAAACGATCTCAATTGAAAATATAACCTTCTCAATAGCTGTTTCAACAATATCAGAATTGACGAAATGACATTTTGGTCTTCATCTATAATTTCTTCCCCTTCAATTAAAGTTTTCTTTCAGTGAGCCTAAGCCCACTTTGTCAACTGCGCATTACACAGAGAGCGCATGAAGATTTTGTTTTAGCTAACGAACCAGGAAAAAAAGTTGAAACGTCTATATAGCCTATTGAGGCTTCTTAAATGCTCGATTTTATTGATGTGCAAATATTTTGGGTGGAAGTTTCATTATTTTGTTTGCTTTTGAATATCAAATTTTCATCCCTAAATTTTCTATCGACAATCGCAAGCGATAGAGGGGCTGTTGCGGACGCGCCACCGCCTCAACCTTCCTTCGATACATGTTAAAAGTCTTTGTCACTCATTTTCTCCCAGGAAAATCGTTCGATTTCGTTGCGAATCTACTTTGCGCCACCCTCCTTCAGAAGAACTCTGCGTGCACCCCTGGCCGAAACTCAATTTCTGTCAAGGCCGCGAACTCGCATGTAGTGTTAACCGAGTAAAAGTTCGAGTTCATTACACAAGCCGAGTGCGACTTCAAGTTCGAGTTTGGCGATTTTTACGGAGTTCATGGCTAAGTTCAAGCAATTTTGGTCAAGTTGAACAGCTGAATTCAAAACTCAGTCAATTTTTTTCGAGTTTAAGCTCGATTTCGGCAAAAAAGACGGAGTTCAGCGAGTTCGAGTTTTATTTCAACGTCGTGAAATTTACGTTTGCGAACCTAAGAATCTTAGGAGAGGGACAAAGCTGCCGTAACGTACTGTAATGTAGTAATAGGCCTAAGTGCAGATCTGCAACAGGCAACGGAGCTGCAACAGCTTTGGCCGCCTTTCTTCTGATTTTCGTTAATCAAAACACACCAGACGAATGCGCAAAATTCTTGATGGACAAAATTTAAACTTGGGCAATCGGGACGTTTCAAAAATGACCGAAACAAAGTTTAAATTGCATTCAACAAAATCTAGGCTACCTAGCCAGCTACATTTTACTCTTTCAAGATGCTGAGTTTGCTTTGTGATATTGCGTACCATTAGCAGAGTTGGGCATCTAACGCGATAATTTATTATCGTTATCGCTCAAAATAATTTTGATTTATCGATTACCGATATCGCTTTTGTTATCACCGATAAATTATCGCGATAAACGGTTTTTTATGGACGCAGTGTTTAAACTTCAAAGTTGGTGAGCTGGCGCTATGGAAAAACCACACGGTGTCCATTAAAATTTGTTGTTTCACGGCAGAGTCCGTAAACTGCTCTCTTTTCTTGAAAAATTTAGAAAAAACATTTTTGCACTTCGACTTACAAAAAAAAACTTGGTCAAACACATTGAAAATTTACCGCAACATTTATCGGAAAAATTTATCGGCGATAATTTATCGATATCGCTTTAAAAAATTGAGATTTATCTATATTGCCCAGGGCTTTTTTGAAGTTATCGCTTATCGTTTTAGTACAGAAAGGTTTATCGTGCCCATCACTGACCATTAGCACCATTGAGTGGTAGATCTGCTCTTTTGAAAATTTCAAAATTGCATTGGTTCAAGAACAGCAATCTACGTGGCACACCCTCAATTTACATATTACAGTGTCATAAACTAAAAAACAACGGGTATCGCCGTCTGCTACTACTCTTTGTCAAACCGTAGCTCGTAACTAGTTACCTATCACAAAACTAAATTCAACGCCAACACATGCTGCAAGTTCCTAAAATACCCTAGGCTACGCTCAGAAGAATCGACGATGCCAAGAACTCATGTAATGATAATCCACTTCAAGCTTGCTAAGCAAATGCTAATTAGCGAAAACTTGCCTCACTCGCGACAACTTTGAAAGAAACCGATTAACAATTTTTTCTTTACTGTCGATAACGAGATATTGCTAGCAGAACTCACGAAGATAAAAAAGCTTAAATTTATAAAAATAATTGAAACTTAAGAGAAATATGGCGTTGCAGGCTATGTGTTTAGAAAACTCATCAACTTTCAAGCGTCATAAGCAGAGCTGGAACGAGGACCATACCTACCGAAACATCATAGTTTCGAGACCGAGACGAGACATCATAGCTTCGAGACCGAGACGAGACATCATAGCTTCGAGACCGAGACGAGACTTCAAAGTTACGAGACTCGAGACGAGACTTCATAAGCCAAAAATTCGAAAATATAAAAACGATAGTAATACTCTGGAGTATGGGGTCTACTAAGCCAAGTTATTGAAATAACTTTATAGCAAAATGACATAAGCAAAAACAAATGAAGCAATGAAGCCGTCGGGGTAATGAATTGATGTGGCCTACTATAAATGTGCTATTGGTCATATCCTTTTAACGATTACAATTAATGATTTAACGAGTTCACCATAATAACAACGAAACAGCTTATCATCACAAAAGATTTAAGTCCTTGTAGCTTGCAAGGCAAGCGATACCTCTCGCAGACGATTACACGGCCCAATATTCTTTTTTAATCTAACGAAAAAGATGTCAAGAAAACTTTAAACAAAAAGTCATTGGTAGGCTATGTTGGTCTAGACCAGGGATGTCGGCAATGCAGCCCACTATCCTCCGTTAAAACAATTTTTTAGCAAGTTTATCAAGTATTGAGCACGAAAGTGTTCATGAAATTTTATCAAAACACTTCATATTTGATAAATAATAAATTAACATGAACATTTTAAAGCCACTGTGACACCATGCATTTTTGAAAATCTATTTGGTTAATAACTTTCTCATAAAAAGAGCTAGCTCAAATCTGGAAGCACTTCCCATGTCGGTAACCAAATTTCCTGCAACTGTAATCCCTGCACTTTTTTCGATTTGAAGCCTTTTTTGGGCCTGGACTACTTTGAATAATCTTTTGATAGCTGTTGTAAACCAGACGAGAATAGCATCTTTCATAGGGAACAAATTTGTAAGCTTAGAAATCTTAATTTTATGACATATGTCAAGTTACTCTCTTGAAAATGTTTTGATTTGACACACCGTTTGCCCATAAAAAATATATTAATTTTTTGACGAGGCTAGCGGTCATTATGTCTTTGAGTGAAGGCCATATTGTTAAAAGTTAAAACTAAATTAACATTATTGGATTAATTATTACATTAATTAATTATGTTAATGGATTTTTAAATTTTCTTTGTTGTTAAAAAAGATGCATTTTCAGCAAAATGCGGCTCAGTACAAGGCCTACCTATCGATGGTTAATTTTTTTTCTTCGAACTATAATATGAAATATTGGAATTCTGGTCGCTTTGCGGCCCAGGTAAATATTTAATTTTGCAATGGGTCCCTAATAAATTAAAAGGTTAGACATCCCTGGTCTAGAGTAGATTACCATCGAATGCATGAGCTTCGTGGTTGAAATAGACCAGTTTTCATATTTGCTGCTCACAAAAAGAAAACAAAAGCCTGCAATTCTGCAGGCCTGAACAACAAAGCAAAATGGTCTAAACAAAATGTGGCCAAATGTTTTTGCAAAGTGCGAAACCACGCACAATGTTTTACTTTGAATACATCGGGCAGTCGGGTAAGACCATTGTTGTTTCCGTATCAAAGACCTGAATGCTGTTTCAAATACAAAATTTTTTCATGCCTCGATCGAGACATGACCATTTTCCGAGACTTTCAAGGTCCGAGACCGAGACACTCAAAAACGTGTCTCGAGACATCTAGCTCTGGTCACAAGCCAACATCAAACTATAAGCAATTGGGGCCCTTCGCAAAACTCTTTGGCCTAATTTCCTACATTCGGTGAAAGTAGGCTACTAGATTGAAAATGAAGACCAACTTTTAATAACACAGATCGGAAGTGGCGCAACAAGAAATTTTAACAAGAGGGTATCAACTTCAAAAACCATCTGTCACATTTTAGTCGCTTGGCATCAGTTGTTATTTTTTACTAAGGCGAAGTCAAAAAAGGGGGGAGGCATGGCACCATGCTTCCTCCCTTCTCACATAAGCCCTTGCAGATTGGAGCTACTAAACCAGCGAAAGAGCAATCAGATAATTAATGTTGCTATTTCTTTTACCCAGAGGAAGATCAATCGAAACATTTCATGTAATCATATAAGACATTAGCGCACACTTAAAAATAGCGTATCAAAAGATAAAGATTTGGATTAGGCAGCAAAAATACCGTGCAAAAAAACAAAAAACAATTTATAAACAAATTGAAAAGGTAACACCACAATAAAGGTTACAGCTTAGTACTGAAGCAGCGTTATTAAACTGAAGAGTAAAAATCGAAAAACAGCAAACTTGCAGAGCAATGAAGTAAATAGGGCGCAAAAACAACTGAAAAATTATCATCAACCATAATGATCCAATCTTCGGCGACGCACATCTTCTCGAGTATCACTGCGGGAAGACGGTATATTCCATCCTATCAAATGAAATACTTTTTGTACCATCAATTGTTAAAGGAAAGTATAGGTGCCCAAAATAAAATGTCAATTTCCTCCACATTTCCCCCATTAGAGGCCCTATATTTATTTGTAACAACGCAAATCGGGCACCCGGAAGGTTGAATCAACCGTTTTTTTTTCATGTAGTGGTTTGTCCAATTTGGTACGGTCTTTATTATGTAGTTGCTACCACAAAAATGAAAATGAACATTGAAGGAAAATTAGTTCTTTTCTTCGAATGTTGATTGTCAATGTACCATTATACTGGTATGTATTTAATTATTAGCACTATATTGCTTTTTTGTTGAAATCAATCGGGCCACTTTGACGTTAACTCTACTCGCAACAACCAATTTTAAAACAGTCATGAAAACGAAAATATGAGGTTTTTGCAGAAGTTTTTATCGTTACGTGAAAAGTGATTTCTAATACAAACCGTAAGATGGTGCTGAAGGTTCAAACGGGGGAGCAGTTGGTGCAGCAGACTGCGAGTCAACATCTTCATGAAGATTTGGATAAATGTTACTATTTCCTGTAATAACGAACTACTTAGACGTAGGTTTTTCTAGTATAACAAAACAAAACCAAGAAAAATGTAACTAAAGATTTGTCTTTATTTTTTTAATCTTCTTCATTTACTGTGTTCCAAAGCCTACAGTGTTCAATTGTTCATGTTACAACTAAAATCTGCCAAATAAATCCAACATGTCTGTTACAACTTAATACAAGATAAAGCACAAGGTTTTTACCCCTTGGGCATTAATCATCTCATATGAACGATAGGCTGGTTAGAAAATCCAAAAGTAAAAAGGACAAGTAATTTGTAACTCAACACAGAGCAACGAGTACTTACTACTGTAATTTGAGCGTAGACTTTCTTCCATGGCCATTTTCATTTGATCATCTTCACTCACACCTCCAGTAAATCTCGTGAAGCTGTCTGTGCTTGCACTGATTAAAACATTAACTTAAGTTATTTTTTAAGCGACAATTTCAAACAAACACAAAGTATTGATAAAATATGATAAGTTCGAACTATAGGTTCATTTTAACCCAACAATAAGACTTTCTAATTAATCGAAACCATGGTTAAGAAAAGAAATATCTTGCCCACATAGCAGAGGCTGATCGTCTGACGATTTTGTATGCGCGAATCTATAGACTTCCTGGATATACTACTACTGTAGTACGCAAAATCAGTTAATAATTTAAAACTTTATTCTAAAATCGATTTTGACCCAGGTGGGTCATGTTCTGGGTCGAAATCGAAATCAGTCAATAATTTAAAACTTTATTCTAAAATCGATTTCGACCTACGTGGGCCATGTTCTGGGTCGAAATCAGTCAATAATTTAAAACTTTATTCTAAATTCGATTTCGACCCAGGTAGGTTATTAGGGTGTTTCGTTTTTCACCATTTTTGAAATAAAAATGCTTGGGGTCGCATGTGATAGAGTTTTGGGCACTGATTCCAAAATTGAAAAAAATTGAAATGACTTCATTTAGGGGGGGCAGGCCGCGCTTTAAGCCTTTTAAGTCAAAAATAACGCTAAAATAAAGCAAAAAAATTGAAGCTAAGCGCGGCCAAACTGGAACCCAGGAATTATCCCAAATTGAACTTCAAACAGGAATTTTGCAAGGCTACTTTCTTCTGTACAGTAGTTTGAAATATTTCAAAAGTGTCAAACGCATCTTAAAGGCCAAAGAGCACCCAAAAAAAAACTTTGCTTATTCATTTTCGGCAAAAATATCACAATATTTCTAAACAGTACCTGTCATTTGGAGACGCAGTTCCGCGGTAGTAAGTATACGAAGGCCCATACCTCCGTTCCTCTGAAAGTAAAAAACGATTTATCTTGCTGATGAAGAATTTTCATGGTTTTCGTTTTAAACATTATTTTGTCGTACCGAGTTTCGCATACTCAACATACCTTTTTACAAATTGCAGCAAACGAGCATTTTTTCAGGGGTATCAAGCAGAGATGATGAAAGCGGTTATTTTCTTAATTTAAACGTCTTGGTTCTCAAACAAATAGTAGTGCCAACTGGTAACCCGCAGAAACAGCAGTACCCACAATAAAATTAAAAAAGACTTTACACACCCTTTTTCAAAGTAATCACAAACAAAGTCATCGAATATCTTCATAATTACAATTTCATTACACAATTACCTGAAAATGGCCAATCCAAAACTGCTTTTAATGGTGTTTTAGTGAAGGCAAGCCCCACTAATATGCCTGCTAAATGTCCAGTGAAAGATGCATTCGGAACAAGAATCTGACACAAAACTTTCAAGTAAAAATACAGAAGTAGAGATCAAAAATGTGAAATGATACAACCACTATTCGTTAGCCCTGTAACTATGCAAGAAGCGACTAATTATCATTTTTCTCAATGGAGCAAAAAGTCCATTAAAGAGCCTACAGAGAAAGCATTTAATACGGTTTTGAATTAGGAAGCGATCTCAATCATACGAAATTTTGCTTTGTACTTCCATCCTGCTTCAAGAACACAAGCAACGCACATCTCAAATGTAACATCGATTTACAACTTTTAAAGGCAGCAGCTAGAACCTTAACCTGGGGTCTATAAATTCCTAAGGAGTCTACAAAGATTTTTCAAGGCATATATATTAATCAAAAATCAAATACGGTATGAATTACGCTTGATATAGCTATTTAAGTCGGAGGCCTATATCCTGCTACAACTTGTTTCTCACAAACGATGTATAAGTGAGGTTGAAATAGCAGTCCAATAGCCCTAGAGATGTTAAGAAACACTGAGCGAGATAGAGACCTAATCAATGATAATAAGCTCACACTAAAAGTAATTCATCCAAACCTGAATCAGCAGGAGTTCAAGCCAACAAGCCCAACGCGAATTTATTGGTATAATTCCCATTACTAGCGTTCGACCAGGAGGAAGCATTTGTGTGGTTACCACTTTGACCGCAAAAACAACACCTAAAAAGTGCAACAAGTGAAAATCAAATGCAGTTTACGCAGTAATAGGTGAATTTTGCCAACATTCATAACTTATTTTACGACAGCTTGGCATCAAGCAATAACCAGCTGTTTAGTGGTTTGATTCCTTTACTAAACAATTCATAAAAATAAGTGGTTAACATACAGACGTCATACCCTTAATGCATAACACCAACCAGAATAAACGAATTGCTACTGCATTTAACAAATATTAAACAAATTGCAAACGCAGAAGGGGTTTATTTCGTATACAGTGATATAAACTTGAGCATGAGAAACTGGTGTAACTGTTGTCAGTCACAGTTCCACGTAAGTTCCTCTGACGAGAGAGTGTTCAACGAATAACTATTTCGCATCAACAGCTTTAGCTGATTGATATTGTCTAGTATTTCATCTTTTGTTCCATTTGCATGACCTAACTTCCTTTTTCGTCAGAGAACTTGCTATTATGTAAAATCATGCTGCATGTACTCTGAGCTTCCGAGTTCGAAGTCTTTCTTTATTCACAGATTCTGCCGTATGAAATAGCAGAAAAAAGAGTACGAAGAAGCCCAAACTGTCAACATTATAAACGCAAAAAAGTGCTTTAAACCCCTATATGGTAGGCTTGTTCACTTTTTTGTGCGCATAAAGGGTAAAATTTGACCCCAGCAACCATTTGAGGGTTAAGTTTGACAGAGATCAAAAGTTATAATAGTATCTTTACCTGAAAAGCCAACAGCGCACTGTGACAAGTAGCTGGGATCTTGAAAAAGGACCGCCGCAGCGTAATTCAAATACAACAATACTGTGTTTACTAAAACTGAAAAGATTGCAAGCATGTATAAAAATTTTCCAGAACCGAATCTTCTCTCCAGCGACTTTCCTTTCCACAGAAAAGACACCATATTGAAATAAAGATGCATGTCATCAGCATGATAAAATGTAGATTCCAGAATTCGCCTAAGAAAATCAAATATAGCAAGCAAAGATGAACAAGGGCAGCAAAAAACAAGATACAGCTAGGGACAGACAGATCCCAATATAACAAATTTTTTACATAAAACTATACAATACATGCAACTTGTTTAGACAGACGATATAACCGCTTGCCAGCAAAAGTTAAAAATTAATACATTACGGCAGATAAAAAAAAAACAAAAAGGTTAACATTTTACGAGTGATTTCGAATTTTGTTGCAAGAATGGTAAGTACTGCAAATAAAATTCCAGATCGAGTCAGAGGACGTGACTGAGTAACAATTCAGTAACATCAAACATAAACAACAAATAAAGACGTGTTCCACTTAAATTTTGGGTAGACAGCGTGGCGCGACTACTTATTCCAAAGAACACCACACAAGTCGAAAGAGGAGCGAAACATAGTACCTAGGATAAGTTCAAAAATTAAACAGTCTAGTAGAAGAGAGTGCTAGCTTTGTCACCCAGGAAAGACTAAGATTGAGCAAACTAGTGAAGGATGAAAGCTAAAGACTTGTTGATTAAGTGTGCTGTTGCAATTACGAAAACGCTGGGTTTTTGTTAAGAAAATGCTGGGTGTCCAATATAGACTCTTACTGCAGGGTTTTGACTGTCTAAGACAATATAAGTTTCATTTATTAATAACCCGATTTCTTGTCTTAGGATCACAATTGGGTTCCTAAAAGAGTTTCAAAAAGGTCTGGCTACTTACCAATAATCACCGCGATTCCAGACTTGGTTAACACCCACGCATATTTCCAAAGCATGGGGATAAGATCTGCTGAAAAATGGATGAACTACGCCCAAGAATACAGCGACATTGAATGCTATAGTTCCAAGAGTGACTGGCGGAATACGATCAAATCCAAATTGAAATAACTCAATAAAAAGAAGGAGGAGACCAATATTGTTTCGTCGGCGAAAACCTCGTATCATTTTTCTAATACTCTTAAATACTATACAAAGGCGTATACCTACACAACAAACAGCAGTTTAAATTAGATTCACCCCAAGACAGTCTCACACGACAATTTAGGCGCAAAAAATTCGGCGTAACGTATTCGAAACTAATAAAATCTAAATGAAAGTCTTGGTAATAAACGAGGACTAACTTCAACGCACTCGCTTAGTATACATCACTTTTCAAGTAAAAAAAATGATGATTTGGTAATTTCCTAGATAATTTTTCACCAAATTTGCCTCACCTCATATCTTGAAACACCAAATTATTAACCAATGTAACAAAACCTAAAACAGTAACAAGATCGCTAGAATGCAAGAGCAGTAAACCACACATTGCAAACAGTGCATCGCTTTTGTTCAAAGAGTAACACAACAGCTCACGATTGTCTCAAACCGCATAAATAATAATAATACTATGCCTAAGCTGAACCAATCCCCTAGCAGCATTAGTATTACTGGTATACATATATATATAATACATAAAAACAGAACTTCCTGTAGCTATCTTATAATCAACATCTTCACAAAATTTTCACAAAAGGACGGTAATTTTCAGCACATTTAGTACAATTAGCGTTAATTTTTCGCCAAACATTTTCAGCACGATACACAAAAAATGCAATACTGTATAACGTTGCATAATAAGCATTAAAAAATATGTTTCACCGAAAATAAAGCTAATTCTGATAATTACAAAATACAGCTGACATAATTCACCGACACAAAAGCTTTAAGCAATAACCACTATCGGCATAGAACTGCGTTTTAGTAACTCTGTCTCATACAAACAAGTCATTTTCCAAAAACTGTTGCCTAACAGACACATCAAGGCCACTATCGCCTTTTCAGTGGTGCTGAGCCTGATGAAAAAGTTGGACAAAAGTATAGCAAGTAGCCACACCTCGGCAGCTTGTGGTAAAGCAGATAAGATACGTGAAGAATGCAGAGCAGCCAGTCGCCAAAAGTATGAGTACAAGACAACAACTAGTTAACAACTAAATCCATTTTTAGACCTTTTTGCATGAAAAAAACAAAACAAAACCAGCTACTATTATTTTGATTTCACAGAACCACAAAACAAAAAAGGCTATGCAAATATATACCGTATTTCATACAGCTGGCTGATACCCACATATTTAGGTTGCTCAATTTTTATAAGGTTTTCATATAGCCTATATCATAGCCATATCGCAAAAAGACACTATTTTACTAAACACTACATCAAAATATTGCACCAGCATACTGAACAATTAAAAAAAACATCGACAAAGAAACTGCTTGACACAGTTTGCTACAAACCCTATACACACTCACACTTATTTTATCTAGGTGAAAGCAAGCAAACAGAGCAAAATAAATATACAGAGATAAACAACAATGTCCCAGTGTTATCTGTACAGAAGTCAATCATCATAACAAAAGATTACGTTTTTGCTAATAAAGCATACACAGTAGCAACTTTCATACACAAATCTACAAGACTATTTCGCCACAAAACAAATATATCAGTAGGCCATCAAGTTCTTACTAATTGAGATAGAGGATATTCTTGATCAAACATGTAGTTGACGTATTTGCAAAGAGAGCTTTTGCTAGCATGGCTAAGGCAAAAGACATAAAGACCAAATAATACAGACGTAACTTAGCCTTAGTAAAACTATGGACTAGCAAAACCACAATATGGTTTGAGCTATTGCAATCTCTCACACGAAATAACAGCACAAAGTTTATGCAAATTCTGTGTAGTCACGTACAATCTCTTAGGTACAGTTTCACCAACAAGAACGCACATAAAAAAGGTAACATATTTAGCCATTTTAGACAAAATATATTAACATGACTTAATCATTCTATTCTCACAATTTTATTGATTTATGCCCAAAGTTAACACACTTACGGAACAAAATCATTGCCACACTATTGCTACACACAGTTGATGTACAGAACAGACAAAGGCATTTTATAAGTTAAATATCATAAATATACAAGAGGAAACTTTAAGACAACCGTCTGCATCATGCATACAATAACACTTTGGTTTTCTAGCCAACAAGTAAATGCACTTTGTAAAACAAGGAAGATGGCATAAAATCCCCAATTAAATTAACTTGTACGATTTATCCAATCTTCTGAGAAGCAAAATGGCAATTGCAGCAATCAAAACAATAATTAATTTCATAGAAGCCGTCTCTGTATTGTGTTGAGTAGCACGACGAGAAAGTGGCACTGGTTCAGTACTAACAGGACCCTGCTGATCAACTGAAACATCAGATACAGCAGCAATAGGCGTTCTTTGTCGTAAGTTGTAAGAATCAGGGACATCAGTATTTGATTCAACAAGCTCTGTTACCTCAGATGGCTTTAAAGGTTCTTCTGAGACTAATTCAGTAGGATCCTTTGGTTTTGCAATGACAATTTGTTTAGCAAGTTCACGATCCGCTTTTTCCTTTTCATCCATTGCTTGACCTTCAACTTCAGGAGCTGTTGAAAGCAGTTCACTGACAAGTCCACATGAAGGACAAGAATAAGAACATGATTTACGAGCAAGCAGTTTTCTCTCATTAGCTGTATAGTCTAAAGAACCAATAGCTCCTTCTCCTTTGGTAGGCAAAAAACCAATGATTGCCAAAATAGCTGTTCTAATACTCCAACTAGGCTGCCACGATTCTGGGTGATATCCAGAAATACTTAAACAAATTTTTTTATTTAATTCAAACCGTCCATTGGGATTCAAAAGCATGATGCTAGGAGGCTTCATCGGATATTCTGGTGGTAATGTAATTCTGCCATGATAAAATCCACCATCATATTCTGAATCTTCTGGCCCACGAAAAGTAAAATGCCACTCAAACAAATTATCGTCCAAAGGCTTAGCACTGTAGTCATATGTTGCTTCACTTAACTCTTGAGCTTCCCGCATCAATCTCTTCACAGCTGGACTTCTTAAATTATACGACCGTTCCATTGCTCTGTATTTATATTATATTTATTAGACTATTCTGTATTTTACCACTAGCGATGAAATCCTGCAAAAAAGCGCTTTAGTTCCCAATGTATCAAATAATAATTACAGGTACAATAAGGCATGATAAACAAATCATCAGACCACTGCATAACTTATTATATAACACCAGTACCGTACCAAATAGCGAATTTTGAAGGCAAAACCAGTTTTGCTAAGAGGAGCTAGTCTAGGGCAGGCTTTGAGACTGTATCAATGCAGACTACCAGTACTGTAAATATAATTGGACCTTAGCTTGGTAGAAATGACACCAGAGTACTGGTACTATACTGTTACCAAAACTTCTATCAAATTATTGGCACAGAAGGAAACCAGCAGATCAGACATCAAACTAGTTAGCCAACCAGGCTTACCAGTATCGGTTAGTCTATCTGTGTTAATAACAAAATTGAGATCTGAACAAACCAGTTTTCTCAAAACTAGTATTTCACTTTACCAACCACTGGCGTCGACTTGCAGGGAGATGGGGAGGTTTAACCTCCCTATAATTGCAGCATGGTGAGAAACCTCCTTGTAAAAATCTCTCCCATTTGTAATTAAAGAATGATACCTTGTTCATGAAGTATTAAAATCTAAAATCTGCTAAAATCTAAAGTTAAAATTAGCCTTATATTTGAAGGAGTATTTTACATTCATACTTGCATATCAACGCCAGAAAGTGTAATGGCCAAAACTCGATACTCACTCAACAAAACTACAACTCAGAAGCTTGTAGACGCAAATGCATTTTAGCATGCGCAGGTTAATTTACGCAATGATGTGTGCATACATGTGTAAGTGCATGCAGCATCAAACCGTAGTGAGTTCTTAATTTGATGTCGTGAAGCGCTGGGGATTGCGAGTCTCAATCTCAAGGCCAGGACATCTCAAACCAGAAGCAGAAGAGCTTTATTTCAGTGAGCGTATACATATTCAAACGATCACACAAAAAAGGCACAGATTGGGTTTTGGCGACACCCATTCATAAAACCCAAGTAGAATTTAGCCCAATTTGGTTCTCACGTGAAACATAACAAATAATTCAATAACTGTGAGATTTCAAGCAAGAAATGGAAGATGGCGTTTCCATTAAGCACAAGTAGGTAAAATAAGTAAACACAGAATTGCAATGTAGGGAACAGGGAGATATTGTGGAAACACAGAATTTAAAATTGTTTGCATTAATTTGGCTAGACACAATTGAAAGATGCAAGGCGTTCTGCAATTTTGCTCAACTTAGAAATTTAGCTGCAAAGTAAACGAAAAAGAACAGAAAGTTATCACGTAATCGCCACAAAACACTTGGGTTTCGACATCTCGTTCAAGCAGCGGTGTTAAAACGTAATAGCATCATAGACTTTGGAGTCTATGATAGTACTGCAGATAGTTATGAGCATTGTTAAATGCGAAGAAACTTTTTCAAAAAAAACTGTTCCATAATACTATGCAGTATTAGCAATTCCAAACACACAAAATAATAATGAGAAATTTTGTAACCTCGGAATATCAAATATGTTTAGCAGGAGTGTACGCAGAAATTTTTAAAGGAAGGAGGGGCGTGAAGAAACTTTTCCAAATTAAGGTACATTTTTTCTGGTAGAATCTGCGATAAAGGCTTTTGGCATGTATTGGAGAATGCCAAAGGGAAATGCATGAGCATTGAAGCCGAGCCTCTTTGTATGACTCATGCTGAGCGTAATTACTTGCCATTTCAACGTGTTATCTTCAAAAATTTTTTTATAATTTGGTATGCTTCTATTTCAATAAGAATCCCCTGACAAACCCTACTGGGAGAAACAGGCTGGCGGGTTTTAATATTTCATTTTTAGCTGATGTGCTGAAGTGAATATAGATAATAAATTGCTTGCGTTAATTCACCATGAGCAAGCTCGAAACGTGTCGCTATTGTTTATTTAGAAACATGCTTACTATTTGTTGTGTTAAAATAAAAAATCGAACAAGAAATGTGAAACTTCTAAAATCTAAGGGATTGTTACGGCTAACTTGCTGACTCGCTTCTTTCTGGTTGAATTAGATGCCGATCGTAAAAACCAAAAGTTTGAAAAATGCTTTGCATAGCACAACGTTTTTCTAAATAGAGATTTGATTTGATAGTGAGAAGTATTACATAATGAAAATAGGCAAATCAATATAAGAGTATCAATTGAAGACGAGAAAGGAAGTGCATGAGCAGCTGATTCTGACCCCCCAAAAAAAATTTGGAATGTAAGACCATGAAAACACATGTTTGTGTAAAGATAGCAAAACAGATCAAAGAACAGGAAATGATCCGGTAGGTTTAATGATTTTTTTTATCGTGAGCAAACACATTTTGTTGATTTACATTTGACTGGATGTGTGCCAGCGGCGAATCATTTTTTACGTTGTTAGAAACGAAACACACCTCTTTAAAAAACTTGTGATTGAATGCTAAGTGCTACGCAGGATAAATGACTTCAGCACTCGCACTCAAAAGCTAAAATTTAAGGCAGTGGCTAAGGTTACTTAACCGTAATTTTCATTTTCTGAATTCAAAGTTACGTGATAAGCAATCTTATTCTATTTCTCTTCTATTCTATTATCTTCACGAACCTGGTTGTTAACTCCAGGTCACACAAATTCAAATCGAACAGAAGCAATCTGAACCGAAGCCACCGAAGCGAAATGAATCGAACCCAAAACTAGTGCAGCGCCACCCATTATATACTGCGCTCTATCACTGAGCTATTGAGAAGTCGTGGCAATCTGGCACAAAATGGCGTTCATAAATTGATGCTAGTCGCGCAACTCTCACCTAACTTTGAATTCAGAAAACAAAAATTATGGTCACATAACCTTATCCACTGCCAAAATTTAATGCGTCTCATAAACCTACCGGTACGCATTGTTCAAGGTAAGCAGCACAGTAATCGGATAATGCAAATTTGTGAGATCTTTGTTACTTTGCTTGTGCTCACACAAAACCTCTCCATGTTTTAAGAGTAAGTTGGTGCCAATGCTACCAACATATGATTAAACTGATACCAGTAAGCCACTAGCTGACTAGTAGAATTTTACACATGTCTTGTTTTGTCAGTCTGTGCTTTTGATGAACAATTGTGCAACTTTCTTAGTCTATATATACACAGTAGAGTAGACTACACCTCACCTCGACCACACCAATCAACAATTGAACTTCGCTTGTTAAATGTACATACCACTGACAGACTGACATCACCAGATAACCAGCCGACGAGACTAATCTAATCCAATCCAGAACTGGGACTCATCTAGAGTGAGGCGTTCGCCTCAAGAATAATCTGTCCACGTGAAGTGATGAAAGACGCAAACGGCTTACTCTACCTGTCTACAGTCTAGATGAGACCCCCCAGAACCTACTCGCAGATTAAGCGGTGACTACCAGAGATGCACCAGAATTCGAACCGGAATTTGCAAGTTAATTCTGGTTCCGGCTGGAACTGGCAAAATTCTGGCCAAGTCGTCAGACATGAACAAGCTTGTTTGTAGCACTACCAGTACTTTTTACTAAGCTATTTTGAACTGACCAGTATTTTTCCTCTGGATGATATGCCTATAGTAGCATACCATAGCAACAACATTACTGCACAATGCACAAAATTTATTTGTTTGTTGTAGCCTACTTGACTACTTGTACTGTCTAACACTGAACATGTGACACGTCAAAATATTTAATGTCAAACCTGATGTCAAAATATTTTTTGTCATTAAAATATTAACTTAATCAAGTTCAATTTTGTTTATTTATCAAGCACAGAGCAATGGCATCCAAACATATACACAATTCCCTAATTGTACAAATATAAAACCTGGTGCAGTCACTTGACGAAACAGCAAAAAGACCCAAGAGTCAATAATATTCAGATATTAGTCAAGAGTAACATTCATTTTTTAAATTTATTTTTAAATTCCGGGAATTGTGGTTCCGATCGAAACTTCAAATACCAGTTTTGGGGCATCCCTAGTGACTACCCATACACACATACCTGCACAAGATATTGTGCCAAAGCACAATGCAGAAACCTAAGCTAGACCATTCTTTGCCTTATTGGACACATCATCTTTCTACATTAGTCTAGAATGAAAAAGGATGTAAGCTTACAGCACATGATGCAATCTGTCAACTGACAGCAAAGATCAACTTTCATTCACAAATCCAGAACTTATTAAGGTTTGACACGTAATCGTTACATTCGTAAACTCGTTAGTGGTTACTTCGATATCTGCAGGTGATGAAATCAGAGAAACATGAAAGAAATTTCCGTTTCTTTAAGCTCACTAAATCTACGGTGTACGGGGTACGCGGCGCGGGGTAATTAAACTGTCAGTAAACGTGCAGCATAGTTCTCTATTCCATATATAGTTGTAGAACTCTTTTTTCCTTACCCATTTGCCCTGGTGCCCATTTGTTCTTTTTTCCTTTTTTTCTCTTTTTTATGTTGTCACGATTCAATGATGCGTTACCGAAGTAGAATTCCCTCGATATTTCAGAACAGCAACGCAGCAACTATATGGTGTCACTGTAGGCTACTGTAAGCTAAGCTTACCATACGTCCACCTTTTGGAAGACATGCCCTTCTTTTTGGCAAAAAATAACTTGTCCTCCAAGGACGCTAAAAAATGCCAAAATGTCCTCCTTTTTAGGAATTATGAACAGTGAAAACATGTCAAATCACTGTTGCACGAACAATTTTGAAAAGATTTTGTTCAAACTATACGGCCTGCGGGCGAGATGACCTTTTTTTGCTTCTCACTTAATTTTGGGCAAAAAATCGAGCATCAGCGGACTTAATGACCTATTTGTTTTTTTTGCTCTCCACTTGATTTTGGGTGGAAAATCAGACATCTGCGGACGTGACAACAATTTTTTTTTTGCTCTTCACTATATTTTGGGCGGAAAATCGGGCATCTGCGGAGGTGATCATCTTTAAAGAACCTTTTCTGATTTTGTGCAGTGAAAATATGGTGATTGTAAAACAAATGGGCACCAGGACAAATGGGCAGTGGTGAAAGTAAGCCGGAACGGTCTGGTGCGCCGTTCCGGTAAAAGATTTTAAATCTAAATCCACCCCATTAGCACATTCCACAAGTCAAATCACCAAGAAAAAAAAATTCAAGAATGGGCTCACTTTTTTTTAACAAATTTACTTTTGTGTAAAATTAATTTCAAAACTCCATCAAAATCAAAATTTTTTAAAGCGAACTGCCTTTTTTTTAAAGTGCCCGTAAGGTAAATAACCGGGTTTGTTTGAGGGTTTCGTCTGTAGCCCAAAAAATTTCCAAAATTTTCTAGGACCCGGCTAGGCATTTTTTTTTACAAAAGTTTGGTCACATTGACGTGGAAATCGGTATGTTTATGAGAGGAATTGCAGTAGGCCTATTTGCATTATAGCAGCAGAGATGGAAAAATTTACTCAGTGGTTAGAGCAGATCAACACCAACTGTGACAGCACAATCTAAAGTTTTCCTTCGCGAAGGTGATAGCCTCATTTTAATGACGACGTAACTAGTAGCCTACTAGCCCAGGGGTTCTTAAACTGGGGGGCGCGAAACGCTTGCAAAGGGGTCGCGAAAGATTTTATCAAATGTTTTGTTTTTACAAAGATATTTGATTTTGATTATGTTCTTGGTTAAAAATGTGTCGTTACGTTTGTGGTTATAAGCCTAATGAGTCAAAAGTAGATCTTGGGAATCTTTTGCACTGATACCCCCCCCAAATAGCTTTTTCAAATTTGGTGTCAAAATAGTTCTGTGGCAAACCTTTTACTTTCCAAAATGCAGGCAACAGTACTACAGGACATTGTTTCGAATCTCAGATTAGCGATTCATTCTAATCTAGAGACAAAATAGTTATCTGCGTTTTAGCCATTCTTGGATTATGTGATATTTCACAGTTCGTTAAAATTTATAGTTTTGGGTATAATTAAGGCGTTAAGGATTTTGTGACTGGATTGGTGGATACTTAAGACTCATGCCTCTTTTTATCAGCAACTACGAAATTTTTTTTTTACTTTCACCACTATTGTGGGCTTCTGGCGCAGTACCGGTAAGAACATTTTTCTACTTTCACCACTGCAAATGGGCAACAGAACAAAATGCGCACCGGACAATTAATTATTTACTAGGCCTATTATTAATTATTTGCTAGGCCTATTATTTATTTTTACTAGGCCTAACTTATTATTTATTTTTTCCTATTTTCCGTTAATTTAATATTCCGACTCATAGATGCCGGTATCTTACTTTGGTAATCGCAGATACCGTTTGAAGGTGTGCCTACTGTGTTGTTTTAAATCTGTGTGTGATACGCTAGCTAATGTGTATTTATATGCTCAGATGGCCGAGTGGTATGAAGCGTCTGTCTCTTGAGCTGTAGACTCGGGTTTGATTCCGAGTCAGGTCAAACTAACGACTTTAACATTGGTATTCATAGCTTCCCTGCTTGACGTTCAGCATTGAAGGGACAGTGTGGAGGACAAGCCGGCAAGTTTACTTGTTATGCCGTTGGGAAAGGCACTTAGCGGGATTCCCCCATGTTGGTGTGGTAGACAGATGGCTGGCAACTCCTAAGCGAGCTCGTATAGCGCATTGATCGCTCTCTCGTGATAGGAGGATAAATATGCAACTAAATGATAAAAAAATATATATATATATATCATGTCGTAAGGTGTTGCATGCGGGAGCAGCAGACTTAGATGACCAATTGGTCTTTCGCTGCTTCCCTCCTGCGCTATCTTGCGTCATGGTAAATAAATGTTGAGTTGAGTTGGACAAATGGGCACCCGGACAAATGGGCACTAGGACAAATAGACTCCTGGACGAATGGGCACCAGTACAAATGGGCTCGAGGACAATTAGGCACCAGACAAACGGGTACTAGGACAAATAAGCACCAGGACAACGCCGGACAAATGGGCACCAAGACAAACGAGCACCAGGACAAATGGGCTCAAGAAGAGGACTAATGGGCACGGAAAAATTGGGCACCAGATGAACGGGCCTAGAAAAAATGTAAATAAGGCTTTGCCCATTTGACCTGTTTTCCGATAGTACCAAGCGTACCCACGTTGTTGGCTCAGTAAATAATAAGAGTATTAAAATGAAACCCTGATTCGCATTAACTTACAATTTCAAAAAGTGTGTGACCAAACTATTCTCCACATAAACGTGTTGTTCAGCATTTTACTCAACCCCAAATGTTTTTAATAGCAATACGGAGGAAAATCAGGTAGCACTTTATTAAAATGTATCTGTTAAACATGCGTATAACAAAGATCAAAGAATAAAAAAACACATTTTTTTTTGCAAAAAAACGGCTCGTTTTTTTTGACTTACAGCACTACGTATT
The DNA here is from genome assembly GCA_964006365.1 of Trididemnum miniatum. Taxonomy (NCBI): domain Eukaryota; kingdom Metazoa; phylum Chordata; class Ascidiacea; order Aplousobranchia; family Didemnidae; genus Trididemnum; species Trididemnum miniatum. The sequence continues at coordinate 5,548,990 of OZ023246.1, forward strand.
ATAACTGAGTTTCGCTCGAGAGACTGTAGAAATTTCGGCTTGTAGCCTTGTTAGATGACGTTTTTCTTTTCATAAAAAAAAACAACAAACAAACAAAGTAAGTGAAGCAGTGCCGGCGCTAAGCCAACTGAGGCCCCCCGAAAACTTCACGTCGGGCCTTCTTTATCCGCAAGCGAAATGGAAGATAAAGGTGGTTTACACGGAAAGCGATTTTCTTCCGATTTTGCATTTCATGCATATTTGTGCGATTTTTGATGAACGAATCTGACGGATATGTCTTTACACAAAATGTGGTTGTATCCGATTTTGCATCTACGTACCCTAGTTTGAAACCTACGCACGTATTTTGATACATTTTCGTACGTGATTATACCATAACTCTTTGGTTTTCTTAACCCTAGTAAGACTGGGCTTTTTTGAGACCTTAGCTGCCTTTGTCATTCCTACTCAACTTCATATGCTATAGGCTAGTATGTTACTCAGTTGTAACGGCAGCACCTTAACACATAAAAAAACTTTAAGTTGGCTTTTAAAACTAGCTGACCGTCTGACGTATAATCAAAAATTCCATCGATCTCGAACCCAAAATAAGGACGACTGGAAAAATAATTAAACTGCCTGGGTATTATTAATCTAAAGATACAACAACTTCCCATCTAACATTAAAGGCAGGGCTTGGTGGAAAAAAATATTTAAAAAATAGTTAAAATGGGTTTCAACTTACCGAGTAGCGTTGGTCCGATCGCGGAATTCGCTTTGGTTAAACAGTTATCTTAAAAAGAAAGTCCGAAGAATACTGATTTGTGATTGGTCAATTTATTTGTGACGTAGTTGGGGGGCAGGTTTGTTGGTTGAGCTATTTAATCAGCCAGCTCTAGCCTAGAAGTGATGTAGTTACTGCGTGGCATTTACTGGTAAACGATGCAAGCCTAACAGAAAATAGTAAACTCTTCTATATAAGCAGTGGAAGGTACAATTACCCTGTCCACTTGTCAAAACTTAAGGGTTTTAGGCCCACGGTTCTTGGTTCTAGTTTCTGCATCATAATCAATTTCTTGATGTTAGTACTCTGTATGTTTATACTCCCTGCGTCATTCAACTTCTCTGTTGTTTTCAAAGTTTATAACTTCTCTGATGTTTAGACTCTCTGTATCATTCAACTTTTTTATACATACCCAAGCCCCTGCAACTGCAGGCTTTGGCATTACGCAGTTAGCCTAGTTGGCATAGGCCTACCGGTACTTGGCCTAGTTGGTTAACTGCTCAAAGCTAAAGCCTGCAGTAACAGGAGCTTGGGTATTGTATAGCGAAAATTGCGTGTAATTTGCTGCAAGCCCGATTGGTCATGGAGGTGAGATCTCACTTACAAAGTTCAGGGCTCAATCCTTAGTCGAACCGATGGAGTGGTGCAAATCTAAACACTAGTCGTAGAACTGGTAATAGCACCGTTTATTTTGTACGTCTTTCGGTCTACAATAATATCTATTTATATTTCATGTATAGACTTACATCGGCCCCACAAATTGCAACACTAGTAAAATCAGGCTTACAATTGCCGACATATGCCAACTAGGCTATCTACTTGATGCTAAACCCTGCAGTGTTGCAGGGACTGGGGTATGTAGGCCTACAGCTGAAATTGCACCGCCTATGATGTAAGCCCCGTGGCCGAATGGAGCGGGGAGTACACATTCGATCACAAGATCCCGAGTTCGAATCTGAAGAGTGTTGAAACCGCAAAACTAGTCGGAGGATCGCTTTCTACAGCAATTTCATAGCAAGTCTTTCTGGCCTACAATGATATCTGTTTAGGCTACCCTTTTTTAATTATGACATGAAGAAATTAGTTATGATGCAGAAAAACCTGTTAGTTAGTTGGTTATCAGCCTACTAGTCTACCAAAATGGTTTATTTTTGCTTGGCACCTGGTTGTAACTTCATATTATTTCTATCTTTGCGCATTGCTAGAATTTAGCAGCTGCCTCTCAATGACGTCAATATCTCTCTTGCGCCACCTACCACCATTTTTTAAAATTGCAATTGCTACGTTAGCGAAATCTGTTCGTCAGAGTAAAGTTGGGAAAATGTTTTTTGTGACATAACGCTTTTTTTAACTCCTTATTTGTTGCCACCGAACCTCCCCTTTAACAACCTGAAGCAGGGTTGGGAAAAATCGATTGTAATCAATATTCGATTGCGATATTCTTTACAGTATTTTTTGTTCATCGAATGCACTGAATCGTTTACTTTTTGGAAAGAGTATCGAATATGGCCTTGTTTTTACTATTTTTCGGCGAAATTCGATATTCCATATTAGATTCTTTTTGTCCAGATTACTTTATCTCACTTTAGTAAATTTAAAATAATTGTCGGTATGTCTTCATCTTGTTTTTGCCGATAATTTTTTTTGTGCCAAAAAAACAAAAAAAAAAATTTTTAATAGCAAAGTTGCTTCGCATATACTACGTACGTCGTTTGTCTATGAGTTACCGCATGAATATGAGAACATCACAAAAACTGTTGGGCGTACACCGCGAAATGCTCAGTGTAATATCAAATATCGATTACAATATTTTTCAAAATCGATTATTTCTTTACTTTTTGGTGAACTATCGAATATCGATTATTTCTTTACTTTTTTGGGTATCTATTCCCAATCCTGGCCTAAAGTGCTAGCAATGCTTCATGCCGATCTATAAACCTTACTTCTTTGTGTTCCAAATAAGATTGTGTTGCTTTTATGATGTCACAATAAAAGCTTTGACGGTAAGATAAAAAATAATGCAAGACAAATATCACAAATCTTGGTTTATGAAGTCCAAATAAGAACGCAAGACAAAATAAGGACGCAAGCCAAAAATAAGGACATTTCATAAAAATAAGGATAATAATATTTTCCAAAATGTAGGCCAACTCTCTCAAAATAAGGACAAATGTTTAAAATGAATCTCAAAATGAGCACAAATCTGGGGCCGCGCGCCCCCCGCGCAGACAAATGCACAAAACCTTCGAGGTGTAAAGGTGATATAAAGGACAATTTGAGGGTATGATGACCTTTTTTTGCTCTTCACTGGACTTTGGGTGGAAAACGGATAACTTTAAAATTGCTCCCCCCCCTTTCAAAATTTTGGACACGCCCCTGGCATGGAATCCCTGCGTATAACTGGTGCGTGAAGAATACTCATTTTTATTAAATTCTAATTCTTAAGAACACTGTCTGGTTCCACAGAGCAAGCGTTTACCGGATTACGGCAAATGTTTTACGTAAAATCGTTTTAAAACACTTGAACTACTGGCTGTTTTTTGTGCGTAATTAAGCGTCACAACAATAAATTAAAATGACAATCGGCGCAGCACAATGGGACATGACATGGAAAAAAAGCTGGAGAAAAGTAGCCTATTCAAGAAAATCATCAATCCATTGGGCAATAACCGTAACTTAAAAGTACAATTGAAGTTTAAAGTAGGCCTTACTTAAACTCATAATATGTCGTAAATTTGATCTTTTAGCGATCCGTTTAGCGAGCCAATTTTGATTCATTTTGCTTGCGGGAGTCGCACACCCCTGATGCTTTTGTGCAAAACTATAGTAAACCTACAATCCTCTGAGCACCTACCATGTAGGCTACGACCTCATTCAAAGCAAGGCGCATGAAATAGGAAGTTAATATTGTTGCTCTGGTTTATGTTTTATAAAATGTGTATTTTTGACAGAAAAAAATTATGCTTTTGTTCACTCAGCAGATCAAAAAATCGTTTACATACGAACTATTTTGCTCACAGTAGCCTACATTTCAAACAAGAACGGCGCAATTGGAGTCCAACATTTTTCAATCCCCCCCCCCACCCCGGTCCGCACCTTTCTACACACACGCACACAAACAAATTAAAGTTGCATCGTAACTCGTATTAAAATCATTTCCAAGTAAAAAAAACGCCGCGGTGTTCAGAGCCGGGCCCCTGACCAGGCCTGCCCCCTCCCCGATCGGGGGGCGGTTCCGCCGACCCTGAAGTGAAGCCAAACACTACCTTTTTCTCAGTTCGTGCAGATCGTTCTGCAATTGGATTGTCAACAGTAGATGAGTGTTTACGCAATCTCATTTGCAGCAGCGGAAAATTTGACTTGCGTTTTTCGCAATCAATTGGGTTGTGTCCTGGTTCGCCACAATACTTGCAAGTAAAGATCTGTCCACTATAAGTATCGTAGATTTCATGACCTTGCATGATCAAATAACTCGGAAGCGGGTTGTTTTCGACAACTTCTTTAGCGATTGTCACGATTCTAACACCAGTTAGCAGGCCATCTCGGCATTTACAATGGATTATATTCAAAACTTCCCCGTAAATGCCTTCAATGGTCTGCTGTATAACGTCATTAGAAATAGGAATTGGTACCCACCCTAGCACGATAAATACCTTGTTTGACTCTTATAGTTTTACTTTTTGAAACATTGGATCCTGGTTCATTGTTTCTTGGAGCTGCAATAGTAATAGCTCACTTGCGCCCCTAGCGGTCTTTGCGATCCTTGTGATCCGGATCATGTTTTAGGTATAATTTCTCCCACTTCAGGGTCGGTTACCGACGTTAGCTGCGACCTGCGATAGCAAAACTATAACCAAGTTATGCCAAGTCAGCTCTTTCCCTATCCCTTCCCTAGACTTGTCCAAACGAGCTGGCTGATTCAGTATCACTAGTTCTCGCTTCATATATAAATCAACTAATGGGGAATTATTTATCTCTTGTGGTACCAACTGGAACGACCCTCAAGCAGAAATTTTGCTTAAACATGTTAAAAACATTATCCTTGTGATCCTGGTGCCCTGCAGGTTTTAGCAATGCCGCTGTCAACTGATCAACAGCTGAAACAATCTGATAATAGGCTATCAACTGCTCATCAGCTGATCTTTTCTTGTTTTCTGTATTTTTGCATCTAGGAACCTACCACTACCAATGACCAGTATATGCTGGGCAATACTAGACTAGAGGTAGGTTAAACACGCCCGAAAATCCTGCTGACCTGCTCAGTGTGCAGTTTGTTCAAGTTTAGTGTACGAAACGTATGTACCGTATATAGGTCTTCAAACACAAGTTGATCAAAATGAAGCGGCACCTGTTGCTTTTTTCTCTATGTTTGTGTGCATTGCACATCACTGGTGAGTTCTATTTTTTTTATAACTGCACTATCCCTAACTAATTTTTTTTAATAATGTATACTGGTAGTCCAGAGATGTTGATGCTTTGAATAAAACATTGTCAGAAATTTTTATTCAAAAAATTCAAATTATCAGTGAATTTGAAAAATAACTTTGCTTTATTTTTGATGCCTGCCTCTTGTTTTGCATGCTTTACACTTTTTCTTTTTTGCGTATGCTTGCTTTAAGTGTTCAATTGCTCTGTACTGTGCTTTTCCTATCACACTGTTTCATGTTGCTTTCACACTGTTTTAATTGTTTACCGGTATGTTGCTTTCTGTTCAACCGCTCTGAAATCCTTAGGTGATTTTATGAATACTGTGTTATTAATATACCTTACATTAACAAGTTCAGTGGATTGTTTTTCTAACTTTGCAAAGTGTCATTTTAAATATGTCGCTGCAAAGAAGTTATGTGTAATGTGGGGCATTGCCTATTAGTTTTAAGTATTATGTATAAATATACTGATGTATATTCATATTGGTTCCTTACCATTAGTCAAGTAATGTTCCTTACACTATTGGTCGTCAGTTACGTTAATTTTCTGTGTTTATATTTTTAGTATTTTCAAATGTATGCACTGAAAGTAAAGCCAACTCATGTGGTGAATGCATAGCAATACCTTCTTGTGCATGGTGCCAATATCCAGTAAGTAGTGTATAATGCATAATGTATACTGGTACTGTTTGCAATATTAAGTTTTACAGTTTTAAGAAAAAATAAGTATGGTCAATTGAGGTAATGCGTGGGCTTTTTCTGAAAAAAATGATGTGGCTTCACTTACGCTAAAGAAAAAAAATGAAAACGCACCTACAAATACAATATTGCAAAGATCTCCTTTTCCAAAAAAAATTGGATTGCTAACTCCCTACAGTTACTTAGTGGCAATTATGCGCAGAATCCACGCATTTGGCGCTTTTTGGGTAAACTGCAGCTGGCGCATTGCAATGATGGTGTGCGCATTCCAAGGCGTGTTATGCAGTTTAAACCCATTTACATGGTCTGTTATAAAGTGGATTGTGACGTAGGCCAATTCTATTTGCTTTTCAATTTGCTGCGACTACTTGTTTACATGCAGTTTGCAGTCCGCAAATGACTGATAGGACTAGTCTAATAGGCATAATGGCACAAATGGAGAAGAATGAGGGGGAGCATGGGGAAGTATAGTGAATTTGGGGAGTATGGATGGTGGGGGAATGGGGGAATTTTTGGTGGTTGGGGAAGTTGGGTCAAGTATGGGGGAAATGTGTTAAGGTGTGGGGGAAGTAAGGGAAGGCATGGGAAGATGTGTGGGGGGTGTGGGAAGTGTGTTGGGGTATGGGGAGGTGTGGGGGATGGGGAGTAGGTGTGTGGAAGTGTGTTTGAGGTGTGGAAAGGGTCTTGGGGTGGGGGCAATGTGAGGAGAGGTGCGGGGAAGTCTGGGAAGAAGGATGGTGTCACAATCTGGGACCCCAACTCTTCTGACCCCTACTTGCCTGACCCCACCCCCAACTCCTTCAACTCCACCCCCGACCTCAATCCCCTCAACTCCAACTCCTCCAACCCCAACCCCCCTTGACTGTAACCCCCCGACCCCAACCCCCCTCGACCCCAACCCCCCCGATGCCATCCCCCCAACCTCAACTCCCCTGACCTCGACCCCTTGACTCCAACTTCCCCGACCCTGAGTTTTCTGCCCGCAATGCGCATTTTCGCTTTTTTGATATTGCGGGTTAAATGCACGCTTTGTAGAATATCTGGAAGAAACTAAATTGGAATTTTTGATCGCAATCTAATGTGCCTTAAACTTCACCTACTGCACAAAAGAATGTTCGGTTTTAGTCTTCTGTGACCAAATAATAGCAAAGTTACGAAACTCACTCACAAACTTGATTTTCCCGCATTTTTGGGTGTTTCCCGCCAAACTAATGCCACTGCCAAACGCGCTTAAAAATTTTGTTCTTAATCTATTTAGTTGGTGAGAAATAAGTGTTCTAGAAGATCAAAAAGGAAAGAGGATTGAAAGTAATGCCGTTCAAACGTTATGTAATGAAACAAGCAATGCAATGATTTTAAGTTTTGCGCGCATTACCTCAATTGACTATACTGGTATCGGTAGGTCTACTTAATTTCAAATCTGCTAATGTTTTGTATGCTGAAAAAATATGGCAGTGTCTATTTTGCAATTAACAGCTAGATCCTGATTAGCTTGTATCTATAGTTAAGCATGACTGTTGCTTGGCTTGCATCTATACGCATGACTGGTTTTGAGTAAATTAACCTATCGGGATCTACTGCAGGCAAAATAGACACTACCAAAAAATAACATTGTTGATTGTTGATAAAAGGTGTCGTTAATCGGCTTTTGCATTTTGCTTGGTACCATTGTTCCCTCTAAGTTATAGCAAGTAGGCTACTAATTTGTCCAAATATAACTTTAAAAGAAAATTTCTCCAAAGATTTTGGGGGGATCGAGGAAAGTTTGACCCAATTTTTGACTCAAAGTTGAGTTTCTAGAGAACACTTTGATTCAAATTCGGCTGAAAATCAACATTCCAGTTGGCAAGCTCCAAGGAATATTGATGAAGTTTGCCTAAAGTATCTCATTTTTCTCAAATTTTGTACCTTGTAGGGAACAGTGCTTTGTACCGCTGACTGGTATTTTTTTTCAGGATTATGCAAACAATCCTAATGTCATTATTTCTCGATGTGATTTGCCTGAAAATTTAAAAGCAAATGAATGTCCAGAAAGTTTCATATCGAATCCGATGTCAGATTCAGAACCAACAGGTATGAAAACAGTCGTGTACCACTGTTTGGTGATTTCTTAGAGCAAGAATTGCTTTGGCCAGTTTGTTATTTTCTGTGGTTGTATTTTTTTATGTACCCAGTAGTCCACTGCGATTTATGTTGTCTTAGTGAATGTTGTGTGCTTTACACGAATTCTAAAATCGCTTCTTCATAATAAAAAAGTTAAGTATCTTTTGCTTTGGTCTATTTGTTGCTGGTCTATTGTTATAAGTAAAAGAGATTGCCTTGTTTTAGATTTTATTTTTTGTGATGAACAGTAGCTGCCACTTTGATACATTTATAAATTAAGCCTTTGAAATGATTGCCACTTTGATACATTTTTAAATTCAGCCTTTAAAATGAAAATTTCTCTTTTGAAAAAGTTTTTATTTCCCGAGTACTTTGTTCAGCTTGTTGATCACCTTTTTTGTTATGTAGCCGACAAAGACTTCTCCAATGTAGGAGAAGCATCTGTTGGTTCGGCTACCCAGATAAAACCTCAAGGAATTGATGTGAAACTTCGACCAGGTATTTCCAAATATTATACTGCAGAATTGCAATTTTTTACTAGTTTTATTTTTTGATGAACCAAACTATGTAAGCAACAACAAACAAGACAAAATGGTTACAAACGAAGTTCCTATCAAAGCAACTGTAGTCTTACCATTATAAAAAATTGTGTTTACATATTCAAAGCTTGAGGGTTTTCAGTTGACAAAAGTGCTCGATGACGTAGTCAGAGCGGAGCATATGATTCAATAGCAGATTTAATCTATTATATGTTCTATATTTTATTGTGATTTTTAGGCTAACATTGACCACATATAGTTGGTTAATAAATGCATTTTTGTGCCTTACTTTGACTCCATGTAGCACTATAAAACTTTTTATGCTATTTCTACGTTCACGTTGATCTACTAAAAATCTTACTTTGCAATGTTAATAAACTAACGTTAACAATTATTTACACCCTTAGATTGACACTTCCACCAAACCATTTTGTTCTGCCGCTAAATTGTCATATTTTTTGGCTTTTGTAGGTGACCCAGTGCCAATCAGTTTTGCCTTTAAGCTAGTAGAAGATTACCCTGTGGATCTTTATTATTTGCTCGATTTATCATCGTCCATGAAAGACGATTTGGATTCTTTGCGTTCTTTGGGAAAAGATCTTGGGGAAAGTATGCAGAGTATAACCAAAGATTTAAGAATGGGATTTGGGTCATTTGTTGACAAGACTGTTGTTCCATATATATCGACCGTTCCAGAAAAGTAAGTGTAATGAAGACTTATTGCACTGATTTGTGGGACAAGTTGAGCCTGACGTCTTGTACGTAATGTTCTGACGTCATAACCACAAAGAAACCTCGGTAAACAAAGTCAAGGCCATCTGAATAATGCCAAGATGTAACAGGTTGAGGAACTATCGTATTTTTGTTTGATGGTCTGCGAAACAGAACTTTACAATGGGGCATTAAGACGGGTTTTAGTGTTCGAGGTTTGGTTTAGAGTTGGGGTTTAGCTCTCGGGTTAGGGCCAGGGCTAAGTGTTTCAACGCCGAGCCGGTCACGCAGACTTGTCCCAAGCCGAAATGGCGCGTCCTTGTTAGTTTTTGAGAGGTACCATGTTCAAATTCTAGTTCTAGATACGAAACTATGTCAGGCATTTTCGGAAGTTATTTTATTGTCTTCCTGCGAGAGAGCGATTGAGGTGGTATAACGATTAGTGCTGAATGTGGAAGTAAGGAAGTTGTGAATATCAGTTGCTGTCTTTGTTATAATCGTCTTCAAATCAATTCTCCTGGAATTGCAACCCTCGTTTTTTCTTTAAACGAAGCTCATCTTTTGCGCTGAGTTTGCCGTAGCAGCGCTATGAGTGTCACCTTACCGATGTATATGTCTTTTATTATGAACGCATTTGTATTTTATAGGTTAATTAATCCTTGTTCAAGTACAGTGTGTGGACCCACTTACAGTTTTCATAATGATCTTCCGTTGACTGCAAACATCGATGCATTTGTTGACTCCGTTAACGGAGTTAACGTTTCGTCTAACATCGATCATCCTGAAGGTGGAATGGATGCAATGATGCAAGTTGTCGTATGCAAGGTAAAACGTCATGAAAAAGAATCACTTGCAACTTTTCAGCCGTCACCTTTCGTGTGTGTTTTGAAAATATTTACTTAATAAGTATTCACTTGTAAAAATTTGAAGTTCAGATGGCCGAGTGGTAAGAGCGTCCGCCTCGGGAGCTGTAGATTTGGGTTTGATTCCAAGTCGGGTCAAGCCAATGACTTTAAAAATTTGGTATTCACAGCGTCCCTGCTTGACGCTCAGCATTGAAGGGACAGTGTGAAGAACAATCGGGCAAGTTTATTTGTTGTGCCGTTGGGAAAGGCACTTAATGGTATTCCCCCATGTTGGTGTGGTAGACAGAAAGCCGGCAACTTCTAAGCAAGCTCGTATATCGCGTTGATCGCTTTGTCGTGATAGGAAGATAAATATGCGACTAAACAAAAAAAATTGAAGTTATGTGCAGTGTAAACCTAAAAACGTTTCCTTGTCATAAGCACAATTTTGCTCATGATATTTACTGGGTTAAACTTCTGTTTATATCATCCATTGTACTTTATGTAAGTACCACAATAATAGATATATTTTGTCTATGGTGACACTGCTATTACGGCTTGTGTTGTTTTGTTATGCGTTGTTATTATTATTTATTTACATATTCTTTCCAGCGGTGCATTATTCTTCCACTAATAAGAATTGATTCGAACGTAGAGATAATTGCACTACAGCGCAAAAAACAGGCAGAGACATTGCAAAGACTTTTTGGTTATCTACAGCACTTAGCTAGCATCTGAAAAATGTACTTTTTAGTTTTTGCATTTTGTATGTCACTGATTAACAAAATTATAATTAATTTAACTAGGTTTTTGGTTTAGGACGCCATAAAATGGCGCAGCAACGCAAGTCACTTACTGGTCTTTTCTACTGATGCTGGCTTTCATATTGCTGGAGATGGGAGATTAGGTGGTATTGTCGAACCCAATGATGGGTATTGTCACTTGGATCCAAAGGGTAGCTATACAAAAGCAAATGAATTGGTAAGCAATATTCTAACGTTTGAAATTGCTTTGCTGTTGCTATTGAGAAAAATCAAGAAAGTCAATTCAATAAATTTAGAACTTTATTAATTCTACTTATAATAGTAAGCTTTTATTTTACTTCATAAAGGTGATGTTGCAGCTAGAAATGTTGTTATTATAGTTTTTGGTTGCATGTTGAGAAATAAACCACTATATCCTAAAAATGAAGCTTTAAGTATAATGATGATTTGAAGTGGTAGTAGAGAATATCACGTTTCACGGCTTGTTATTAGCTGTGAAAGACCGGAAAGTTTCAGACGAAATGCTTCCTGGTTATTGTATCATAACAAAATTGCAAGAAATGCAATATCGACGAAAAATGAGGAAATAAACATATTTAAATATTGAGTAATATCAGGCTGTTAATTGTTCTTGTTAATTAACGATTTCCAAACTAACTCTTTTGTAGGACTATCCATCTGTCGGACACCTTGTTCAAAAAATCAATGAGCAAAAAATTCAACCAATTTTTGCTGTAACTACTGAAGTCGTAACCAACTATGAAGTACGTGACGTAATATTATGTGTTTGCACTTTGCAGTGTAGTGATTTACTTCCGGATGATTTGCGTAAGTTAGGTCATTGACAGTCCATTAATCGGTTTTTTCAAACCTTTATGAAGAAGCATGTTGCCATTCACTTTAATTACAAACTTCGTAGCTTGCCATGTAACGACTTGCATAGATAATGCCTTTACCATTTTCATATAATTGTTTCGGCTTTATTGTATTTGGTATATTATGAATATTTTCCTCTAACGCCTTTTGGCCAGTTTCGTTTTATTTTATCGTTGGATAAATTTTTCTTTCGCCAAATAAGGAATCTGATTGTACAAGCTCACGCTTAAGCTTTATGAATATTTCTCCCAACTGTTTGGGTAGTCATGAACGAGTTGTAGGAGAAAGTATCTCTTCAAGTTTGCTGTCTGATGCCATTTGTGTGGTGTCAAAAATGTTTCTCAAGTTTTGATTTGAAATTACAAATCATATCATTACTTTTACGCAATGAGATGATTTGTAACTTCAAGTCAAACGTAATAAGCAATTCTAATTGTAACATTTTTTCTCAAAATATAAAACCTAGCTGCAAGTAACAGGTATATTATAGAATCTTCAAGCGATGATACCAAAATCTGTAGTTGGAGAATTGACTGAAAGTTCAAAAAATATCATTGGTTTGATCGAGAACGCTTATAATGATTTAAAAGGGCAGGTTAGTGACGATGTGTCGACGTATTAATACTATACTGTTACTATTACTCTGGTATCTTACATTAAAACGGGCTCAATAGCTTATCATACGTAGACCTGATTCTTCCTAGTAAGAGTGTCAAAAGTTACCTATATTAAGAAATAATGGGGTCCTCATGGTCTCCTCTCTAGCTTTAAATCGATTTTTGTTGCTTTGCGTCATTTGAAATTAGTTGAAACCGACTTTTAGCCAATCACCACCAACTCAATATTTACCTTTATAATAATTATTTGCATTAATAATTGTTGTTTTTCTGCTTCCGTGTGTAGATTGTCATTGAAGTAAAAGCAAACAAAGAAATCAAAGTTTCAGATACCACGGCACTTTGTGGTGACACTTCATCAACGAGTTTGCAATGTGACGGTGTCAAGCTTCGAGATACTGTAAGTAGAAACACTTACGTGACTATCCTATTATTACAGTGTTATTAACGGGTCCTGGCTTATTACCAATAGGAAAAACGCCCTCCCCCCCCCGAAAGAAAAAACTTGACTTCGACAATTTCAGTCGCAAAGATTGATTAATTGATTTCTTAATTTTTAACCTCCTGTCACGATAGAGCGACGGAGACGCTTTCCATTGGACGAGTCCAGACTCGCATTTAGGAGCTGATTTTGTTTCCGAGTTTTGCGGTGAAGTTCTTGCTTCTGACTTCAGTAATTTGGTGTTTGTCGGAATCCACCGAGGAGGGATAATTATCGTGAAGCATTTCATCTAAGGACGCAACGAGACGTTGGTGGGAGTTAACCATTAACCTTGCGATCATAGCGGTCGTAGAAACGACGCTCTGAATCGCTACGCCACGCTGCCCAAGTTGTTTCGTAACCGTAAGATAGAGGCTTTTACAAAACGAGCACCTGCGTGTAGCAAAGTATTTCAATTTTAGGTTTATTTTAACTTTTCGATATCTTCGGAGTTTTGCATTTCTGAACCAACAGTGGTGCAAGTGTCAGCATTCGGGTATAACGATGTGCTCAACATTACGGTGGCACCTCTGTGTGAATGCACGTGTGAGGCGAATGAAAAACTGAACAATTGCTCGGGTAAGTCATACCACTACAAATAGTGCCGGCTAAAGTTATAAAACTTCCTTGCTGCGACTGTTTACGTAGCAGCTTAGGTGCGAAATCTCACCCTTGTTCAGAACTGTGGAAGCGATGTGAAACAATCAGACATATCGTGGTTGCTTGGTGTGCTCGTTTTCTCGTGCCTGTGATATTTCCATGCTTACCTCCAGTGTTCGTTCTATCGGTGCGGGAGATCTGGAGATCGACTTCCGGGCGGGTAGCTCGATTTCCGGGCCGGTCTAATTACTCACAGTGTCGCCAATGGCTCGCCTCCGCTACGACGTTTCCTCGAAGCTGTGTCGCCCCGCGTAGATAGGCTTCGCCACTCGTTATACGCATCAGCGAAATAGCGCAAGTATAATGAAGGTTTGATTTTCAACAGTCTCATTTTTTTTGCTACCTTGACAAATTGCCTCTAAATGTGGAGGTTCTTGACTTGGGATCGATAAGAGGTAACTGTCAATGAGCCCTAAAGGTTTGTAACTACGAATCTGTGACAATTTACGGTGCGACTATTTAATATTATTCGTTGCGTGTTTAGGTGTAGTAGCATTTTTTGTGTCCTCTAACGAAAATAGCCTGTTTGTTCAGTAGGAGTGACGCCGAAAAAAGAGGAGACAACAATGGAAGTTAAAGCATGGTTGTATCACAAAACACTCATTTGTTTTTAGGCAATGGAATTTATCAGTGTGGTGCATGTGTGTGTGATGCTGGTTTCACCGGGCTAGATTGTTCGTGTGAGGAACAAAATGTCGAAAGTCTCGAAGAATACATTAAGAACTGCACTGATCCAAATAGTGGCAAAGTATGCAATGCAGTAGGAGCGTGTCAGTGTGGGAAATGTATATGCGAGTAAGTATGAAGTGCGTTTTTACTACATACTGCTCAGATGGCCGAGAAGATAAAACGTTCACTGGAGCTGTAGGCTCGGATTCTTCAGTTTAATTTTTAGCCGGGTCAAATCAATGACTTAAAAATGCTATTCACAAGTTTCTGCTTGACGTTACGCATTAATTGGACACGGAAGAGAAAAAGCTGGTAAATTTACTTCTTGTGCCATTGGGAAAGGCACTTAGCGAGATTGTTCCATTATCGGGTGATAGACAAATGGCCGTGAACTCCTAAGCGAGCTCGTTATTGCGTTTTGATTACTTTCTTGTAACAGGGACATATATGTGCAACCAAATAAGGTGATGGTATATTAGGCTTTGCTAACTTGTTGTTCAATTTTAGCCAAAAGCCTGAAGTTAAAATTGACGGAACATACTGCCAGTGCAACAATACAAGCTGCCCCAGGGAGTTTGGAAAAATTTGTAACAGTAAGAATGGAAATAGCATAACAATGTGCATTGGTCAGTTGCAATTGAACATTTTACTTGCATCTTGGAAAAGGTCAAACAAAGCTTGAAAACAGTATCCACTTGCACATCTTTCAAAAGGAAAGTCTAATTAGACCAAGCCTGTTGAACGAAACCTACGTAGTACTGCTGTTATGTCTGGATTTGACCTCACGCCTTCATTAATTTAGCAGATCTGGAGTAATTGCGAATCAATTGCAAAATTTTTACGATTACATCCGTATATTTTTAGGTTAACTAGAATTCATGATTGAAATGTTCAGATGTGTTTATTTGGTCTCTGTTTGTAATATAATTTTTACGTGATTTTAGATGCTGGTAAATGCAAATGTGGTGTGTGTGAATGTAACAGTGGGTGGTCGGGAAGCAAGTGCGAGTGTAATGAAGATCCAGCTCTGTGCATCGACGAGGGTTTGGATGCTATAGACAAAACAAAGCCATGCAATGGAAATGGTGAATGTAGGTGTGGAGAATGTGTATGTGGAGAAGCACCAGGAGGGGGAACGGTGAGTTTTTTTTGTGATACCGGTATTGAATTAAAACCTCACCGCGCTTACACGAGTTTCTAGCCATCTGTTTACCACTGTACGTCGGTGTAATTTCGCAAAGAGCCTTTCCTTACACAACATGTAAACCTGCCGGCTTGTTCTCCACACCGTCCAGTTAATGTTGAACGTCAGCTCGTTCGCACTCGGAGTCAAACCCGAGGCTCCAGAGGCAGACGCTCTATCCACTCGGCCGACAGCTGTTTTGAGAGGATTAGTTTGTGTAGTGTGTACTAATGCAACCGGTTAAAAATAGCTGCAGTCAAGAACTTAATTAAGGTCTTGTGCGTCTAGAATAGATGATTAGATTAATATATTATATTAAGCTAATACAGTAGGGTGTTTCATATTTTCACCATTTTCGAATTTCAAAAACCCTGGGGTTTCAGTCGGTGGGGTTTCGGGTAAAAACTCGACACCCAAAATTTTAGATCTTTGTGACGTCATAAAGATGTGGTTCACGGGCGCTGAAGTTTTTTGGGCCCAATTTTTCAACTTTTTGGCATATCTCGCAAACCGCTTATCGTAGAATGATAAAATTAGTCTTAAAAGAAGCAGAAGGGTTGGTTTCCTATAACTACTCCTGAGGGTTAAAAGCTCTATTTGCAACAGAAAAAAAGTTATTTGAAGAAAACTAAATTTTGAGGTTTTTTAAGCTCTTCTAAGAATTCAAAAAAATTAAGCTGAATATTTTTCTGTATTTTTCCATTAAATAGACTTTTTTAAAAATCTAATTTCATTATTACATGACAATATCTAAGATTAGCAAGAGAATCGGAGTTGTAGAGTTGGAGTTGCTAGTTGCTAAAAGATGGCTTTGAGATCAGATATATCCAAAACTTTGAAGGGATTTCAAAAGCTGAAAGAGAATTTGCTGCCGCTAAATGTTGATGTAATTGGGCACTATTATTACTTAAAAAAAGAATTGAAAGATTCAGATGTGAGGTACATGAAAAAAAATCCGGGTTTTAAAGAAATAAAGGAGAAGTTATTGAAGGACGTTGCAGTTATATGGGAGAAAGCAAATGTTCCAATGATAAGTGAACAAAGAATTCAGGCAAAACTTAGAGACCTTATTAATAGATATGAAGCAGCTAGAAAGTACGAAATAAATCGAGGAAAAAAAATTGATGAAAAGTGGCTGAATGAATTTTTCGACATTTGCCGATGCAAATGCATAATTGCAGAGAAACCGGTAATTAATCGAAAAAAATTACAGTGCAACTGCGCGTATGAAAATAGAATACCAGAAGAGGAGATTTTGTTCATAAAAGATCAAAGAGGAGATCGAAAAATGTACATCTGTAACGTCGACATGGGCTATGAAAAGCAAAGGACGGAAAAAGCAGCTCATCGCCAAAAAACCGTTTGTGAACGACCTTGCTCTTCAAGAGTACAACTCTGTGAGCCGAAGAATTCCTCTCCACTTCTGATGACTACCAGGCTCAGAAAACGAACAGCAACATCGGTGACGTATCACTTCGAGGAGGATTTATCTGAGGAGGAAAAAGTCGAAAGTGATCTTGATTATGATGTCGGGGGAAAGCCTAGCGGGGGGAAATATGAGAAGAAACGCATTTGTGCGGTGAGCGACGAGAGTTGCATTCTGGCTGATCGTCGAATGACGTCTCTTCGCCAGCAGTCCGATCAGTTGCTGTCGGTAGTTGATAAGGATAAAATATCTGCATCAGTGTCTACTGTATATCGACGTCGGGAGAAGGTGCGAATGAAAGCTTTAACTTCAAGTAATATTGCTTTAAACGCAGCATCTGCTGTTCAATTATGTTATGATGGGCGAGTGGTGGACAAAATTGATCGCTATGTTTTTCTTGGGCAATTTGTCGGTGACAAGCTTGAGCGATGCGAAAGCATTATGCTTGTGAAGTCCTTTCCAAATTCCATATCAGTCACTGCAAAAGTAATTTTTGATACAATCACTGAGGAAATAAGTATTCAGTGCTTACAAAATGTATATTCCATCATGGCCGATACTACAGCTGTAAATACCGGGAAAAAATCAGGTGTAAACACTCGGTTAGTTCAATATTTCAAAGAGACCATTGGCCATGATGTTCATACCCTCGAATGCTTATTCTATGTTAATGAAATATACCTGACTCACGTTATTTCAATGATTGACGGTAGGAAGAAAGGTCCAGGTATGATGGAAGATGGGTCCTTGTTAAACAACATATCTGCCATTCAAAAACCGGACATCCAAGACCTAGTTCCTCAGACACAGCTGAATGTTCAGGTAACAAATATTGCTGCAGTTCATTTAAAAGCTAAACTGGAATGGTTTTCTGATCAAAAGTGCAATGGCGTAGAAGATCACAGTTTTCGGAGCGACGAATTGTGCATGTTAGTTTTGGCTTGCCATGTCTTTACGGAGATTCCTGACAACTTGAAAAACCTTCTTTCGTATAAACAAGAACGAATATGCCACTCTCGATGGGTTACAACTGCCAATGGGTACCTTCGATTACTTCTTTTCAACGTTGGATCTTTATCACAAAGAGAAAAACAGAAATTACAGAGAATCGTGTCCTATATAATCAATGTCTATCTGCCATCATTCCTCATGATACATTTGAAACCAGGAGCACCGGAAGGACCGTTTCTAACATTGTTTCAGCGTGATCTGCTCTTTGCGTTCCGTGAGATTGACGCAGAGATTGTTAAAACCATCATGAAGTATTTTTTAGATCATGCTTCACAGTGGCTTTCGTGGAAAAACGTGTCTTTAAGTGTGTATGCTGATGTGGCTCCGTATTCTGTTGAAGCACTTAAAACGTGTTCATCACTATCTCCAGCTGTGGATGCTCGATCACTGCTGCTTGATCGCACCGCACGTTTGAAGCATTTTTTTACTTTGCAAAGTAAAGAAGCTCCCTGTATTGTCGCCACCCATGTTCAACCAGAATTTTGGAAATCTATCCACAACAACAATCGGGCTACTGAGCGAAGAATTGGCAAATTGAAAGGCCTGATCAATAACAAAATTGGTGAAATTCCCAGCCAATTAAATAGGTCTGATATTCGTTTGCGTGCGTTTTTGTGCAACATGGATACTCAAGTGTAATTCGTGTGTGGTTATTGTTGTTTCTATTCGAAAAATAAACGCGGCTATAGTGATTACTACCCTAGCTACCAAAAACGAAACAGCAAAAAAGTCCAAAATTTAGTTTTTTTCAAATAACTTTTTTTCTGTTGCAAATAGAGCTTTTAACCCTCAGGAGTAGTTATAGGAAACCAACCCTTCTGCTTCTTTTAAGACTAATTTTATCATTCTACGATAAGCGGTTTGCGAGATATGCCAAAAAGTTGAAAAATTGGGCCCAAAAAACTTCAGCGCCCGTGAACCACATCTTTATGACGTCACAAAGATCTAAAATTTTGGGTGTCGAGTTTTTACCCGAAACCCCACCGACTGAAACCCCAGGGTTTTTGAAATTCGAAAATGGTGAAAATATGAAACACCCTATAATACAGTGTAAAAGTAATAATTTCGATCCGCCAAAGCCTTCGATATTTTTACATTTATTGTCAGCTAGAATAGATCACGTAGCAAAGAGGATGATTTGACTCTGTTTACGACTTCTCTGTGTAACTATAATATCCAACTTCGTTTCATGTTTCAGTATCGTGGATTGCATTGCAAAACTTCGCCGATTGTCGTTTGTAGTCAACATAAAGATTGTATTCAATGTTTGGCTTTCGAAAGTGGAAAGTTTGATGAGGAGCTATGCAAAGAAAACTGCAAAAATTACAATGTTACAAAGGTACGATAAATATAAACCTGCTGGGTTCTGTACTATGGATAAAATGAAAATTTAATTGAGAATTTGGAATTGTGAAACTGGTCGGACATGCAATAGTTGAAATAATCTAGCAATACCAAAAAAAATCAGATCATTATACTCGCAATGCTACGCCGAAGCGTGTAACACTGTAACAACTACCAAGTGGCAGAGCCGATCTACGCGACTTGACGTCCTAGCTCTGAAGAAATGTCGCTGCGATGGCGAGCTTTTGGCGACACTGTCCGATTTGACCCACCCAGAAGTCGAACCCAAGACCTCCTGCATCGATATCATTCTCGTTGGACACTGCCCTAACAGACCGGTATGTTACAATTTGAAATATTGCTAGATAAATGGGTAAACGAAATTTTACAAGGACGATGGTGACTTTACAAAAAAAAACTCAAGATTGTAATCATAAGCAGCTGCCAAGGTTTTAGCAGATGGTTTTTGTGTCTTTCCAGATAAAGGGTACCAGCACTTTGAAGCAAAGATGTCGCTTTACCGACGATTCAGATGATTGTGACTTCTTTGCTTCTTTCGAAGAAGTAAATAATACAATCATGGTTCAAGTTGAATCCGAAAAAGGTTAGTGTTGAGTATGGGGCGCCGTGTGTAAAGCTACGCAATATAAAATTTTGCATCATTTTTTTGGTTAATTTCGGTTAAATTACGTGCAATATCATATATTGTTGCAATTTATGTATATTGCTGCAATATGTGTTAAATTGTTGCAATTTATGTATATTGCTGCAATTTGTGTAAATTGTTGCAATTTATGTATATTGCAAAAAAAAAACTTTAAATCGGCTTTTAATTGCCATGGTGATATGCTAATTAAAACAGTCAGTGTTGCCCTTTCCCTTTTTCCATGAACTCATGTAGCGTACTGGCCTGAGGCGCTGTTGTACTGACTGTGCAGTGTACGCTTATGCTGTATGGCTGAAACATGTCAGATTACAGTGACTTCTGTGATCTGTCCACAGAAAGCAGGTAGGCTACATCCTGACATCAGCAGATCAGCACACCGATACACCAGTAGCGAGTTACATACGGTAAACTGTAAAATTAAAAATGTCAAACTAGTCTACCGATATTTTGTAACTGAACGAACCCTAACTAAATTTAACCCTAACTGAACCTAATTCTAATCTAACCCAACTGGACCTGGGAGCTGATACTAGTTGTTACCCCTATACCGGTAGTCTAGTCTAGGCTAGATGCTGGTATTCCAAAGGATACCGGTACCAGTAGCTTAACAGTAGTAGCTTAAATGATTCATTTAACCAGTAGCTTAAATGTTTCAGCCAAACCAATAAGCGCACACTGCACAGTCAGTACAACAGCGCCTCAGGCCAGTACACTACATGAGTTCATGGAAAAAGGGAAAGGGCAACACTGACTGTTTTAGTTAGCATATCACCATGGCAATTAAAAGCCGATTTAAAGTTTTTTTGCAATATACATAAATTGCAACAATTTACACAAATTGCAGCAATATACATAAATTGCAACAATTTAACACATATTGCAGCAATATACATAAATTGCAACAATATATGATATTGCAGGTAATTTAACCAAAATTAACCAAAAAAATGATGCAAAATTTTATATTGCGTAGCTTTACACACGGCGCCCCATAGTTGAGGCTGCATTGGCTGGGATTAACTGCCGTGTTCTGCTATAGCTTAGCTGACGTGTATGATTTTTTTTTTTTTTTTCAGCGGAGCTCGTAAGCCCCGAGTAACAAATACTGTTAGAGATCCCTGTTATTTTTTGTTATCATGAAAACTACGCTGTATGTTGCCATTGCTGCGGTCGCCTAGATATAATACCGTTAGAAGGCGCTACAACATGTGTTTGCTTTCAAGGCCGTGCTTGCATTGTTACTCCTTCAGTACAGCTGTTCTTTTTTTTTTTAGTGTGCAAAGTGTATGTAAATCCGATGTACGTGATACTGGGTATCATTGCTGGTATTGTCTTAATTGGTCTGGCCATATTGCTTATTTGGAAATTGTTGACTTCAATAAAAGATGCGCGGGAATTCAAGAACTTCCAGAAAGAATCACAAAACGCCAAATGGCAGGCGGTGAGTTGGCGTTGTAAATCCTACAGACATCTTTTATGGCTACTGGGCGTGCAGTTAACTTTCAACTCAAGTAATTACAATTAGCGTTGGTTTTTTAACCTTGTGGTTTGGCAAAATGCGTGTGTTTTATAAAAGTAATACGGGCTAAATGACTTAGTAATGGTTGAAAATATCGTTCATGTCGCATAAGATGTATGGATCGATTCCCGGGCCGTTCAAATCGGACAGTGTCGTCAAGGTCTCGCCATATGCGACATTTCTTCGAAGCTGTGATACTCTGGCGCTAAGCCACGGCGATGGGCCTCGGCATTCGTTAAACACTTCGGAGTAATAGCGATTTTTGCAGTAAAATAGGTCAAAGACAAGTCGTGTGAAGATTGGCGAGGTTTTCAGGTTTACAATTGTCGAGTTTCCTTTCAATTTCAATACCTGTGTTGTTGTGTGGGTAGAAAAGACATTCCACGCTGTTATGTTAGCAGAAAGATAGTTATTGTTAACCGCGTAAAGTAATACAGTGTCAAAAACCTGTTCTACATTGTGTGAATAACCTGTTTTAAATTTTGATAGTGTAAACATCGGTTTAGCAAAATCATGTTTAGGGGGAAAATCCGATATTCAAGCAAGCTACATCCACATTTCGCAATCCAATGTATACAGGTGGAAAACCGAGTGGAAATCTCTAATTGTGATGTTTTTAGATCAATTCTGTAATTGCTGTATGAGTTTGCTGAAACTATATGCAGAATTTCAGTATTAGTGAAATACGAATCACGCGCATCTTTAGTGCTTCCAGCTACTTATACAGCTTTGTAATTCGCATAATTAATATCTTAGATAAACTATCGCTGCTGCCAACCTGTTTTATATTTTTCTTGTTGCCTTTGCTAATTACTTTTCGTTAACGTTAATGATTTGGCAAGAGACCAATGCTCTTTTTTGTTTCATACAGTAAGGCCTATATGAGCAAATTTCGAGGGTCGACTTTATAGTTTTTGTGAAACACAGGCTTTCAGCCTTGCACTTCTGATAGTTTCTGTGTGTGCTTATCGCTATCGGTGCATTCAAACCCTGCATTCAAGTGTCCAATTTTTTGGTCTTTTTTACTGAGCAGTTACGATTTTGTATTCCATTTAATTACTTGTGCTAGTTTGAATACAACTTTTTTACGAGGAGAGATTTGTGATTGAAGAACAAAGGTGCGATGTGCCAAACTTACTGATTTCTAAATAAATAAATCAGCATTTTTTTACAATTTAAAGCTCCGATAGTAAACTTTTATGGTAGCATTGTGATTTTTTGCACTGTTTTGTTTAACCAGCATTTGAAGTTGCTATGGTTATAGTGTCTGTTTGACCGACAAAAGATACGCTACTTTTAGAATTTGGTGCTTATTTTAAAGTTTTGAAGCTTTTTTCAAATATTTTTTTTTTGTGTATCATGTAATTTTGTGCTGTTGCGTGTTTAATCAAGTCAATTGCTATGTTTCTGAGCAGTAAAAATTTTACTGATTAATTGAAATAAAACGCTCTAACTCATTTATTGTTTTTCATTGATACGACAAATGTCTCTTAATAAATAATCAAGTTTTTACGTCTGTGGTCAATGAATAGTTAGTTCTTGTAGTAAATTATTGCAAATACAATACCGCAGGTTATGTTATGCATAGGTCAATCGACTTAGCCGCCAATTACCTGTAGGAGATAGTAAGGACGCTTTCAAACAGCGCAAAATATCACCATGACAGCAACGTTGTTGAAAACGCAAGTCAATGTAATGTTGAGTCGATGACTAGCAACTTGTTACTTAAGAGTAAAAACGTGGCTATTTAGCGTAAGAGAATTTTGCTTATAGATCAAAAAGTAAATGCCCTGGCCTAAACGAACTTGTTTGCTTCTGGCAATTAGCTCAGCTCAGCAATTACTGTTCGTCAGTTTTTGAACGATAAAAGAATTGATTAGTTTCATTCCAACCGACAACGTTCAGCTCTTCCGGATGAATGCTTGCTTGAGCAAGAGGTCAGTTTGAAGTCTTCTGCTTCTTGCACCATTTGGCGTTTGTGTTCTACGCGAGGGCCAACAAACTTGTTATCGGTACTCTTACCGATCCTATAGGCCAGGGATGGGCAACATTTTTCGGTCGGCGTGCCAAAATCGGCGAAAATCAATGGCCAAATTTTTCCGCGTGCCATCGACAATCCTTGTTTTTCCCCCTAAATACGGCTTCCCTTTTTCCCGGATGTTCAACTTCCCGAGAAACAAACAGTTTTCAAAAAAATTCTCGGGAATTCCAGGATCCTGAAAATCCTCGGGGTTCCCGGGGTTAGGAAAATTCCTAGGAATTTTTCTCGACCTTGATTATCTTGCTATTTTTTCTGATTTTCAGCATTTCTGATCGAATTTTTTGCATTTTGTTATGTTGCTTTGACAAACTTAGTTTGAGTTTTTTAATTTTTTCAACAAATTGGGGAAAATTGTTTGATGTAACAAGCGTTTCGTCTTAAAAAGTTTTGCAAATTTTGAAAATAATTTTTAGCAAACAAAAAAAATTTTTTTTGCACTGACGCATTTTTTATGTCGGAATGATGGATATCAGCATCCCTGAAATCCTTACTAATGTAAAAAATCTCCCGGGATCTCGACATAAATTTCCCGGGAAACGAGAAATTTTAAAACCCAAATTTCCCGTCTCGACTTCCCGGGAGGAAACACTACTCCTGAAAATATCGATGAAGAGCCAAATAAATAAGATTCTTTACGCCCTCGGATGTTCTACAAAAAAAATTAAAGGGCCATATGTTGTTCAGTGAGACTTCTGCTGCTGCTTTTCTGTTGGCTCGTTTCCGTGGCCCGGCTCGCGTGCTAGAGAAACGAGCTCGCGTGCCAAGTTCGGCACGCGTGCCAGAGGTTGCCCATCGCTGCTACAAGCAAACTAAAAAAATTACAGAGCGATTACCGACCATGCGACGGACAGTCTTCATACATTTTGCCGCGGAAACGTAGGCTACTGTATTTCCTACCAAGCTACCGGTACTTTTTCTGTCAGGCGAAAGAATAGAAAACAGTAACAGATATTGAAAAAATGTCTATAATTGCTATATAGATAATTTCGATTTTGTGTATATTTCATTGTGTAATAGTTCATGATTATATGTAGTTTGGAGCTGGATGTGTTAAAAGCAACGAAACTTAATCAAAATCAATAAACATGTCTGTTTTGCAAAAGTGCGGTATGGATCTAGTACACTAAGCCTACGCCTCTACTGCCGTCATTTTGCAAAACCTAACAAGTCGATTTTTTTTTTGCATATTTTGTACTTTTTCATAATTCTCCATCTCTGGTAAAAATTTCAAAAGTTTTGACCGGGCAGTTTCTGAGTTAATAAGGTTTGCACAGCATAACTTGTTGATAAGGTTTTTGAAAACATTTTGCATAACCTAACATGAAATTATCACTATTACGCCTACGCAAGGGCGTTAGAAGATGGGGGCTGAGGAGGCTGAAGCCCCCCTATGTTTTTTCACCCCTCCCATAGAAGTTCTGAGCCCCACTTCAGCCTCCCCCCTTTTAAAAATTTATAACTACAGCACAGTCGGTACACCCTATTGCACTTCAACAATGGCTTATGGCATCACTCGTTATTCGTTTCTTTTCTTCATTGATACTATTAAACCAACTTACGGTAGGCCTATATACTAACTTTTGCGACTTAGTAACAAAGGTGAACAAACTTGCTCAAACTGTTGGATTTTATGGTAAGTAACTTCGCGTGCAAAGCTCCTAGAGTTTTATTATGATATCACAGGTAAATTTTCTCCAATTAAAAAAAAACTTTGGGCAAAGAACAGTGAAACAACAAAATACTAATGTACCTGCCAATTACCTTTTTTGTTATTCAATTAATTCTAACCGCTAGGTGGACTCTTGGAGTTGGCAGTTTCCGTCAATGCTAAAATTAGTTTTTTGTTTATGTCATGTGGTCTCTGGTCAGGCTAGCGCAAGCTACCGGTAAATGCGGGGTAGATGATACGAACTTGCTAAGTTAATAGTGATTTTTATTCGCAGCTTATTTAGTGTTAGCCTATCTGAGTTACAATTGGTATTCTGATGTATCACTTGAACTATTGGTATTCTGATGTAATAAAGGTGTTTTGAGTTAGAAAACAATCAATTGTCTGCTCATAGCATCGCCAAGCTCAAACAGCAGATCCCAGATAACCGTCGAAACAACCATCCCCTCTTTGGCGGTTATAACTAAATTAGAATTAGCTAGCTTATCGTAGAAGCAGTGGCGTTTCGAGAAATTTTAAAAGAAGAGGGGGCCATAATTTCCACAATTTCTTCAAGCGTATTTTTTTCGGCAGAAGAAATTCGAAGCTGATTGAGAATCAAGAAAAGCTTTAGGTGGGTCCGGGGTACGCTCCCTCGGAAAAATTTTGAAAATTTACTCGCTGTAATGGCTATTTTAGTCCTTTTTCAATAAATTTCAGGCAACTTTTGTTTTATTTTTTGACCTTGATTCTGAGTGCTTCGCCTATTGCGATGCATTTTGCCATCAAAGAGGTTCCAAGTCATGGAAAAATTGTATACATCAAAACATTTTTGAAAATGGCTGGTAGGTAAATGCATACCGCTCATCCTACCCTCCAGGATCCGCCCTTGCACAGAAGCTACAGAAACCATCAAAAGAGTCTGGCATATTTCAGTCACTTGGCACCATTAGTTCTTTTTTTTTTTTACTAAAAGGCAGCGACAAAAACTAATACAAACAATTTTAGTCCAGAGCACGGCACAATGCCACCCCTCTAAATACGCTCCTGGGTAGAAGCCTGAGACTAAAAGCTTGTGAACAGATAATAAATTCATTCAAAGGAGGTTAACACGTTTACGAACATCGATCTGGCTACTGTGTGTTATGCTAGTTAGAGGAAAGCTGGAGTTCATCAAGCAGTCTCTTAGTGGCTTTTATTGAAGCAAAGTGCATGATGCATTGATACGCGTGATGTAAGCTATGTTGCGATACCAAAAAGAGGGGTGTGGAGGGCGAAGCTCCCCCCACACGTTGGTATGGTAACACAAATTTCAGCTCCCCCTACTGAAAAGCACTTCCAACGCCACTGCGCCTACGTCATAAATTTGTATCATTAACTTCGTATGCAAATACTGTACCATGAAGTCATGAAAAATTGTTAGGAAATGCTCTAAAAACTAACAATAAAATATATGACTTCATAATACAAAACCTAACAATCGAAGTTTTAAGAAGAAAATAATTTTTTCAACTCTAAGTTTGTTCACTAGGACCACGTTACCGTACTATCGTGAGAAAATGCTCGGAAATTAAAAATGAAACTTAAACAAATTATTTAGAGATTCATTAAGCAAAACCTTACAAGAACGTAAAAAAAACAATCTAAGGGTATTTCACAAAAACTATTACAAACAAATTCAGTTCAGAGCCTGATGCTCTATCATTGTTAAAAAACCACTCGTGAAAGCTTAAGGTCCTTTAAGCTGTGGTCACACGAGTAGCTCGTGGTAGTGACTCGAGCGAGAGTATTTCTCCGTGTGACCACCTACTCGCAACAAAAAATCACTCGCGCCAGTGGAAATTCACTCGCGCCAGTAGAGTTGAACATGTTCAATTTCACTCGCGCGAGTAGCAAAAAAAATCCCCGTCTGCTACCAAAACTCATTATGACATAATAGTTCCATTGTTCGAAAAAGAGAAAACCTAGCATAGAAAACTGAATTACTGTAGAAGCTTGCAGCTGCTTCTAAAATTGTAATTTTCTTGGATATTTTTCGAAATTTTGAAGGCTTGTGGACAGGGCCGGCGCCTAGAGAGGGGCCAGGGAGCCTGCAACCCCCAGTCGACATGCTCAGCTCCCCCAATTAACAAGCTTACTCTTTGGAAGGCAGCGGCTTTTGTGCTTAATTTCAAACTCTTGCTCCCCCTTGACAAACGCTTGGCCCCCCTAAGTCGACTGCTCTGGCCCCGGCTCTGCTTGTGGAACACGAGCCGTCACAGAATCATGCAATAAAAACGCCAAGGAAGCGAAATGATGTTGGTCTCGTGTTAGATGACGTGCTTAAAAAAAATCAAAAATATGAAAGAAAGTTAGTTATAGGGGGAAGCGCAGAGCAGTCGACTAGGGGGTCAAGCGTTTATCAGGGGTGACCTAAGTTTGAAATTAAACACAAAAACCGCTGTTTTCAAAGGAGTAAGGTTGTTAATTGGGGGGGATAAACCCCCCTTCGCGCCGGCCCTGGGGGAAAGTCAATGAAATTAGAAAATCTATGAAAATTAGTATGAGCGCAGCCGCAGATGAAGTCTACCCACCCAAGCTAGCGTTACTCGCAGCTTAAAACTTGTGCGAGTAACTCGCCTTGTGTGACCACTTTTGCGAGCGATTACTCGCGCTGGTCGCTCGCGCAAGTCGCTCGCGCGAGTAACTCGCCTCGTGTGACCACGGCTAATTATAAAAAACAAAACGTGCTTTTTCTCGAAAACTAGAAAAGCGGAAAAATTGCAGTTGTTAGGTTGTGAAAAATAACGGCAGACTATTAAAAAAGTGCAGTAGATTTTAGTAAAAAATTAACAATATGAGTGAAATGCAATAATCAAATAGATTAAAAATTTTAATTCAATGCAAATCGTCTTTGCTTCCGGGAATGAAGTTCACAAATACCCAACTAGGGGTTCTAACCTGGGGTACATGAATCCCTACTACAGAAACTGCAAAAGTGCACTAAAAAGTCGGTAAACCCAAAATAAAAGACGAGGTAAAATATTTGTAAATACTGATTTCCTCAATACTGCTGATTTTCCACAAAGAGGTCCATAAGCCCTTAATTAAAAGATTTAGAAACACTGCATTAAACTAAATAGCAGAGATGTCCAGTTTTGATAATTTTACCGAATTCGGACCGGTTTAAGTTTTTACATGAATGACCACAATTTGAACTCTAAAGAAAAATTGAAACTTGCTGGATTATTAGGATTTGGATTAGATTTTACTAAAACTTCGGATTTAGTTCGACTTAAGATCTAAAAATGTTAAATCCGGGCATTTCTGCAAAGTAGTCAATCGTCAACAGATACTTTTGAAAATAACTTATTTGTTGCTTGCTCGTGGTAAAAAAATTGAAACAATCAATTAGTTTCTGTACTAACTTTTTTCTGCGTGCTGGTATTGGTATATCATGCTAATTGTCCGGGCTGAAAATTTTCACGAACGTATTTTGTTAAGTGGCTAGGGATAAATCCCATCGCTCCGAGGCGCCCTAAGAATCTATCCAAGCTGCACTGATTGAGAAAAATTGATAAACTAGTGCTCGGCCCACGGGTAAACGATATGACCTAACGACATGGCCTAGCAGTATCGCGTGCAGGTGACAGATCCTACGTGACGGGTTCGATTCGCGGCTAAAGCCGATCGCATTTGGCTCATATAACGGGTGGCTGATGACTCGAAGAGCGCAAGCTCACTTCGCAGTCTCCCTCAATTACTATTGAATGTTCCGTTCAATAATTTGAAACTGAACGCATTTGGTATGGATTTAAAAAGGATAGGTGCACCTAGCCCATTTTTATGTCAGATATTTTACCAAAACCTTATGATAATCTACTTGTATTGGCCGATAGAACATGGTTTTTATATAATAATAGCAGGTTCACATACGCTTCGCGAAAATGTTTAAAAAACAGCAGTACAAAAAAAGAAAAAAAAAAAACAATAAGATAGGCTACATTGCTCTAAAGTCTAAACGATTAGGATTTAGCATAATAGGCCTATCTCAAAACGGAACGATTAAATAACAAAAACCACAAGACATAGATTGCTGTTGATTGTATTCGATTTCGAAGATTGCGAAGTCATTGAGTTACAATTATGAAAGTATTTCTTCACGAAACACAAACCGGAAAATGTTGTCGACTAAAGTAAAAAAAAAAATCAAATCTTCAATATACTCGCGGTAGTACGTCAACGGGTGTAACGAGTTGCGGGGCTCATCTCCGCGGTTTAGCGCCTGGGCAAGCAGCTCCGAAGAAACGTCGCTACGGTGGCGAGCCGTTGGCGACACCGTGCCGATTTGACCGGTCCGGGAATCAAACCCCAGACCTCCCGAACCAATAGCGTGCGCTAAGCAATTGAGCTAACAGGCCGGTCGTCGACATAGGCTAAGTAATGCAAAGCAAAAAGCACGTTTAGTTAAAGTCATGAATAAAATGCATTAAGAAATGCGAGCAATACAAACCTTCAGGAAATATGTAATCTTCATCAGTTTGCTTAGGGTTGTTCCCGCCATCGCCTGAACTCATCATTGACAGAACCCGCTGATTGGACTAAAAAAATCAACTCAATTCTTCATTTTAATCGCTATATTACGCCGAAGCGTGTCACAAGTGGTGGGACCATCTCCGCGGCTTAGCGCCTGGGCAACGCTATTACAAAGAAACGTCGTAACGTTGGTGAGCCGTGGGCGACACTGTGGCAATTTCACCGGCCCGGGAATCGAACCTCAGATCTCCCGCACCGATAGCGTG
The DNA here is from genome assembly GCA_964006365.1 of Trididemnum miniatum. NCBI lineage: Eukaryota > Metazoa > Chordata > Ascidiacea > Aplousobranchia > Didemnidae > Trididemnum > Trididemnum miniatum. The sequence goes on from OZ023246.1 coordinate 5,578,764, forward strand.
TGTATAATAACTGAGCTAACCGGCCAGGTAAAGCAACTAAAGAAATTGAATAGGTATCGTGCATTTTATAACGCAAAGTAGCGTAAAAAAGGCTTTCAATGCATGATGTTAAAAGTGTACGGTATTTTTTTTTAAACTTTCCTTTTCTGGTGCATAACTTTGTACGAATTATGGCTGGGTTATCGACAATAGGCCATGCAGTGCTCGCCATTTTCACGAAAAAAATTTGATTTAAAAATCGCTGCTTGGTCAACACAGCAGCAGAAAAATGATGATGAAGCTATCTTAGCGTTGATAATAGCATCAGAAGTGAGTCGAAACGTCCAAGTGTTTTCAGCTAATTCTCGGCTTTGTGATTTGCAATACAACTACATCCTCTTCCCAACTGTTCGTTTGCCAAACGCAAAATTATTTCTTCGGTTTAGATCAATTTCTGACATTCTGAATCACCCAGTGCTCACCCACAGATTAATGAAAAGGGGTTAATACGGTAGATGTTTTTTTTTTTTCTTTAAAGGTAAAATGTTAACTCTGTAATAAGTTTTTTCTTTTGATTAATTAAATTTACTCTTTCCAAAATTCTGACCGCTAATCAAAATATTAGCACATTCCTCTAACTCGGGGCCGGCAACCTGCGGCTCCATAGCCTCATGCGGCTCTTTGAACCCCCAGTTGTGGCTCCTTTTGGAAATCAACAAAGCCCTTTTTCTAAGAATCATTTTCAGAATAACTGAAGTTTTTGGACCTGACGATAGTTTTGCGGCTCCCGGTGGGTTTCGTATTGTAACAAACGGGCTATAATTTGGCTCTTTAAGTGCAAAAAGTTGCCGACCCCTGCTCTAACTGAACACCACCTCTAAAAGAACGCCACAATAGAAGAAGAGAAGGGTTGAAAAATAGAGCGTTGTGGCCGTGTGGCGCTCAAATAGAGGTTTCACGGTATGCCACGTATACGGTCATGGAAACAACGAAAGCTGTAAGTTGTTTTGGAGCATAAGCAAAAATAAAGTTCGGATGTTTAATAACGTTACTTCTTACTCCGATAAGGTGATGCGTAGAGCGATAGTAGAACTTCATGAATCGCATCGCCACACGTAAAACTAGAATCGAAACGTTTAAATTTCTTTCTCTGACTACAAAAAGCAATTTTGTTGGCAAAAAAATTGCTAGGGTTAACACTGCACAGCAAAACAAAGTGAATTAAAAAATTTAAGTACCTTAAAAAAAATTAAAAAACTGGGCTATAGATATTTTGCACAGTCCGCCGCTTTTATTTTATGATAGCTGCTTATTCTATCGATTTTGAAGATTAGTTGCTAACGTCAAAATTAAGTCTGAAAAAAGCAAAGCTTCCACCTCCCCGAGAATTAGCCCCGCCTCTAGCATTATGAAAAATTACCCTGCAAATACAGCAGTCTACATTTCTTTTGAGTGACTTGACTGCCTGCAAAGTCTGTGCAGATAGTAGGGTATACAATATATTGATGGAGGAGCTTAGTTTTGATTTTTGAGTTTAGTTGCTTTTGTTCGCTGTAAACGACATTTACGATGACTACTGTACCTCGCCTCGTCTCAAAACGCAGGCTACTGTAAAATGCTTTTTCCATACTGAAAGCTTGGATCAGTGATTCTCAATCTTCTCAGAGCCGTGGCCCCTTGACTGAACCTCTAAAAGACCGTGGCTTCTATATTGTGTAAGTTTAAAAGTCCCGGTCAGTTATAATTCATTAATGATTCCTACCATCGTGGCTGCCAAGAGAAAGCTCCGTGCTCTGTGTTACTTTGAGGGGGCCAAGGGCTACGGTTGAGAACTTGAAAACTCCTGGCTTAGATATACTACCAATCGCTTGGTTTGCCTTTTATATGTTAAGATGCTCAACTTGACATTTACAAGCCGCAGGTTAATTTTTTTTGCTATAAGATTACACTTTTTCTGTTTTACCACCCTACAAACAGAATTTCAAAGAAAATGTCTCTAGCTTTAAACTCTTTTCTGGGTTTCAATTTCAATGGTAGGCCTATCAAGTTTCAAATGCATTTCTGCAGAGGTATTACTGTAGAAATAAACGCGTAAATTAGCCCCCTCGCTTTCGTCATCTATGCTTGTATCCTTACCAAAATTTACACCCTTTCCTACGTTTTCATTTTTTCCTGCTTTTTCGTTACATAGCAAGATTTTCGCCTTTCCACATTTTTCTATTTTCGTCTTTTAGCACGATTTCCTCCTTTGCACATTTTCCGTCTTTTAGCAAGATTTCCGCCTTTTTGTTAGCACTTTTTCCGTCTTTTTTGTAATTTAGCAAGATTTCTGCTTTTTTCCTGTTTCAGTATTGTAGGGTTGTCGCGATGGGGGCTAAAACTCGAACAACAAGTTAACCGTTGAATTTAACAGCCCACCTCAAAGCATATTCAAAATTCAAGGTTCGGGTTTCCACGCAAAAATGCATGCAGTGCATCATTACGTCACAGCACAGTTATGTAGCTACGCATTGATTAGTGCACACTGCACAGTGCAGTAGCAAACGTAATGTTTCCTATTGGTCCAAATTATTGTTGTGTTATGTTTTCACTGGTATCAGCTTAGGGGTCTACATCTGTAGATGTGGACTTACTGTAACCATGTGTGGTGTACTAGTCTATCAACAGCTAATCTCTTCTTGTTTTCTGTATTTTTGCTTGTCTAGGAACATACCAGTATTTGTTAGGCAGTAGATTAGGTAGGTTAAACACGGCAGAAAATCCTGCTCAGTGTGTAGTTTGTTCAAGTTTAGTGTACGACACGTAGGCCCATGTACCGTGGGTCTTCAACACAAGTTAATCAGAATGAAGCTGCGCTTGTTGCTTTTTTCTTTATGTTTTTGTGCATTGCGCATCACTGGTAAGTTATACTGTATTTTATTGTGTATCAGACTACACGGTCGTGGACTATAATTTTTTAAATAATAGTCTAGAGATGTCGTTGATGCTTTGAATAAAAAATGAACATACATTGGTCTGACAAGTTCAGTATATCGTTTTCCTAACTTTTTAGAGTGTCGTTTTGAATGTGTCACAGAAAAAATTCTGTGCAGTGTGTCGCATTGCCTTTTTGTTTCAATTATTATGTAGGCCTACAAATATAACGGCATATGTTGGCGTTGGTTCCTTACCATTAATCAAGTAATGTTCCCTAGACCAGGGGTGGGCAAACTTTTCACACGAAGGGCCACATTTGAAAAAATTTTGAAGCCGAGGGACGCATTGATTGGCAGGGCAAAAAAAGTCTACATGTCCGCGTAAGTTCTATTTTTTCCACTGAAAATCGGTGAAAAGCAAAAAAAAGTTCTTCGGCTTGATTCACGGTATAGGAGTTTATATTTCTGTTAGTGGCCGCGAGCCGCATGAAATGGTCTCGTGGGTCGTAGTTTGCCCAGCCCTGCCCTAAACTATTGGTCGTCAATTACGTTAATTTTCTGTGTTTACATTTTTTAGTATTTTCAAATGTATGCACTGAAAGTAAAGCCAACTCATGCAGTAAATGCATAGCAATACCTTCTTGTGCATGGTGTCAATATCCAGTAAGTATAATACTGTTTGCAATATCAAGTTTTACAGATTAAGCAAAAATAAGTTCTGGTAGGTCTACTTAATTTCAAATCTTTTAATGTTTTATATGCAAAAAAAAAGGCAGTGTCTATTTTATTTTGCGGTTAACGGCTAGATCGTGATTGGCTTGCGTCTATAGTAACGCATGACTGTTGCTTGGCTTGTATCTATAGGCATGACTAGTTTTGAGTAAATTAGCCAATCAAGATCTACTGCAGGCAAAATAATAACGGCAAAATAAATACTACCAAAAAATAACATTGTTGATTGTGAGTAAAAAAGTGTCGTTAATAGGTTTTTGTGTTTTGCTTTGTAATGTACAATTGTTTCCTCTAAGTTTTACCAAGAGTGAATTTGCCCAGCTACAAATTTGTAAGAAAAAATTTACCCAAAGATTTTGGGGGTGAAGGAAAGTTTGACCCAATTTTTGACTCGAAGTTGAGTTTCTAGAGAATGAAACTTTTGTTTTGCACCCAAATATTAAACACTTTAATTCAAATTCGGCGAAAAATCAATATTGCAGTTGGCAAGCTTCAAGGAAAATTGAAGAAGTTTGCCTAAAATTTCTCATTTTTCTCAAATTTTGCACCTTGGAGAAAACATTGCTTTGTACCTTGTACCACTGACTGGTTTATGGGGCCCGTCGAGGGGCCCCGCTCTTGCAAAATTTTTCTTTAGGGACACACGCGAAGAAATGCTGGTGAAATTACGTCTTCGCTATGTTAAGACCTATGTCCAGTGTGCGAAGCAGAGGGGGGGGGATGGGGGGGGGGACAAGTCTTTCCCAGTAAAAATAGTCGTCCCCCCAGCAAAGAAAGAAAATTTGTCTTGGGTGGATACCAAAACGTTCCCCCCAGTGATAAGTACCGTAAGAAGTTAAATGTTTTTTATACGTGTTGCTTGTGGGTACGGACTGCGGCAATACTTTCCAGCATGTCTTATAGCCATTTTGGTTTCCTTCGTAAACTAATCAAGAACAACCTTTTCAGTGCGCCTATTACGGAACAGAACAGTTCATTTTTCATCAACAATGCAACACCACGTCAGCAGTTTTTTATAAGCGTTAGTGAAAGCACTGAGAATATGTTAAAGCAGCGGTTCCCCAACTTTTTTCATATCATATTTGAGATTGAGAGTATGAGTTAAGAAAATGCTAGCTTATACTTTCTGGGGCTCCGCCCCGGACCCCGCTGGGGTAGCTTACTGCTCTCTTCCAAACCCCTTGCTTCATTTATAAAACAAAAACCTGCCTAAAACAAAAGCTAATAAAGTTTTCAAAATTTTACCTTTGATAACTATTGTTCATCATCCTGGTGCATGGTATGCAAACACGCAGTACGCTCTCCGCCACTGTTTTAATTTGGTCATTGACCAATGACATCGCCCCAGAAGCGTATTTAGGGGGCCGTTTTGACTTTGCCTTTTAGTAAAAAAGAACAAATGGTGCCAAGTGACTTAAATACGCCAGACTCTTTTGATGGCTTTTGTAGCTTATGGCTAGGGGGCGGGGCAAATCCAGGGGAGTGGGAATGGGATGAGGGAATGTATTCACCTCACCAGCCTTTTTCAACAATGTTTGTGATAAACACAAATTTTCCGTAATTTCGAACCTCTTTGATAACAACAAGCCTTACGCCTTGAGCATTCGCAGCAATATTTATGTGCGAACAAAATCCACCATATTTTGGTGAAGTACTCAGAATTAGGGTCAAAAAATTGAAACATAGTTTGCGTGAAAATTGAGCAAAAAGCACTAAAATAGCCATTACAGCATGTAATATTTCAAAAATTTCCCGGGGGAGCATACCCCCGGACCCCCCTAAAGTCTTTCTGTTTTTCAATCTGCTTCAATTAGCCCTGCTGAAAAAAACTACGCTTGAAAAAAAATGGTAAAATTATGCTACTTCCGTTTTTAAATTTCTTGCTACGCCACTGAACAATAAATACCATTTTCGCAACATTTTCTTGCTATTTAGGTCAGAATTCAAGCAAAATTGTAGACAAAAACATCCACCAGTAAAAATTTTCTACTTCGCACACTGCCTACGCTACGTCTGCGCAAAGTCAAGGCCTTTTCTTTTTCAGAGAATTAAATTTTGGTACCGAGGGGGCCCGCATTATATCTCTGCCCCGGGGCCCGGATTTTTTCTCGACGGCCCTGCGTAGAATCGCTTTTTTATTCAGCTTTCTTTAAATTTTAAAATAAAGCAACTACTGTAATTTATCTATGGCGTTAAAAACAATAGTTGACTCTTTTCAGGATTATGCAAACAACCCTAATGTCATTATTTCTCGATGTGATTTGCCTGAAAATTTAAAAGCGAATGAATGTCCAGAAAGTTTCATATCAAATCCGAAGTCAGATTCCGAACCAACAGGTATGAAAACACTTGTGTGCCACAGTTTGGTGATTTCCTAAACAGCAAGAATTGCTTTGGCCGGTTTTATTATTTACTATTTTTTTTGGAATTTTTTAAATACCCAGTATCCCACTGCTGTTTATGTTGTTTTACTGAATATTGTGTGTTTAAGTGTAGCGCGGAGGATGAAATAAACAGAGAATAAAAATATGTAAGTGAATTCTTGACAAAATTTAGTTCAGGCGCTAAAGGACCTTAGTTGTTATAAAGCGCCATAAAACCACACAACATTTCATTTCATGGAGTTTTGTTTTGGCCATTGCCGGACGTATTTATTGCCTATTGGTCTTTTGCAGGGATGTGGAAGAGGTGGAGGCGGTTATTTTAATGGAAGTGGAAGCGCGAAAAGTAAGCCGCTTCCGCTTCCACATGATTTAAAAAAACATACTATGAATAACTTATTACACATTATTTCATTCAATTCATGAAATATATTTTTACAATGCGATATTTGCATAGATGCCAGATCTCATCATAGGCCATTACTCTTCGCTTGGCTTTCAGATAGTACTAACGCAGAATCGCTTTTTCTTTCAGCTTTCTCTAAATTTTAAAATAAAGCAACTAATTTATCAATAGCACCAAAAGCAATAGTTGACTCTTTTCCAATTATAATCATGTCACAAAATAAATGGAGTGCTGTCAGGAGCGTATAGGGGGGCATTCAGCCATGCTCCCCCCCCCCCCCCTTTTGACTCTGCCTTTTAGTAAAAAAGAACAAAATTAGTGGTGCCAAGTCACTGAAATATGCCAGACTCTGTTGATGGTTTTTATAGCTTATGGCCAGGGCGGATTCAGAGGGTAAAATAAATAACTAAAATTATTTTCACATTATATCCAATAGAAAATTCAACAGTAATGGAGGGAGACTGCGAAGTGAGCTTGCGCTTTTCGAGTCAGCAGTCACCCGGTATAAATGTCAGATGCGATCGGCTCCAGCCGTGAATCGAACCCGCCGCGTAGAATCCGTAACCTGCGCGCGATACCGCTAGGTTATGTCGCTGACAAAGGAGTGCTGTCAGGAGCGTATAGGGTAGGATAAAGGGTATGCATCCTCCCACCAGCCATTTATTTACTATTTTTGTTGTAATGTTTTTGATGTAGGCCTATACAAATTTTCCATAATTTCGAACCTCTTCGATAACAGTAAGCCTTACGCCTCAAGCACGCCTAATCTAAAATGTGCGAACAAAATGCCTCATATTTGGCGAAGCACTATCATATTTAGGGTCAAAAAATGTAAACAAAACTTGGCTGAAAATTATTCAAAAAGCTTTAAAATAGGCATCGCAGCATGTAAATTCTTAAGAAATTTTCCGGGGGAGCATGCCCCTGGAACTCCCTAAAGCATTTCTTGTTTTTAATCAGCTTCAAATTAGTTCTGCCAAAAAATACGTTTGAAAAAAATGTGGAAATTATGCTCCCCCCTTTTTGAAATTTCTCGTTGCGCCACTGAGTGCTGTGTATCAACATTTTTCTCATCAAAGGAGTAAGTTTCGTAGCAAAGTTGCTGCAGCGTGGTGACTCAATTTTGCGACTCAATCATTCCTTTACAATTCTCTTTGCTTTTTGCAAATTATTTAAAAAAAAACGCTTGCTAAAGTCTGACCAAGAGCTTTCAGCGTGTTGGAAAAAAAATTTATGTAATTTCGGGAGAGATGGTCATCGAGGGGAGATTGTCATCAGCCGCTATTTCTTAGTTTTACATGCTACGCAAGATTGGCTTCGTCAGTGTCAAATCTGTGCATGGTGCAGCAACACGTCTGACATTGCTGTTGAAATTTGCTAAATTTTGTGAGATATAGCCAGAATAGTTTTTAAGGTAGGGTGAAAATTTTCAGCAGGTTATAGATAGCAAGCAGTAATATTTTTCCTGGGCGTGTTTTCACTCTACAGTCTTCGGATTAGAGAATTTACAGTTCCAAGAATGCAATCACAAAGCAGGTACCTCCTGAAAGCTAGTTATCGTATAGTTACGTGGGTGGCCATCTTTCCTTAAACTGTGGGACAGATGGACTCCCACTTATGACGGTTAGATGGCTATACCTTCGAGCATATGCTTCTGTGTGCAACTTCACACATGACATCATGGCAAGAAGTAAACAAGTTTAATGTTATAGTAAAGCGTTAGCGAGCCTGCAGGACTAGCATGACTGACTAATACAAGCGTTTCGAGAAAACCGAAGTTTCTGCTCAATTCGGGTTCCATTGGTAGCTGTGGAAGAATAAGACAGCGTTATGACAGACTGAGCGTTATATACATGTCCATTTTCGTTTGTTTTACGATAAATCTTTCTCATTTAGTGATAAAGAACAAATTAGGGAGCGCCCAGGTTCCCAAGTTTGGTAGGCTTTTGGTCAAGATGAACTCTTCTGCATCGATTGCGTGATAATGATACGTCACTTCAATCCTCGAAGCGAGAATATCTTGCCTTCCCACGATGCACAATTAGAGTTACAGTCAGTGCATGAAGCAACGCAGTTTCGAAAGTAACGGGATAAAGATTAGGAGAGGGTAGATGACAAGAAAGCATCGCAAAAAATAGCAATGCTGGGGATGGAGTAGCAATCCACGACCGGTTTCGCTCTCATTTTGAGCTCATCAGGTGAATATAGCTGGAAAATGGTGCAAAAATGGCACCGAAGTGAAGGGATTTGAGAAAAAGTAAAAGATGGGAAGGCAAGATATTCTCGCTTCGAGGATTGAAGTGACGTATCAATATCACGGAATCGATGCAGAAGAGTTCATCTTGACCAAAAGCCTACCAAACTTGGGAACCTGGGCGCTCCCTAATTTGTTCTTTATAATTAAAACAAGGGTAACCGAAGTTAGCCTACCTAAGTGGTCATTGGGCAGTCCACACTCTGATTTTTTAATTAGTTGGGAACCCTTCTTATTATTCCATAATTCCAGCGAAAAGTGCGCAATGATCTTTCTCGGAAGTTTTCTCACGATTTACCCGAATATTTGAAAGAGTTTTCCGTCATTCTGGTTTAATTTTCTTGTATCCGATTTAAATCTCAATTTGTTATTATCTGATGATGATGAAACAATGGATCCAATTTCGATGACAATCACAAATCCAAATTACCAGATGGACATCATTTCGCTTACGTTGACAACTGGTGTATTTAAGAAATTTTTCCTTCATCTCTATGAAACCTACTGTTTCCACTTTAAACTTTTCGAAGGAACAACGAATGCGGTTCGCTGGAAACGGTGAGCTGCATTACTTGTTATTCTCAATCTTTTACTTGTTCTCAAATCCCTTCACTTCGGTGCCATTTTTGCACCATTTTCCAGCTATATTCATCTGATGAGCTCAAAATGAGAGCGAAACCGGTCGTGGATTGCTACTTCATCCCCAGCATTGCAATTTTTTGCGATGCTTTCTTGTCATCTACCCTCTCCTAATCTTTATCCCGTTACTTTCGAAACTGCGTTGCTTCATGCACTGACTGTAACTCTAATTGTGCATCGTGGGAAGGCAAGATATTCTCGCTTCGAGGATTGAAGTGACGTATCGTTATCACGCAATCGATGCAGAAGAGTTCATCTTGACCAAAAGCCTACCAAACTTGGGAACCTGGGCGCTCCCTAATTTGTTCTTTATAATTAAAACAAGGGTAACCGAAGTTAGCCTACCAAAGTGGTCATTGGGCAGTCCACACTCTGATTTTTTAATCATTTAGTGATGCAACCTTGAGAAGTGCAGGTGAGATGGCCAATTTCTCAGGTGAGATGGCCAATCACGTCATTTTTAAATGGTGAAATATTTATTTTGCGTGAGACAAATTTAGACTGATGAGACAAGGGAATACAACTCTGGTCCTTTACCATATCAACTGCCCCTTTTAAGTACGTTTTAAGCTAGTAGAAGCAAACCACGGAGATTTATAAAAAGTATGGCTATCTCACCCGGAATTACCCTACGGTTTACTTACGCTATCGGCTACCAACGCACTGGTCTCATTTTACTAACTAAATTTCGGTGAATCTGTTTGGAAGCGGAAACGATAGGTGTGGAAGCGGAAGCTGTTTGCTAATATACCGCTTCCACATCCCTGGTCTTTTGCCTTTGCCAAAGTTATTGCCGTTTATTAAATGAGAATCCTGGCTATTGCCTACACCTTATTGTAGCAATAATTTCATTTTTCTGTATCCCGGTGGTCGGTTCTCACATTCTGTTCAAGCGTAGGCCTACCGTGTAAATTATTGGTGAGAAGTATTAACTTAAAACCGTATTTGTTTGAGCCTTTGCTAGTCCTAATTTTTACATGTTTAATTAAAATAAAAATCGTTGTGAAGTGAGCATAGAGCCATCCGGCAACGCGTGTGAATAGAATTTCCTGCAGAACAGAGTGTCAGGCCATCGCGGTTAAAAGTTCGTTGCAAAAGGCATGAAGTGATTTACATCACCGCGCAAAATGACATCCTGGTCACAATAAGCCAGGGAGTCGAACCGTTTAAAATATCGCTCCAGTTCCGGTTCAGGTTCAAGAAATTTTGTTGTTAACGGTTCAGTTCCGGTTCAGGTTCAAGACTTTTCAAAAATTGGGTTCAGGTTCGGTTCGGGTTCAGTTGCACCAAAATTTAAAGGTTCGGTTCGGATTCATCGAAACCAAATTTTTAAGGTTCAGGTTCGGTTCAGGTTCACTAAATCCAAATTTTAAAGGTTCAGGTTTGGTTCGGGTTCACCGAAAAAAAGCGGTTTTTACCGGTTCGCGGTTCAGGTTCGGGTTCACTTCAAAATCTTTAATTTGGCCAAAAACTAAATTAGGGTTTTATATCATTAAAATAACGAAATATAAATTGCATGCCCGAATCAATTAAGGTTAAATAAAAATGTAAAAATTCATTAAATTTTCAAAAGCAGAAAGAATGTTGCAAAGGTTGGAATAGGTCAGTGCTTTATCTTTCTGATGAAGTTGGTCGTCAGTACCAACGAAACGTCAACAGATAAAAAACCTGAATAGATTTAGCTGAGGTTATTGTTAAGTTACCGGAAGAACGAGAAAAAACTCCAAGTAAGCAGAAAGAATGTTACGCATCGCAGCACATGTTTAGAGATTTTTATTAATATTTTTTAAGAATCAGCACAGGTTCAAACATTGTTACTAAACGATTTCTGTTCACGTTTATGTCCACAAAATATTATAGGTTCGGGTTCACTTGCATAAAATTTAAAAGATTCTGGTTCGGTTCAGGTTCGCAAATTTGAAATATTAAAGGTTCGGTTCAGGTTCACAGATTTGAAATATTAAAGGTTCGGGTTCGGTTCAGGTTCAATGATTTCAAATTTAAACGGTTCAGGTTCGGTTCGGGTTCACGGAAAAAAAGCAGTTTTTACCGGTTTACGGTTCAGGTTCGGGTTCGGTTCGACTCCGTGCAATAAGCTATCTTAATTCTTTGAGAACCATAGAAGCAAAAAAATCTGTAATTAAATGATAGAAGCAAATCTATAAATAAAGATCTGAAACTAGTATCCTACTGCATTGAAACTTGGGCGGTACAGTATTGGCTCGCCCTGTTCATTCAATCCATTAACAATAGAAACACAAGAAGCACAATAATGTAAAGAGACGCAATTATGAGGCGCCGTTTTGGAAAAAAACTTTGTTTTGTGACCCTTGTTTTTTGAGCATATTTAGACCATTATTTGTCCGATATACATATATTGGAAATATCCGACTTATATATTGGACAACTCTAAATCGGAACAAAATACAGACGCAAAATAAGTCGGACAAAATTGTTTTTGCTCAAACGGCGCGCCACACGCCGTTTGAAAAAAACGATTTTGCGACCCTTGTTTTTTCAACTTATTTATACCATTATTTGTCCGATATATATATCGGAAATTAAGTCGAAAAAATCTGACTATTTTGCGCGTGTGTTTTGGTCCGACTTAGAGTACAATTTGTCCGATATACAAATCGGATATTTCCTATACATATATATCGGACAAATTATGGTCTAAATAAGCTTAAAAAACATGGGTCACAAAATGGTTTTTTTGCAAACGGCACATGGCGCGATGTTTGAATAAAAACATATTTGTCCGACTTATTGTGCACGTGTTTTTTGGTCCGACTTGGATATATCGGACAAACAATGGTCTAAATATGCTCAAAAAACATGGATCACAAAACGAATAGTTTTTTTCCAAATGGCGCCCCACACGCAATACATTGTATGAGCGAGCTAGACGCACATACAATTTTGTAGCGTTAAAATCGCATTGTTACGTCATAATGATCAAGTTCTCCGTCAGATGACTTTTCGTGTAGTAAAAAACATGCTAAAAATCGGACGTAGAATGGCTCATAAAATGAAATGAGCAATGGCTTTGCAAAATTTTTGTTGAAAATGCAATCCAGTACAGTTTCTTTGCATTTGCTGTCAAAAAAAAGCGATGTCAATTTTCGTTACACTCCCCCTTTAAAAAGTTTTTATTTCCCTTTTGCTTTGCTGTATATTCAGCCTGTTGATCACCTTTCTTGTTATTTAGCAGACAAAGACTTCTCCAATGTAGGAGAAGTATCTGTTGGTTCGGCTATCCAGATAAAACCTCAAAGAATTGATGTAAAACTTCGACCAGGTATTTCCAAATATTATATTGCAGAATTGCAAGTTTTTACTAGTCTTAGTTTTTGATGAACCAAACTATACAAGCCACAACAATTTAAAAAGACAAAATAGTTTCAAACGAAGATTATCAAAGCAATTGTAGTCTTACCATTATAAAAATCGCATTCACATTTTCTATATTTTATCGTGATTTTTAGGCAAACATTCACTACATGTAATAATAACATTTTTCGTACTTTGACTCCATATAGCACTATAAAACTTTTTATGCCATTTCTACGTTCACGTTGATTTACCAAAAATCTTGCATTGCAATATTGATGTACAAACATTAGCAATTATTTACATCCTTAGATTGACACTTCCACCAACCATTCTGTTCTGCTGCTGGGTTGTCATATTTTTTGGTTTTTGTAGGCGACCCAGTGCCAATCAGTTTTGCCTTTAAGCTAGTAGAAGATTACCCTGTGGATCTTTATTATTTGCTCGATTTATCATCGTCCATGAAAGACGATTTGGATTCTTTGCGTTCTTTGGGAAAAGATCTTGGGGAAAGTATGCAGAGTATAACCAAAGATTTAAGAATGGGATTTGGGTCATTTGTTGACAAGACTGTTGTTCCATATATATCGACCGTTCCAGAAAAGTAAGTGTAATGAAGACTTATTGCACTGATTTGTGGGACAAGTTGAGTAATGTCCTGACGTCATAACCACAAAGAAACCTCGGTAAACAAAGTCAAGGCCATCTGAATAATGCCAAGATGTAACAGGTTGAGGGATTATCGTATTTTTGTTTGATGGTCTGCGAAACAGAACTTTACAATGGGGCATTAAGACGGGTTTTAGTGTTTGGTTAAGAGTTGGGGTTTAGCTCTCGGGTTAGGGCCAGGGCTAAGTGTTTCAACGCCGAGCCGCTCACGCAGACTTGTCCCAAGCCGAAATGGCGCGTCCTTGTTGGTTTTTGAGAGGTACCATGTTCAAATTTTAGTTCTAGATACGAAACTATGTCAGGCATTTTCGGAAGTTATTTTATTGTCTTCCTGCGAGAGAGCGATTGAGGTGGTATAACGATTAGTGCTGAATGTGGAAGTAAGGAAGTTGTGAATATCAGTTGCTGTCTTTGTTTTAATCGTCTTCAAATCAATTCTCCTGGAATTGCAACCCTCGTTTTTTCTTTAAACGAAGCTCATCTTTTGCGCTGATTTTGCCGTAGCAGCGCTATGAGTGTCACCTTACCGATGTATATGTCTTTTATTATGAACGCATTTGTATTTTATAGGTTGATTAATCCTTGTTCAAATACAGTGTGTGGACCCACTTACAGTTTTCATAATGATCTTCCGTTGACTGCAAACATCGATGCATTTGTTGACTCCGTTAACGGAGTTAACGTTTCGTCTAACATCGATCATCCTGAAGGTGGAATGGATGCAATGATGCAAGTTGTCGTATGCAAGGTAAAACGTCATGAAAAAGAATCACTTGCAACTTTTCAGCCGTCACCTTTCGTGTGTTTTTTGAAAATGTTCACTTAATAAGTATTCACTTGTAAAAATTTGAAGTTCAGATGGTCGAGTGGTAAGAGCGTCTGTCTCGGGAGCTGTAGACTTGGGTTTGATTCCAAGTCGGGTCAAACCAATGACTTAAAAAATTTGGTATTCACAGCGTCCCTGCTTGACGCTCAGCATTAAAGGGAAAGTGTGAAGAACAAGCCTGCAAGTTTACTCGTTGTGCCGTTGGGAAAGGCACTTAGCGGGATTTCCCTATCTTGGTGTGGTAGACAGATAGCCGGCAACTCCTAAGGGAGCTCGTATAGCACAGTGATCGCTTTGTCGTGATAGGAGGATAAAAAAATGCAAATAAATTAATTTAATTACGACGGACTTCAAAACAAATATTTTATCCAGACACTTGAGCAAGAACCACAATCTTCGGATACCGGTATTAGATATATTTTGTCTGTAGTGTCTCTGCTATTACGGTTTTTGTTGTTTTGTTAAGTGCTTTAGATCAGAGTTTTCGTCAGGAAAGACCGCAATGCAGATGCGTTATTATTATTATTTATTGACATATTCTTTCTAGCGGTGCATTAGTTTCCAACTTAAAATAAAACAAACATTCTCGCGCGCAATGCGCTTCAGCGCCCTCGGTGTAAACGCACCTTTATTTTTCTACTAATAAGAATTGATTCGCACGTAAAAAAAATTCCAGAACGGCGCAGAAAACAGGCAGAGACACTGCAAAAACTTTTTGGTTATTCACAGTATAGTTAAGCAAGTACCTGAAAAATGCACTGCTTAATTTAATTAATTCGATTAATTTGGCAGCATTTATTAACAAAACTTCAACGGTCCGTTTCACGCTTACGCGATCATCAGGGAGCCTAAATAAAGAAAATGTGTAGAACTTAACACAAGGGTACACACCGAAATCCAATACAGTTGATAAAACCTACACTAAAGCGACTGCCAATTCAAAGGCTCAAAGCGCCGTTCGACCTTCCTCAGCTGAACTGATTACTAAATTAAGTGCGGAAAATCTGTCATGCTGCGTTACTAGATCCGTTCTATCCTGATCCAGCTTACTAAAAATCCTGTAGATGAATAAATTATCTTATCTCCGCGGCTTAGCACCTGGGCTACACAGCTCCGAAGAAACGTCGCAGCGGTGGCGAGTCGTTGGCGACACTGTGCCGATTTGACCGGTCCGGGAATCGAACCCCAAACCTCCCGCACCGAAAGCGTGCGCTTAGCAACTGAGCTAACGGCCGGTTCAGAATGAAGGCCATTACGACAAAACTGCAAATTAAGCGGTTATGACATAAAAGAAAATGTTATTATGAAGGGGCATGGAATGAAAGGCAGTGCAAACTAAATAAAGGCGAAGTAGCGGTAGAAACAAGTCAGAAGCGTCACAAACAATACACAACTCACAAAAAAAATGCATATAGTGATAGGCCTAGCTCAAATTATGTGGTATTGAAGTACAGATCTTCTCTAAGTTATTCACCGACAGATACCGTCATAAGACTCATAAGACATATTTACGGATCACGCAACATTATTTGGTTCAATCCACCGTTCAGCAAACACGTTAAAAGTAACATCGGAAAAGAATTTTTAAAATTGGTTCAGAAGCACTTTTTAAAATTGGTTCAGAAGAATTTTTAAAATTGGTTCAGAAGCACTTCACCAAAAACCAAAAGTTAAGAAAAGTTTGCAATAAAAACAATATTAAAGTTAGCTACAGTTGCATGCCAAACGTTGGATGTATTATTAACAATCACAATCAACGTATTTTGGAACTAGCTCAAGCATCTGAGGAAGAAAAATCATGTAATTGCAGAAATAAACAACTCTGCCTATTGAATGGTCGCTGCAATATTCGTTGCATAGTCTATAAAGCAGAAATTTCAGATAAACATGTAACTCCGCTTTTAGCTTCTGGCGGAGCGAATAGCAGTTTGTCTGCATTACCAGACGATAAAGCCAACGCAAGCCATTTGCCATCGACGTCCCATCTGCCAACAAACTAAAACTCAGCCTGCAGACGCTTTAATACCAGTGCTGATACTTACCGTATTAGCGCTTCTAAGCAAAGCAAAGATTCTCGAATTTATTATGGCAGCTGCGAACCTGAATTTAAAAGCAGATATAACAATCATACTTATTCATTCCGACATCCGCATAAACCAAGTGCTACAGAGCTTTCCAAATTTTATTGGTCATCCGTCAACAGAGGTTCCAATCCAACCGTGAAATGGTCAATCAAGAAAAAGTCAATACCCTGTCAAATGGGCAGAAAATGCAACCTGTACTTAGATGAGAAATTTATTATTTTAACTGCCGGAAGAGAGAAAATTTATTGAACAAGCGCTCGGAAATTATATCTAAATGTAGACACAACAATATATTTAAACTAAAAACGCTTTCGACTTTCGACCTTTCTACCGCTACTTCGCCTTTGTTTAGTTTGCACTATAATTAGTTTTAGTTTGCACTATATTTAATTAGCTTTCGACTTGTTTCTACCGCTACTTCGCCTTTGTTTAGTTTGCACTATCTTTCATTCCATGCCCCTTCATAATAACATTTTCTATTATGTCATAACCGCTTAATTTGCAGTTTTGTCATAATGGCCTTCATTCTAGTAATCAGCTGTCATAACATTCCCACGGTTATAAGATAAGATAATTTATTCATCTACAGGATTTTTAGTAAGCTGGATCAGGATAGAACGGATCTAGTAACGCAGCATGACAGATTTTCCGCACTTAATTTAGTAATCAGTTCAGATGAGGAAGGTCGAACGGCGCTTTGAGCCTTTGAATTGGCAGTCGCTTTAGTGTAGGTCTAATAAACTGTATTGGATTTCGGTGTGTACCCTTGAGTTAAGTTCTACACATTTTCTTTATTTAGGCTCCCTGATGATCGCGTAAGCGTGAAACGGACCGTTGGAGTTTTGTTAACAAATGCTGCCAAATTAATCGAATTAGTTTTTGCCCTAGTCTTAAAAGATTATTAAGCACTCTTCTTGGTTATGCAAGTAAATACAGCATTTTTTCTCCTGCTTAATTTATGTATTTTGTATGTCACTGATTAAGAATCAAATCAAATCTTCATTATACTCACCGTATTACGTCGAAGCGTATGACGAGTTGCGGGATCCGTCTCCGCGCTTAGCGCCTAGGCAATACAGCTCCGAAGAAACGTCGCAACGGTGGCGAGTCGTTGGCGACACTGTGTCGATGTCACTGATTAACAAAAGTATAATTGACGAATATGACTAGGTTCGTTTTTGCCTTAGGACGCCATAAAATGGCGCAGCAACGCAAGTCACTTACTGGTCTTTTCTACTGATGCCGGCTTTCATATTGCTGGAGATGGGAGATTAGGTGGTATTGTCGAACCCAATGATGGGTATTGTCACTTGGATCAGAAAGGTAGCTATACAAAAGCTAATGAATTGGTAAGTAATATTCTAACGTTTGTAATTGCTTTGCTGTTGCTATTGAGAAAAATCAAAAAGTCTATTTAATAAATCTCGAACTTTATTAATTCTACTAAGATTAGTAAACTTTTATTCTGCTTTATAAAGATGATGTTGCATCTATAAATGTTCTTCTTATAATTTTTGGTTGCATGTTGAGAAATAAATATTTTTTTCCAAAAATGAAGCTTTGAATATAATAATTACAAGTTTCAAGTGGTAGTAGAGGATATCATATTTCACGGCAGGTTATTAGTTGTGAAAGACCGGAAAGTTTCAAACGAAATGCTTCCTGGTTATTGTGTCACAACAAAATTGCAAGAAATACAATATCGGTAAAAAATGAGGATATACGTAAACATATTTGAATATTGAGTAATATCAAGCTGTTTGTTGCCGTTTTATGATCGACTGATGATTCATGATCGACTGATGGTTTATTATTGTTTTATGCTTACTGCACACAAAAAAAAACACGGAAAAAAAATAGTTTTATAGTAGACTGACTATTCAATAGTTATTGTACGTGAGATATCAGCTTTCCTGCTGGACGTTCGGCATTAACGGGTCAATTTTTTTTGTTTTTTTTTTACAAGCCGCCAAGTTTGATTGTGCCGTTGAAAACGGCACTCAATGAGGTTTTCCCATCTTAGAATGGCGGACAGGTGGCTAGGAATTCTTCTATAGAACGATGAGGATGTTTGTGGTGATACTGCACTGTACAAAACTGATATAATCACATTTTAAATTTAAAATGTGTTAAAGCTGTAGTTATTAACAATTTCCAAACAAATCTTTTGTAGGACTATCCATCTGTCGGACACCTTGTTCAAAAAATCAATGAGCAAAAAATTCAACCAATTTTTGCGGTAACTACTAACGTCGTTACCACCTATAAAGTACGTGACGTAATATTATGAGTTAGCACTTTGCAGTGTAGTGATTTACTTCCGGGTAATTTGCATGAATTAGGTCATTGACAGTCTATTAATCGGTTATTGGGAAATTTCAAACCTTTATCTTAGCATAATAATGGCATTAAGAAACATGTTGCAATTTGGTTTAATTACAAGCTTCGTAGCTTGCCATGTGACGACTTGCATAGCGCCTTTACCCTTTTCATATAATTTTTTCGGCTTTTTTTAATGTATTTGGTATATTATGAATATTTTCCTGTCACGCCTTTTGGCCAGTTTTGTTTCATCTCATTGTTAGATAAATTTTTCTTTCGCCAAATAAGAAATGTGATTGTAGCCTACAAGCTCACGCTTGAGGTTTATGAATATTTCTTCCAACTGTTTGGGTTACCATGAACGAGCTGTAAAGGTAGGAAAAAGTACCCCTTCAAGTTAGCTGTCTGATGCCATTCTTTGTATGGTGTTAAAAATATTTCTCAAGTTTTGATCTGAAATTACCAATCATTTCATTACTTTTACGCAATGAGATGATTTGTAACTTCAAGTCAAACGTAATAAGCATTTCTGATTGTAACATTTTTGCTGAAAATGTAAAACCTAGCTGCCAGTAACAGGTATATTATAGAATCTTCAAACGATGATTCCGAAATCTGTAGTTGGAGAATTAACTCAGAGTTCAAAAAATATCATTGGTTTGATCGAGAACGCTTATAATGATTTAAAAGGGCAGGTTAGTGACGATGTGTCGAGGTATTAATACTACTGTTACTATTACTCTGGTATCTTACATTAAAACTGGCTCAATGGCTCATCATGCGTAGACCTGATTCTTCCTAGTAAGAGTGTCGAAAGGTACCTACACTAAGAAATAATGGGGTCCTCATGGTCTCCACTCTGGAAAGCTCTAAGTCGATTTGTAATGCTTTGTGTGATTTAAAATTAGTTGAAACCGACTTTTAGCCAATCACCACCAACTCAATATTCACCTTTATAACAATTGTTTTGCATTATTATTATCGTTTTTCTGCTTCCGTGTGTAGATTATCATTGAAGTAAAAGCAAACAAAGAAATCAAAGTTTCAGATACCACGGCACTCTGTGGTGACACTTCATCAACGAGTTTGCAATGTGACGGAGTCAAGCTTCAAGATACAGTAAGTAGAAACACGTGACTATGCTATTATTACAGTGTTATTAACGGGTCCTGGTTTATTACCAATAGGAAAAACGCCACCCCCCCCCCCCGAAAGAAAAAACTTGACTTCCACAATTTCAGTCGCTAAGATTGATTAATTGATTTCTTAATTTTTAACCTCCTGTCATGATAGAGTGACGGAGACGCTTTCCATTGGACGAGTCCAGGCTCACTGAGGAGTTGACTTTGTTTCCGAGTTTTGCGGTGAAGTTCTTGCTTCTGACTTCAGTAATTTGGTGCTTGTCGAAATCCACGGAGGAGAATTGGAGTAATTATCGTGAAGCATTTCATCTAAGGACGCAAGGAGACGTTGGTGGTAGGTAAACCATTAACCTTGCGATCATTGCGGTCGTAGAAACGACGCTCTGAATCGCTACGCCACGCTGCCCAAGTTGTTTCGTAACCGTAAGATAAAGACTGTTTTACAAAACAAGCACCTGCGTGTAACAAAGTATTTCAATTTTAGGTTTATTTTAACTTTTCGATATCTTCGAAGTTTTGCATTTCCGAACCAACAGTGGTGCAAGTGTCAGCATTCGGGTATAACGATGTGCTTAACATTACGGTGGCACCTCTGTGTGAATGCACGTGTGAGGTGAATGAAAAACTGAACAATTGCTCGGGTAAGTCATACCACAACAAATAGTGCCCGCTAAAGTTATAAAACTTCCTTGCTGCGACTGTTTACGTAGCAGCTTAGGTGCGAAATCTCACCCTTGTTCAGAAATGTGGAAGCGATGTGAAACAATCAGACATATCGTGGTTGCGTGGTGTGCTCGTTTTCGTGCCTGTGATACTTCCATGCTTACCGCCAGTGTTCGTTCTATCGGTGCGGGAGGTCTGGAGGTCAATTTCCGGGCCGGTCTAATTGGTCACAGTTTCCTCGAAGCTGTGTTGCCCCGCGTATATGGGCCGCGCCTCTCGTGATACGCATCAGCATGATAGCGCGAGTATAATGAAGATGTGATTTTCAACAGTCTCATTTTTTTTCTGCTGCCTTGGCGAATTGCTCCTAAATGTGGGGTTCTTGGCTTGGGATCAATAAGGGGTAGCAACCAAGGAGCTGTAAAGGTTCGTAAATACAAATGTGGTGACAATCTACTGGTGCGACCATTTAATATTGGTCGTTGCGTGTTTAGGTGTAGTAGCATTTTTTGTGTGCTCTTACAAAAGTAGCCTATTTGTTCAGTGAGAGTAGCGGCAAAAAAAAGAGGCAACAATGGAAGTTGTAGCATGGTTGCTGCACATCACTTATTTACTTTTAGGCAATGGAATTTATCAGTGTGGTGCATGTGTGTGTGATGCTGGTTTCATCGGGCTAGATTGTTCGTGTGACGAACAAAATGTCGAAAGTCTCGAAGAATACATTAAGAACTGCACTGATCCAAATCGTGGCAAAGTATGCAATGAAGTAGGAGCGTGTCGGTGTGGGAAATGTATATGCGAGTAAGTATGAAGTGCGTTTTTACTATGTATCGCTCAGATGGCCGAAAAGATAGAACATTCACTGGAGCTGTAAACATAGTCAATTAAAGTCTAAGTCAAATTTATTATTTTGTCGCACATACGGATAACATAAAAATATATAACAGGAAAACACTAATTTACATACACGCAAAAAAAATGAATAAATAAGTACTCGCGCGACAGGGAGGCTGCGAAAGGACCTTACTGTCATCGAGTCATGCAGCCCCCTTTAAGAGATAAATTTTCGGTACACTAAAACAGTTTCATGAAATTGCTTATAGCTGGCAGAGATCACTGAAGAAGCGCGCGACAGAATAAGGACAGACAGTTTAGTATTGTTGCAGTAAGTGAGCTTTTAATTTTTTTTTTAAGGAAACCGGTGACATCGTTCTGATTTCCGCAGGGATGGCGTTCCAAATCTTCACACCCTGGTATTTGATACTTCTTTGCATTTTTTTAGTACGGAAAAAAGGAATATATACAAGATCTCTATGGGTAGTGGTAGATCTTGAGGAGCGTTGGGAAATTAAATGCGCCCTATTGAAGTAATTGAGAAAAGAGGGGGAAGCATGCTTGGTCGGTGTATATAATTATAAACAATTTTGGCAGTTTCAACAATGTATAAGTCTTGAAGTTTTAGGATATTAAACCTAACGTAATATGGATTTGAGTTGTCGTACATTGAGCCGCTTCCAATGTTTTTTACTGCTCTATTTTGAAGAGTTTTTATTGGATTTAAATAAGTGGGGAAAGGCGTAGCCAGGGGGCCAAAGGGGCCATGGCCCCCCAAATTTTTAACTTTTGTAGCTGACTCTTTAATAATTTTGTGGCATTCACGAGCAGTATGCAACTACAGGCCTATAGAGCTGATCACAGACGCATGTTTGTATTGCCGGTACGCTTGTGGACGACTCCCTGCAGGGAGTCGAATCAAACCCGAACCGGTAAAAACCGTATTTTTTCGGAGAACCCGAACCGAACCTGAACCGTTTAAGTTTGAGATCATTGAACCTGAACCGAACCCGAACCTGTAATATCTCAAATCTGCAGTGGTGTAGAAAGAGAAATCTAGTTGAGTAAAGGTACTGTTACTGTGGCGATAACTACTTGAAGTAGAGTAGAAAGTAGGGGATGTAAAAAGTAACCAAGTAAAAGTAAAAAGTACCAGCAATTTGAAGCTACTTAAGTAAAAAGTAGCGTTTGCAAAACCGAGGCCATAAAGTTGAGTTTTCACATAAAATAATTTGCTCACTTCCAAACTTGACATATAGCCTATTTTGCCAATGTTTAAGCATATTTAGGATAATTAGCACATTTATTTGACGAAAATAAAAAAGTGAAGTGTGTCATAATCTGCAAAATGCAACCTCATTGTCCACGCCAAACGCAAACAACAAAAGACCACTTAATATGCCGATATTGTAAAACCTCAAATCAAATCTTTATTATACTCGCGGTAGTACACCGAAGCGTGTAACGAGTGGCGGGGCTCATCTCCGCGGCTTAGCGCCTGGGCAACACAGCTCCGAAGAAACACCGGAGCGGTGGCGAGCACTGGCGATTGCCAATTTAACCTGCCTGGGAGTCGAACCCCAAACTTCCCGCTTCGACAGCGAGCGCTTAGCGACTGAGCTAACTGCCGGTTATTGTAAAACTTATTACATGAATTAAAACAATACACCTAATACTAATGTTGCCAATTTTATTATCAAGCATGATTATCTATTATTTGCGAGATACATTGCTTAACTACTTATCATTTTTAAAGTCACTTAAGTAGCGTTACTTTCTGATTGAACTACGTAAGTAAAAGTAGAAGTAATCGAAATTTAAATCACTTAAGCAAGTACTAGTTACCAAGCAATAATACTTAAGTAATCTACTTAAGTAAAACTACTTCGTTACTTTACACCACTGCAAATCTGTGAACATGAACCGAATCTTTGATATTTCAAATCTGTGAACCTGAACCGAACCCGAACCTTTAAAATTTTATGCTAGTGAACCCGAACCTATAATATTTTGTGTACATAAACCTGAACAGAAATCGTTTAGTAACCATGTTTGAACCTGAGCTGATTCTTACAAAATATTAATAAAAATCTCTAGACATGTGCTGCGATGCGTAACATTCTTTCTGCTTTTCAAAATTTAATGAGTCTGAAACAAGTCAGGACAGGTCATGCCAACTTGGTAGGCTATCAGGGAGTCGAATCGAACCCGAACCGGTAAAAACCGCTTTTTTTTTCGGTGAACCTGAAACAAACATGAACCGTTTAAAGTTGAGATCATTGAACCTGAACCGAACTCGAACCTTTAATATTTCAAATCTGTGAACCTGAACCGAACCCGAACCTTTAAAATTTTGGTGCAGTTGAACACGAACCGAACCTGAACCCAAATTTTTGAAAAGTCTTGAACCTGAAGCGGAAGTGAACCATTAAAAAGTCAATATCGTGAACCTGAACCGGAGCGATATTTTAAACGGTTCGACTCCCTGATTTCTAGTTCACCGCCTATTGTTACGTCACAGGGGAGTTAGTGTTGAATGTGTGTGGTCACTTGTTTCCGCTCGTGAAAAGGAACCACAGATATTATGTGTGCGTTACATCCATTTCAGTCAGTTTTACGTTAATTGAAGTTTATAGCCTAGTTTAGCTTTCTGGTTTCGAATTTTGAACGAATTCTGGTTTCGAAAGCGTCCGCAGCGCAATCCAAATCATCATGGCGTTACCTTCAACTGTTGAAGCTGAGCGATCTTTTTCGTGCATGAAACGAGTGAAGACATATGGTTGCGTTCAACAATGACTTCTGATCGACTCTCAGATTTGTGTGCGCTTCATTGCCACAGTGAAAGGATTAACGACACCGAGATCAGTAGAGTTCTAACATGCCTAGCTGGTGGGAAGCGACGAATGGACTTTTAATCGTAGTGATGCTATAGGCGGCCTACTGCCATTTGTTATGCGTTGTAAATATTTGCTATGTTTTAGTAATACAAATTCAACACCTTGTGTTTTTGTTCCACCACTAGTCGACTATTCGAACGTATCACAAACCCCGGCTCTAGACTAACGCCTGCCCAGAGAATTGCTGGAGTCGGAGCCAAAATTTCAGTGCCTTCATTTCGTCTGGCAAGTTGGCAACTCGCCTAGACCGCGAGGAAATGAATAGAGAAACATGGGGGGAGCATGCAGTGATTGGTTAAATTAATGCCCCAAGCAAAATCCTATCACTCGCTAAAATTTCAAATATTTGGCCCCCTTAAAAATTTTTGGCTGGCTACGCCACTGGTTGCAGGCTCGGATTCTTAAGTTCATTTTTGGCCGGGTCAAATCAATGACTTAACACTAGAATGCCAAAACTTTTTTACCATCTAGAATGCCCAGTGGTAGTCATTTTGACTACATTTGTTATTGTGATCTGAGACACCGATTTTCACGCATTTTTCGACCTTATTATCTATTTTAGAAAAAAAAAAAAAATAGAAGTTCTCTTTCAAAACATTTCGCTAAGCTTGTTTTTATGGTGCTGATGGTGGTAGCAATATTGCAGATTTTTACGCATGGTGATGAACGCACCAGGTTTATACTATAGGTAGCAATCCAGTTACTTATGAATCAGTTCCACACTTCCGAGAAAATGGCAAGTTTGTGGATCTGCAACCTTTGCGAACGACTGGATTTTACATCAAAACAAAGAAAGCGGAGAATATCACAAAAGCGATTTTTAGCCATTGCTGTTTTGCACAACGGCACATCCCATTTTTCAGTCCACAACTCAAGCAATGGTAAGCTACTTTTTCCTATAACTCCTCGCCCGTACACTTACATGACAGCAGTAAAACTCTCAAATTTTTCAACTGTAAAAGCAAAAGACTGATTTTGCATTTGTCGATGAGCTTTTGTTGCTGTGCAATTTCGGATGTGGTGGACAATCGAGTTATCAATAAGAAGACGCCAGGCACTTGCAGGGCTTCCAGCACACACACTTCGTTATGCATAAGGCGAAGGGCCAGAACTTTTTCTCAAAATGTTCTGATGCGAAAATCTTGCCAGAAAAAAGCTCACCGAGAGTAAGCTGAATCCTTTCTGTTCCATCTGGAGCTATCAGTTGGCCAACTGTATCGTCATCTTGAGGTACGTCACCACTGCTGATCTGAAGGTGGACGCTCTTTTGTGTAGAACCTGGCGCCAGCACAGCAATCAGACTGCTTTCCTGTTCAGCGTGATCAGTAGAAGCTGCTGCAGCAAAACTTTCCTGCGGAGACATTGTTGCCTCAACTTTGCCTTCTATTCGTGGTCGTTTACGAGTGCACTCTAAAGAATCACGTCCAAAATTGACGCTACCTGAAATGTTCTCTTCTAGTTAGTCATTGCTAGTATTATCCCCCGACTCAAATTCAGGGCCTATATGAAGCATTAGACTCAGACCCACTGTCATTGGCGTCAGATTCAGATCCACTGTCATCATATTCAGACACATTCTCCTCAATATTACGCAAATCTGCGAAAATTTGATCTGGTCTTCGATATTCTTTCGCGGCATTACTATAACTGTAATTCGTAACTTAATTTCTAGCAAAAAAACAACGGCAGCAAAATCGTTTTCCTTTCGTCACTGCTTTCGTTCGTGGCGTGTTTTCACAATGGGGAGTTAGCAGGCAATCAACAAAAGAGTGAGTATTGCTTCTATGCTACTGTTGCTTGCAACACAGCTGACACAATGGAAACCCAGTTGGTAGTCAAAATGACTACCTTGGGCATTAAAGAAAATAAGGGGCCGTGTGGTCTTGCAAGATGTGAATTGTTAAGTTTCATGTCGTTATCCAATTAAGCATTCGCAATGATTAAAAGTCGCAGCTGGGCACTTGGCTGCCAACAATAACAGAGAACTAGAGAAGATATTATAATTTTATGATGGGCAAGTAGTCAAAATGACTATCTTGGGCATTCTAGCGTAAAAATGCTATTCACAACTTTCTGCTGGACGTTCCGCATTAATTGGACAGAGGACAGAAAAAGCTCGTAAATTTACTTCTTGTGCCATTGGGAGATTGTTCATTATAGAGTGATAGACGGATGGCCGTGAACTCCTAAGCGAGCTCGTTATAGAGCTTTGATAATTTTCTTGTAACAGGAACATATGTGCAACCAAATAAAATGATATGGTATATTTGGCTTCGTTAACTTGTTGTTCAATTTTAGCCAAAAGCCTGAAGTTAAAATTGACGGAACATACTGCCAGTGCGACAATACAAGCTGCCCCAGGGAGTTTGGAAAAATATGTAACAGTAAGAATGGGAATAGCATAACAATGTGCCGTAGAGAGTTTACTGGAGTGCTTTGCACTGTTGGTGATGGAGTGCTGTTATAGCCTCTGACCCAACAAGAGGAAGTCGTCATGACTTCCCGTCCGGTAGGCCAGGAAGGACACTGCTTTTTAGTTGATAACAATGTGCATTGGTCAGTTGCAACTGAACACTTTACTTGCATCTTGGAAAAGGTCAACCGAAGCTTGAAAACAGTATCCATTTGCACATTTTTCTAAAGGAAAGTCTAGTTAGACCAAGCCTGTTGAACAGTCAATAAAACCTTCGTAGTGCTGCTGTTATGTCTGGATTTGACCTCACGCCTTCATTTATTTAGCAGATCTAGAGTAATTGCGAATCAATTGCAAATTTTTTACAATTTCATCCGTATATTTTTAAGTGAAACTAGAAGTTATGATTGAAATGTTCAGATATGTTTATTTTTTCTTTTTTTGTAATATAATTTTTACGTGATTTTAGATGCTGGTAAATGCAAATGTGGTGTGTGTGAATGTAACAGTGGGTGGTCGGGAAGCAAGTGCGAGTGTAATGAAGATCCAGCTCTGTGCATCGACGAGGGTTTGGATGCTATAGACAAAACAAAGCCATGCAATGGAAATGGTGAATGTAGGTGTGGAGAATGTGTATGTGGAGAAGCACCAGGAGGGGGAACGGTGAGTTTTATTTGTGATACCGGTATTAAATTACAACCTCATCGCGCTTTGCAAAAGTTTCCAGCCGTCTGTCCCCCACTGTACGTTGGTGGAATTTCTCTAAGTGCCTTTCTTAACACAACGTGTAAACCTGCCGGCTTGTTCTCCACTCCGTCCCGTTAATGTTGAACGTCAGCTCGGTCGCACTCGGAATCAAACCCGAGGCTCCAGAGGCAGACGCTCTATCCACTCGGCCGACTGAGCTGTTTTATGGGGAATAATATGAGTGCTAATGCAATCGGTTGAAAATAGCTGCAGTGAAGGACTGTTTTGTAGGGATGTGCCGGATACCGGATATATATCCGGTATCCGGCGCTTTTTGAGGTATCCGGTATTCGGCCGGATAATGTTTCTTTATCCGGCCGGATACCGGCGCATTATCCGGCCGGATAGCGGATATTTCTAAAGTTCAGGGAAATTGCGTGGAGTAGACTCAATAAAAATAAAATTTACCTTTTCCGATTTACGTGAAATATTTTGGTGCAAGTTTGAAAACTTTAATTTTGCTTAGGCTCTCTACAAAAAGCAAAACCGAGTCCAAACCTTAGACTTATGTTGGTAATTTTTGATATCAAATGGATTTAAATTTAGTAATCAAGCTTTTTTTCGTTTGGCGCAGTGAGTTTTGTCATGAGGAAAGTCACTTCGATGGTGTTGCAGTAAGGCAGTAGGACTCATCAACAGGCTTCAAACCGAGACGGTATAAGTTCGGGGACCACTATATATCGTTGTTTCATCCGTAAATAATTTACGTTTACGTTTAAAAGCCTGTCTTCTGCTCTGTAGCTCGCATGTTCGTCTTTTGCTCAAAATGGAAAAAAAATGCAATGAGCGGCGGACATAGGCGCCAATGCTTTCTCGAAGGCAAGCAGTAGGGAGAGAGAATTTTTATAGAAACTTTGTTTTCTACGTTCAAAAAAGACGTTTTAAGGTACCATTAGCATTGTAACGGATGTGTTCCTGCTTTTGAATGTTGTGCGATTTTGTAATGTTATTTAGGCTGAGTTGAAGTCTTTCATTCAACGTTTTTAGTTGATCAATCGGCTGTTTGTATTAAAGTTTGATGTAATCTACCCATCATTACTGATTTACCGCAGGATCGAGTTTTTGCAGTAATTTTGAGGTAGAGTTACTACAAATAAAACTATGCGTTTTTAGTAGCTTTGATGATAGCGCAAAACATGCGAAAATTCAGATTTAAACTTGCCTTACACCAACCGTTTAGCGTAGTCACTAGTGGTTAAAGACATCGCTATCGATGTGGGAGGCTCGCCACCGTTGCGACGTTTTTTTTTTCGGCATTCGAAATTGTGTTGCAAGGACGCAGAGATGGGTTCCGCCACTCGTCTTATGCTTCGGCGTAATACTGCGAGTATAATGAAGATTTGATCTTATTTGAAGTTTGCTTTTCGATGAGTATCACAAATTATTGCTCACAAGCGCAAAACCGCAAAAATCAACACAATGTGGGGCGATTGTTAACTCGATTGCTCTACTCGTAAAATCACGCCGCTGACCCTGGTCACATGTTTGATAGAGTTTTCTTCTCGCTTTATACGCAGCATGAGCGCAATATTTCGTCAAAACAATGCTAAGATTTTGCGCTGTTACATTTTGGAACTGTTTTAACTACTGTGCAATGTGCATGCAGTCAACTTTTGATATAATAATGAAAAAACCCCGGAGGACAGATATATGCCGCTCTCTTCGGTATTAGATCCGAGGAAGCACTGCTCCTGCTCCCACCGAATAGACACCTATGGCGGCCGACCGACTTGGCGTCCGATTTTCGGCACACTCTTGACCAAAATCCACACTTTTAACACAATTCTTCTTTACCAAAAAATGAAGTCCAGCGTTGAAAACGTGTTGCTACACAAACGTAGTGTGGTGAATTGAAGTTGATTCAGACGCGATCAGTAAGATGGTCATTTTATCGACTGAGCTCCTGCCGCTCGACCACGTCGCGGATTCGGCCGACTTAGACGGAATAATAAAGTCTATTTTAATGACGCAATACTTTTGGAAGTTTCCTGTGTGTCACCTGATCTCATGCAATTAGTTTCATAGCTCGCTAGTGGAGCAAGACGATAGCGAGTACAAAAACCATCAAAATATAAATTTTGGCTTAGTGCCTCTATCTGGTATCCGGCCGGATAGTGACGTACCGGATATCGGAATATCCGAAAAATTTGCTATCCGGCACATCCCTACTGTTTTGCGATGGCGTTAAATACTTTTCGACAATCAACAGGGGCGAACTAAGATTTTTTTTGGGGGGGGGCTAAAAATTGATAAAAATTTTTTTCCGTTTTGTGCGTCTAAATGTATAAATCTAATACAGTGTAAAACTAAAAATTTCAGGCGAGGGTTTAAGCCCTGCTCTCCCTCGATCCGCCAAAGCCTTCGGTATTTTTACATTTATTGTCAGCTAGAATAGATCACGTAGCAAAGAGGATGATTTGACTCTGTTTGCGACTTCCCGGTGTTACTACAATTCCAACTTTTGCTCATGTTTCAGTATCGTGGATTGCATTGCAAAACTTCGCCGATTGTCGTTTGTAATCAACATAAAGCTTGTGTTCAATGTTTGGCTTTCAAAAGTGAAAAGTTTGATGAGGAGCTATGCAAAGAAAACTGCAAAAATTACAATGCTACAAAGGTACGATAAATATAAACACGTTAGGCTCTGTACTACGGATAAAATGAAAATTCAATTGACAAGTCGGAAATGTGAATTGTGAAACTAGTCGGATATGCAATAGTTGTAATAATCTAGCAATACCAAACAAATCAGATCTTCATTAAGCTCGCGGTACTACGCTGAAGCGTGTAACACTGTAACAACCACCAAGTGGCAGAGCCCATCTACGCGGCTTAGCGCCCCAGTTCTAAAGAAACGTCGCTGCGATGGCGAGCCGTTGGCGACACTGTGTCCGATGTGACCAACCCGGAAGTCGAACCCAAGACCTCCTGTATCGATATCATTCTCGTTAGACACTGCCCTTACAGACCGGTATGTTACAATTTAAAATATTGCTAGATAAATTGGTAAACGAAATTTTACAAGGGCGATGGTGACTTTACAAAGAAAAACTATAAATTATAAACATAAGCAGCTGCTAAGGATTTAGCGGATGGTTTTTGTGTCTTTCCAGATAAAAGGTACCAGCACTTCGAAGCAAAGATGTCGCTTTACCGACGATTCAGATGATTGCGACTTCTTTGCTTCTTTCGAAGAAGTAAATAATACAATCATGGTTCAAGTTGAATCCGAAAAAGGTTAGTGTTGAGGCTGCATTGGCCGGTATTAACTGCCGTGTTCTGCTATAGCTTAGCTGACGTTTATGATTTTTTTTTTCAGTGGAGCTCGTAAGCCCCGAGTAACAAATTCTGTAAAAGATCGCTGTTATTTTTTAATATCATGGAAACTACGCTGTATGTTGCCATTGCTGCGGTCGCCTAGATATAATACCGTTAGAAGGCGCTACAACATGTGTTTGTTTTCAAGGCCGTGCTTGCATTGTTACTCCTTTAGTACAGCTGTTGTTTATTTTTAGTGTGCAAAGTGTATGTGAATCCGATGTACGTGATACTGGGTATCATTGCTGGTATTGTCTTAATTGGTCTGGCCTTATTGCTCATTTGGAAATTGGTGACTTCAATAAAAGATGCGCGAGAATTCAAGAACTTCCAGAAAGAAACGCAAAACGCCAAATGGCAGGCGGTGAGTTGGCGTTATAAATCCCATAGACATTTTTTATGGCTACTAGGTGTGTAGTTAACTTTCAACTCAAGTAATTACAATTAGCGTTGGTTTTTTAACCTT
The DNA here is from genome assembly GCA_964006365.1 of Trididemnum miniatum. Taxonomy (NCBI): domain Eukaryota; kingdom Metazoa; phylum Chordata; class Ascidiacea; order Aplousobranchia; family Didemnidae; genus Trididemnum; species Trididemnum miniatum. The sequence goes on from OZ023246.1 coordinate 5,609,784, forward strand.
GTGGTTGAGAAAAATGCGAGTGTTTCATGAAAGTAATACCGGCTAAATGGCTTAGTAGTGGTTGAAAATGCCGTATATGTCGTGAAAGGTTGATGGATCGATTCCCAGGCCGGTCGAATTGGACAGTGTCGTCAAGGGCTCGCCATAGCGATTTTTGGAATGACATAGGTCCAAGACAAGCAAGTCGTGCGAAGAATGGTGAAGTTTTCGAGTTTGCAATTATCAAGTTTCCTTTCAGTTTCAATACTTGTATTGTGGGGGTAGGAAAGACGCTTCACGTTGTTATGTTTGTAGAAAAACAGTTATTGTTTACAGTATAAAATAATACAGTGTCAAAAATATTCTAAATTTTGATAGCGTAAACTTACAGTTTAACAAAATCATGTTTAGGGGGAAAATCCGATATACAAGCAAGCGACTTCCGCATTTCACAATCCAATGTATGCAGGTGGAAATCCGAGTGGAAATCTCTAATTGTGATGTTTTTAGATCAATTCTATAGTTGGGCTACTGTATAAGTTTACTAAAACTAGGCCTACACGCAGAATTTCAATATTAATCAAATAGGAATCGCGCATCTTTAGTGCTTCCAGCTACTTATACAGCTTTGTAATTCGCTTAATTAATATCTTAGATAAAACTATCGCTGCTGCCAACTTGTTTTATATTTTTCTGGCTGCCTTTATTAATTACTTTTCGTTAGCGTTGATAATTTTACAAGAGACCAATATTCTTTTCTGCTTCGTGCAATGCATTAGCAAATTTCAAGGGTCAACTTTATAGTTTTTTGTGAAACTTAGGCTTTCATCCTTGCACTTTTGATAGTTTCTGTGTGTGCTTATCGCTATCGGTGCATTCAAACCATGCATTCAAGTGGCCAATTTTTTGGTCTTTTTTACTGAGCAGTTACGATTTTGTATTCCATTTATTTGCTTGTGTTGGTTTGAATACAACTTTTTTATGATGAGAGGATCGTTATTGACGAACAAAGGTGCGATGTGCCAAACTTACTGATTTCTAAGTAAATAAATCAGCATTTTTTTACAATTTAAAGCTCCGATAGTAAACTTTTATGACAGCAATGTGATTTTTTGCACTGTTTTGCTTAACCAGCATTTAAAGTTGCCATTTTTATAGTGCCTATGTAACCGACCAATGTTGCGCTACTTTTAGAATTTGGTGTTTATCTTAAGGTTTTGGAACTTTTTTTCAAATAGGTCTTTTTTGTGTATTGTGTAATTTTGTGCTGTTGCGTGTTTAATCAAGTAAATTGCCATGTTTCTGAGCAGTAAAAATTTTACTTGCAACCTACTTAATATTTTTCATTGTTACGACAAATGTCTCTTAATAAATAATCAAGTTTTTACGTCTGTGGTCAATGAATGGTTAGTTCTTGTACTAAACTATAGCTAATACCGCAGATTATGTTATTCATAAGTCAATCGACTTAGCCGTCATTGCCTTAGTGATCAGCTAAAAACCTAGAAGATAGTAAGGACGCCTTCCAAAAACGCAAAATATCACCTCACAACGTTGTTGAAAACGCAATTAAGTCAATGCAATGTTGAGTCGATGACTAGCACCTTGTTACCAATAGAGTAAAAACCTGGCTATTTGGCGTGAGGGAATTTTGCTCATGAATCCAGCAAGTAAATGCCCTGGCCTGAACGAACTTGTTTGCTTCTAACAATAAGCTCAGCGAATACTGTTCCTCAAATTTTGAACGATAAAAGAATTGATTAGTTCCATTCCAAACGGTAACGTTTATCTTTTTTCGATAAATGCTTGCTTGAGCAAGAAGTCAGTTTGGAGTCCCCGGCTTCTTGCACCATTTGGCGTTTGTGTTCTATCGAGGGTTAACAAACTTGTTATCGGTAGTCTCACCGATCCTATAGGCAAACAAAAAATTACAGAGCGATTACCGGCCATACAACGGACAGTTTTCATACATTTAAACGCACTGCAATTCCTACCAAGCAATTTTCTCTGTCAGGCGAACGAATAGAAAACAGTAACAAATATTGAAAAAATGTCTATAATTGCTTTATAGATAATTTCGATTTCGTGTATTCCCTATTGTCTATAGTTCATGATTATATGCAGTTTGAAGTTGCATGTGTTAAAAGCAACGAAACTTAATCAAAATCAATAAATATGTCTGTTTTACAAAAGTGCGAGACAGGATTTGTACGTCACTGTAAAAAAAGTGCAGTAGATTTTAGTAAAAAATTAACAGATTGAGTGAAATGCAATAATCAAATAAATTAAAAATTTTACTTCAATACAAATTCTCTTAGCTTCAAGGAATGAAGTTAAATACCCAGCAACCAGGAGCTCTTACCTGGGGTACAGGAATCCCTAAAGAAACCGCAAAAGAGCACTAAAAAGCCTGTAAACCCAAAATAAAAAGACGAGATAAATTATTTGTAAAATGCTCTAATATTAACATTAGCCTACTGCTTATTTCTCACAAAGAGGTCCACAGCCCTTGAAAGGTTTAGAAACACTGAACTAAACTAAATAGCAAAGATGTCAACGGATTCGGATTAAATTGTAACGATTTTTAGTAATTTTGCCGAATTCGGGCCGGATTAGGTTTTTGCAAATGAATCGCCATAATTCGAACACAGAAGAAAAATTACGACTAGCTGGATTATTAGGATTCGGATTACTTAGATTCTACTGAAACTTCGGATTTAATCCGGGCATTTCTGCCAGTGCCAAAACTAGCGCCCCCCGAACCCCCCAACCGGGAGGGGCGCACAAAAAGGGGGCTTCGTAAATAGTCAGTATGTAGTACTATGTACTCAACGTATGATAAAGATGCCTTAAATAGGCCTATTCTAAGATTCAATATATTTTTTGTCTTAACTCGCGCGATTTGGGGCCCCCATACCATATTTATGCTTTTGGCCATGGGAAGATCCTGCAAATTTTTCGAAAAATAGCTGTCGCAAAACTAGCAAACAAACGTTTAGTAGCATACCAAGGGCCCCTCATCCTCAAGTGAAAGATGCAAAAATAAGCCTTAAAAACGTTTTTTCTTCGCATAGGTAGCGAAATGTTATAGTAGGGTTTGCTTGCAGCATTATTTTAGTGGGTTTGGAAGGGACCTAGTAAAACAGACTATTAAACCTTGTTAAAACTGAGGAATTTTAAAAGCTCAAAAAGCCTCCAAAATAGGGTCAAATTCCGCAAAATTTTTTGGGGGGCATGCCCCCACACCTTCCTAGCTTGGCATCGCCCCTTCGGGGCTCGCTCTTTTGTATCACCATCAAAAAAACAAATTTTTAAGGGGCCCCGAAAGATGATTTCGGAGGGGGAGGCCGCATTGCCTAGTTTCGACCCTGATCTCTGCAAAGTAGCCAATCATCAATAGACACTTTTAAAAAATAAATTATTTTTCGTTGCTTGCTCGTGGTAAAAATAATTGAAAGAATTAATCAATTAGTTTCTGTACTAACTTTTTTCTGCGTGCTGCATGGTATTGATTTATCATGCTAATTGTCCAGGCTGAAATTTCGCACAAACGTATTTGGTTAAGTGGCTTGGGATAAATCACATCGCTCCGAGGCGTCCTAGGAATCTATCAAAGCTGCACTGATTGTGAAAAATCGATAAAACTCGTGCTCGGCCCGATATAAAAGAATTATGACGGGTAATTTGAACGCATTTGGTATGGATTTAGACAGGATAGGTGCACCTATAGCCCATTTTCATGTTAGATATTTAACAAAAACCAGTTCATTTGTTGAAAAGTATCTAGAAAACCGATTGAAATCATTAATTTATGACCAATCAGGCTAATAATGCAATGAATTTCAATACGTAATTACATGAATGAGTTAAATGTTTTAAGTTACTGCAGTAGATAGTTGTTTCAATTTCTTATTTAATATAATTAGGCATTTTGCTTTTGGAAGGGGTCAAAATTTTTTTATGATAAAGTCTTACGTATAGTTGCAGTATTACAGGCAATCAGGAATTTACTTTTAGGTTTTAAAATACTGATAAGAAAAAGCTACGACCATGTCTACGATTGCTTGGGGGTACTCCTAATTCAACGCTGAAGCTTTTATCAGAGCCATTTGTCCAAGCAAAAAACGCATTCACAATCCAGCAAGGTGCAATGAACAACATTATTCCGTGTTTTCCGACTGTACTGTATGCTTGCAGTCGAATAAAAACTTTACCGTTAGCCAGGAATTTTCTTCGGCGAGGATCGACAAATAACCGTTCGATCCAAATCTAAATTTGCGCATCTTAATCTGTTGCCTAGAACAATAAAATTTATTTAAGAATAGGCTAATGATTTATTTTCCGTACCGGTACTGAACCTACCATACAAAAACATACCATACAAAAATGACTAACGAGGAAAAATATAACCACAGAAAATTTGAAAACTGAATGTTTCGACAACAGAGATTCAGCTGTCATCATCAGCAGTGGAAGTAAGGCCTTGATTTTGTACTGCCTTGCTTACACTGCTGATGATGAAGCTGAATTTATGTTGTCAAAACGTCCAGTTTTGAGAATGGCCTAATTTTTTCTCTTTAAGCTTTCCGAGATATAAAATGACTAATTTTATGCAAATCAACTTGACAAAGCCATAACAGGCTTATGTTTTTTGCGCTTCAAATGTTTTTCAGGTTTATACGAAAGCCGAAGGTTGATAAACACCAATAGTTTCAAATAACGGCGATGTAGAAGCAGTAATGTTTTTCCTGCTTAGAGTAAGCCATTTATGTTCATTTTAAAGTATAGAATGAGGAATAATACATAATTACTCCATTAAGAAACATGTATTTGGAAGCTGTGAAACAAAAAGGTTGTGGAAAACCTATGTATGAAAAAATTCAGCAATAGGTTTACCGGAAAAACCAAAAAATTTAAATTTGCGCTAAATTCAACCAATGAATTGAAGATTTTTTTTGTGTCCATCAAAAATCTGTTGTTTGTACCAGAAGCAAATTAGGCGGTTTTATGAAAGAGGCAGACGTTTAAGATAAATCTGTAGGCAACACGCCCCCTTCAAAAAACCTACTTAAGTTACAGTACTTGTATGAAATTTTTCCCGACGTTTGGGAGCCAATTTTTATTTTAGAGACCCAAATCGGGTTTCAAAATGCATTAAAAAAGTGAGGAGCTTTAAATTTGGTACAGGTTTCTCCTAGAATCTCTTCTAAAGTGGAAGAAAAACTTGGAACAATTTTTTTGTTTTAACAAATATATTTTTTCAGCATCGTTGATATATTTTTGTATAACTTTTTGAAAGCGATGAGTAAAAGTGGAAATTAAGTGGATCCAATGGTATAGTATCTGCAGGTAAGCAATTACTGCATAACTTAACAAATAAGTGACAAGAATGTTTTCATATGAAGCCGTTTACTTTCCTGCATCTTAAATTTAAACTCTGTAAAAAACGCAAAAACTTTAGGATATCAATAAAGTATAAAAAAACGATATGTTTCAAACCTATGTAAGTTACAAAAAAATTAATGCCCATAAGGGAGCCAGGAAACAGAAAACTGCAATGTTTCGATCATTAAAAATCAATGGCAGGCGAGCAGACAGGAAAATATAGAATGAGGAGAGATAAAATTCATCAGCAGTGACGGCTTTTATTATGTTCTCATGCACGCAAACACCTTGAAGTTCTTACGGGATGTGCTTCTGCCTCCTTGGTCATCTTAATATCATATAAGAATATAAGCGCACCAGCAAAATTAAAAATTCTCGCAGTATCTCCAATCTTTGATAATGTTTTGTCGAAGCATCCAACAAGACTTTTGAAAAATCTTGCATCGAATTTTGGCACTGCGTGATAGAAAGCTACTCCAAGTATCATGTCAGTTCACTAACAAAACAAATTTGCAAATAAGCAGAGTAAGCCACTACATATTCAAACCGGCAGCATAAGGTTTACAATTAAGTGAAGCTTATCTGCAAAAGGCATTTACGCAATTTTGATTTGGTGAACAAGCTTAAGTTTACATCTTAATCTTCAGTCAAATTGTGTTTTGCCTTTTGCAGATAAAATTTGCTCAGTCGTGTGAGGGAACGTGCGTTTATCCTTTGTGCGGATCTGCAATAGAATCGTTGGAAATTGTTAAAATCATCGGTGAAAATGAAGACAATTTATAGATGCATGGCCATCGTGTTAATGGCAGCAAGAAGTTGTGTGGAGTTCCTTAGAGACTTAACTGCTCCGATTCGAGACCGTGTTAGTGATACGAAGTCACAAAAAAAGCTCATTATGACCATCGTATGTGTAGCTCTGTTACTCGACAACATGCTCTACATGGTCATTGTGCCGATTATAACCGAGTATTTCAAACCAGAAGAATCAATTCTTGGAGAGAAAATTTTCTATACAACGCAAGCATCAACGTTGTACAATCAAAGCAGCTTTACAAAAAAACCGTTACATACCACTTTCACAAAACCAACGACCCCTAAAAATCCATCTAATGAAGACGGATTGATTGGAATATTGTTTGCATCGAAAGCAATCGTTCAGCTGATGGCAAATCCGTTCACCGGAACTTTTATCGACAGAGTAGGTTATGTCATTCCACTTACTCTTGGTCTTATGGTCATGTTTACTTCCACTACATTGTTTGCTTTCGCAGAGAGTTACGGGGTCTTGTTCGCAGCAAGAAGCATGCAAGGTTTAGGTTCTGCTCTTGCTGATACAGCTTCACTGGGCCTCATAGCCGACAGATTTCATGATGAAAAAGAGAGATCTAAAGCTCTTGGCATTGCTCTTGCATTTATATCCTTTGGAAGTTTGGTAGCTCCTCCATTTGGGGGATTTTTGTGTGAGTATGTCGGGAGAGAATGGCCCTTTCTTATATTAGCGTTTATCTGCTTCGTCGACGCTGTGCTGCTGCTTCTGGTACAGATACCAGCGTCAGATGAGCTAAAAGCAAAAGATGGCAATATTCCAGTAGGTACTCCAATCTACAAACTCTTTATGGATCCTTACATTGCTATTATTGCAGTAGCACTGATGATAGCTAATTTTCCTCTAGCTTTTCTTGAACCTACTATTGCGAAATGGATGGAAACAACCATGAATGCCGACAAGTTTGAGATCGGTTTAGTATGGCTGCCGGCGTTTATTCCGCATGTTATTGGGGTATATGTTACTGTCCGCTTAACTGGGAAATATTTTCGCTATCAGTGGCTTTATGGTGCTCTTGGTTTAGTTTTGATTGGAGTTTCGACAGCTGCTGTTCCAACTTGCAAATCATATGGAATATTAATGATTCCGCTGGCTTTTTTATGCTTTGGAATCGCTTTGATAGACACTGCTTTGCTGCCTACCCTTGCTTTCTTAGTCGACGTACGCCATACAAGTGTTTACGGAAGTGTGTATGCTATAGCTGATATTTCTTACTCCATTGCCTATTCCTTGGGCCCTATTCTGGCAGGCCAAACAGTTCAAGTGTTGGGATATTTGAAAATGAATGTCGGAATCGGTATTGTCAATATGATGTACTCTCCTTTACTTTTATTTCTCCGAGAAATCTACGACTGGAAACCAGACAAGAATGAAAGACTTAATTTACTGGACACAGAGACAGGACCGGTTCCACCACAAAATGAAAATTTGGGGAAGCACCACAACCCTATTTCTAGCGAGGATGAAGAATGGAGTACAACTGAAGATGCCATTCATCCCGTTCTATCAAGTAACGAAGCCAATGACAATCATCTCCATAGCAACCAATCAATAAAAGTAAACGAAAACGGCAAAGTTTTGCAAACTTCGGTTAAGCCAAGACCACGACCAAGATCATCATCAGCAAATAGCAAAGCTTTAAAAAATGAGACAAGTATCGAGAAAATTTATGACACCACCGAGTTTAACAGTCCTATGCCTTGGAACAAAAAGGCTTCAAATAATGCTTACAGTTCAGTACAGCCACCTTTATCAATGCAATCATCATTGTCAAAACAAGAACTTCGAGCGCTTGCTGAAAGTGGTGCGGAGTTCTACAACCCTTTGTTTGATGGACCACAGGAAGCAACTAACTAATTAGCTTAGACAAGCTAATTTTGACAACCTATTTAATCATTGTACATTTGTTATGTCAAGCTTTAGAGTATTCTGACCTAGTTTTAAACCGAGCCACTTAATCACCAAACGAACGCTCTTCACTATTAGGCCTTGGAGCAAGCTGACAAACATAACACGCCGTTTCACTATAAAACTTGTGGATGTGGTAACAATGCATAGATTTGTGGCGGTGGACACATTGTGTGGTGACGATGGGGTGATACAGCAGTTTGTGAAAAATCTTAGCTCCTAGAGTTTTTGTTTGGTAGAGGACTTTGTCTAAACGCAAACTTTTACCATTTTTCTCTTGAAACAAAAGGGTATTACAAATGCAAACCCCTCCTCCCCGGACCCGCGATATTTCAAGAGCTGAACCTATATTTATCGCAATACATTTATTCAAGAACTACAGTACCTGCATTTATCATTTACTGTATTTATCAATAAATGGGCTGATTTTGTTGTTGATTTGCAGGCTTTATGAATTTAAATTACAGTAACTGAACTAATTATCGCACTAGGTATAAATGTTAAAAAAGCGCCAGTTTTACCGAAAAACTTTTGTTCATTGAAGCTGTTAAGCGGATCCCAATTGCTGAAACAGCGAACCATTTTTTCGATAAATTAAACTCATCTTGTTTTAGCGTCCAAATCGTTGTGTCTACTTGTGTTTGCGATTCTTTTATTCAATTTTACTTTGTACTTATTTGATCTTTCATATGTTAACTTCCAGAGTTGGGCAGTAGGCCTACCGCGGTACTGTAACGAGGCACTTTTTAGTACCGTTATCGGTAACGTTGATATTTTTTAAAATGTACCGTTTTTGATACCGTCGTTACTTTTTTCACCATTTTTCACGATATTTCGGTAACTTTTTTAGAATGAACTTTGAAAGCATGAGCGGAAAATTTCTTTTAAATGGACACAATTTTCACTTGCTATTAAACAATTTTACAAAAAAATATCTCAAAAACTTGCAAAATTCAAGGTAATAGCCATATCCTCAACAAAATCCGACAAAAATTATGCATACATTTGCAAGTTCTCCAAAAGCATTGATTTCTAAAAAAATTTATTCTTATTTTGTTTGGCTGAGTCAGCCCACCCCCCACCCCACCCCTTACGAAAATTCTGGTTACGCGTTTCTTCGCGAACAAACTGCTAAAAATTTGCTAAAACATTTAACGGCTTGCGAATGTTGAATTATTTGAATACATTACCTCAGCAGCGGTAATATAGGATACAGACCGATAGGCTGTATGGAAATCTTTAAGATTTCTGACAAACTTTTTTGTCATGCGAAATGAGCTACTAGAAAACATATTTGCTACGCGTTTCATGAAAAATCAATGCAAAAGCATATGGCGTCTTCAGATCGAATGTATTCACTACCGGTATGCGTTCTAGATATGGACCAGGGCAAAATTTTGGAAAAAAAAATACAAAAAAATTTTTTGCTTAAAAAGTATCGAAAATCGGTAGCAAGTATCGTTATCGTCGTTACTTTTTAAAAAACGTACCGTTATCGGTACCATTGTTACTTTTAAAGTACCGAGTGCCCAGCTCAGTTAACTTCAATCAATCAATCAATCAAACAAGTTTATTTTATGCGAACACGAAAGGTGCCAACAGGTAAAACAAACAAAAAAAAAACAACATAAACAAAGCTTATTTTAGCATAATAATTAAAAAATTTCGTTTATTAACCACAAGTATTAATAGACCTACATAGTTGGCAAATACGCAAAGGAGAGTCGCGAAGGGACCGGTTAGGTCTTCGAGTCAAGCGACCACCTATTGATAATTCAGTATGATTTTATGTAAATCAGAAGGGCTGATTAGTTTTAATCAAAAGGAGGAAATAAAGAGATGACAAAAATTAGGGTTAAATGAACAGGAAAATTACAGTAGTACTGCATACATGTAAATATAAATTAAGATGTCAGCAAATGTGCAGTGTTACTCAATTTGACATAATTAATTTCCAAAGAGCGATAGATGATCAAAAGACTAAATCAGAATGTTGTATGTAATATAAATATTTAATTATTGCAAAGGCCAATTACGAATTGCTGAAGGAAATTTATGAACTTGAGTTTAGCAACATAGCTTTATATTTTAAAAGGAATTGTTTATGACTAAGTTTTCTAAGATTTTCAGGAATATCGTTCCAAAGTTTGGCACCTTTAAATTTAATAGTGCGTAACAGCAAGGAGGTAGAAAACTGTGGAAGAAAGTATTGGTTGGATTTAGCAGCATTTCTGGTATGGCAAGAGTGGATGGAAGAGACTAAAGTGAAATAGTTATTGAAGGACGAAGGGAGACATTTTAGATAATATTTATGCATAAACTTAGCCAAAGCATACAGAATAAGCTTGTCAAGGCTTAAAATATTAAGTTTAACGTAAAGAGGAGAGGCATGTTCGTACCAGTCGGCTCCTGCAAGCACGCGGATAGCCTTCGATTGAATACTGCGCAGTTTAAGAAGATTTGATTTAGGCGTAGCGCTCCAGATAATTAACCCGAAATTAAGGTGGGAGTGAATAAAAGCGTAGTAAAGCTTTTTTAGTATATCTTTGGGCAAAAAAGATTTGGTTTTGAAAAGGATTCCTAGAGAGCGAGATAATTTGGATTCTAGCAAGGCAATGTGCTGTTTAAATTGTAATTTATTGTCTAAAACAATGCCTAGATACTTAACGGAATTAACTACCTTAACCGGAGAATGATCATATGATATGTTGAGAATAGGAGGATCGATTTTAGCATTAGGAGATATTATCAAGGCATACGACTTTGAAGGGTTAACTGTAAGTTTGTTGGCATTGATCCACATTGATAAGTTAGTCATTTCACGATTTAGCGTGTGCTCTAACACGGTGGCTGAGGGAGCATTAGCAATAATGCACGTATCGTCCGCAAAGAGCCTGGGAGTGGTGTTGATAGAGTTGGTTAGATCGTTAATGTATAAGAGAAATAATAATGGCCCTAAAACTTCAGTGTTTTTTATTATGTTATTCATACGAATCCAACATTAGTTTCAATGCGTCGTTAATCAACCACCCTTTCCACGTGCCCAATTTTAGTGGGCCTAATGTCCACCGCATCATAATTAAATTTTGGATGTCTTAATCACTTTTTCCAATTAGGCCCATGACATCAAAAATTGGACTAGGATGCAGAAAGCCCGTCAGCTTTCGGCCCACTAAAATTGGACGTGTGGACAGGGTAAATATTTGATTGATACGGATCTCAAACTTGAATTGATGGCAAGTGAGTCGTCAGGAAATCTCATTAGCAACTTCATGCAATTTATGCAAAGCAGTTTAGTATTCTTTACATAAGTTATTGAAATTCTGTTAACGAATGTGTATAAGCTTTGATTGGGAAATAAAACTATTAGCACAAAAAATGAAGCCAAGGCATATTCTCGGTGCACCGTTGTTTAATTTTTTTGTTGTAATGAATAAACTTTAAGTATGTGAATACATTGGCAGTTGCAGTTGTTTTATTTTAGCCACAACAACGTCATTACTATCAGTTTGTGAAGGTACAGCCGCAAGTAATTTGATTTCAAGTTTTATTTAAATGATTTTTACCGGAAGAAAATGAGAAGGTCTAATTTAAATCGAACACCTAGACGAAATAAATTTTTTGCATAGTTGCTTTCGCTCAATTTTCCAATAAAGTTGACGCAAAATCGTTGAAACTTGCGCTTTGCCATTAATAATTAATAACATTTTAGACATTTTGATTGGATTTGAAATTGTATAGCCTCACGTAAAAGGAGAAATTTTACTTACAAAGACAGTTCAAACTTTTTTGAACTCGAACAACTTTGACACATGAAACTTGAAATACTTCAATTCTATGACAAACAATCCAGCAACACAAAAAGCAGTGGACAAAAAAATTCGATCATTTTTATTAATGATTTCATTAAAACATTACGAAAGCTTTTTACAACGACTTTTTTGATTCACACGAATCTGTTTTGTAAAAAGCAACCATCAGTAAACTTCCAGTTTCATCCAATCATAATCAAGGACTTAACGATCGAGCAAGCAGATTTCAAAAAGTTTTGGTAAACAAAAAGAGTTGGAGATGCCAGCTATGGTTACACGTTTGACTCAGTGCATCATATGACATCAAATGACTTTAAAACTCACTTCTTTTTTTGATTTGTGACCATTAACACCGTAAAAAACACTCAGATTGGGAAAAAAATGTTGAGCGCATGTAAAGACAAACTCAACCACATTGCAACTAGGAACTGAATATCAAGCTCTAATTTGTTATGATTGTAATTACAATAAGTGGCTTAGTCAGGGGGGACTACTGAGCTGATGTTTCCTCCCCCTCAAAGATGTTTGCATTTGTGTACTTACTACTTACACTATCGCCTAAATCAGAAATATTCAATTAAGTACGTTTCAGTCGTAGTATTGCCTCCGTCTTCAGTTTTTCTGTGGATAAATTTTACAAAATCAGTAGACATGGTTGCTTATGTGGCCTTGAGTGCACAGATTAAATTTTTGGTTTTCTTTTATCGGATGAGCGAAAATTATGTGTAATGCATCGAAAACAGCTGCAATTTGACTAATCCTATAGGCTAAGAACGCAAGAATGAATAAATGCCTCGACAGCAGAATCCTAAACCAATCTACAAGCCAAATTGTATTTGGAGATAACTGTCGTTTATATAAGGCTAAATGCTGTTACGTCAATGATTTAACTTGATCAAAAGTTTCAATTTTATTGATTTTTGAGAAAAACTGAAAAAGTAATTCTCTCGGTGCAATTGCATCTTCGCATATTATCGATTAAATGACGTCATATGACGTAATTTATCAGTTGAGTGATCCGCCTAAATTGATTGTTTCTTTTAAGTGCCCCGTCCAATTAAAGCAATCGTTATTTGACATTTGTAACTGACAAACCTACACAAATAATATTGTCTACAACAGAGGTTGCTTCCGTTTTGTTTGTTATTTGACTATGATTAAAAAAAACATTATAGGCTACTGAGACGATTTTGTTTCAATGGTCACGCAATGTTAAGCTTATCTGGTCACGCAATGTTAGCAACATAAACGCCCTGTAGCCTACGTACCAGTTTGAAGACCGTGGTATGCTACGATTAAATCAATGGCGTAAATTATAAAATATTTATCAGGAATAAAAAATTATCATATGTCATAACACGGTTTAGATTTCCTAAACGGTTTTTCAAGCAGAATCGATTGAATGAATAAAGCAGGGGTGGCCAACCCGCGGCTCTTTTTATATTCTTTGTTTCTTCTATCTGCAGCCTGGCTTTGTAATCGTGTTGCGTTTGGCAACGCTTAAGGTGCATTATCACGTAATAATCGCTTTGTTGAGAAAATTACGACGAGGCGTGTAACGAGTGCCGGGGCCTATCTCCACGGCTATGCGCCTGGGCAACACAGCTTCGAAGTCTGAAGAAACATCGCAACGGTGGCGGCACTGAGTGCGCTTTGACCGGCCCAGGCAATGAACCCCAGACAGCCCGGACCGATGTCAATGCCGTTACCAACTGAGCTAACCGGCCGGTATAGGCTACTACTTATCTAGCTAAGCAAAAGTATGTGTGTCACTAAGAGGTATGGTGATGTTCATGCGATCACTATCCCTAGTGTGTATGATATGGCTTTTTTCTGAAACACAGCAAGAAATGTGGCTCTTAGCATCCGACCAGTTGACCACCCCTGGAATAGAGCTTTAAAAATGTTTCTTTCTGAACCTTCAATATACGAACGCCTCAAAGGTTACCAGTATGTTGTCTTAGTGTGATACAATCTGCAGGCACAAATACAGGGCAGGATTTACCAATAGGCTAGGCAGGCTGAAGCCTATAGGGTCTTGGAGAAATGAGGGGCCTGGTCACGAACAACGAAGACGCTTTTTTAGATCGACCGTTAAGACTTTTATATAGCCTACTTACAGATGAGTCTGATCGTTGGTCACTAGCGCAGAGCCTCTCACTGTCTAAATCCGGCCCTGCGCAAATATATCACTTGTATTCGGAACAAGTGGAGTGAACTCAAGTTTTTGGTCAAGTCACATAATATCAAGTCATTTTGCGCATCGAATTGGATCACGAATACGGTTTTTCAAAAGCACACTCGACGAACACAAAGTTTGAAAGTTACCTCGTTTTTTGCTGATTTGCAAAGCTTCGTTCAAACGACAGCCTGTTTCACCCTCTGACATTCGCCAGGGTAATGTTATTCTAGCCTAAATACGTTTTTACTCAAGTAAAAGAGCTCTTCAAATTTTAATTACCTAACCAGCTATAAGTCGACTTTTGTAATTTTAAATTTTCAAAAGTTTCGGAACAGATGAAATAAAAAAAAAGAGGTAATTTCCTTGGCCTTTAAACAAGGTTTGATAAAAAGATTTAACGGCTCAAAGGGCCGAGTGGTAAGAGCGACCGCCTCTGGAGCTGTAAACTCGGGTCAAACCAATGACTCAAAAACTCATATTCACAGCTTCCTTGCTGGACACTCAGCATTAAAGGGACCGTGTAGAAAACAAGACGACAAGTTTACTTGCTGTGCCGTTGGGAAAGGCACTTGGCGGGATTCCCTCACCTTGGCGTGGTAGACTGGTGGCCAATAACTCCTTAGCAAGCTTGTTATAGGACTTTGATCGCTTTCTTGCAATAAGAGAATAAATAAGTAAAATAACTACAAAAAATGCAAATACACGCTCTTAAACTCAAGCGCCAGAACTATTATTCGATTGATATTTTTACCCCTTCATTTTCCATTATTAAGCTGAGCATTAAGTAAAGGGGTCCTACTAAACACCGCAGAGGAGCGACAAAGGACTTACTAAACACCGCAAAGTACGACAAAGGACCTGATAACCACAAGCCTAACCCTAATTTAGCCCCAACCCAATCCCTAATTTAAAGTCCTTCGTAGTTCTTTGTCATGGTATGATTTCAAGTCGTTTGTCGTACTTAGCTGTGTTTAGTAAGTCCTTTGTCGCTCCTCTGCGATGTTTAGCCGGACTGTTAAGTAAGGTAGCATGGACAACGATTTTTTAACTCTTTGGTATGCGACTCGAGTGAACAACGATGTTTTGGGGGTGAAAACCATTAACACCAGCATTGCGGCATCAGCCAGCGGGGGAGACAAAGTTAAATATGTTCGATATTTAGCCAACTCTTATAGAACCACAATGCCAGCAACCATCGCGAAGAAACCCAGCCTACGCCATAGAAAAACCATTGAACAAATTTCAACTGAGACCATCCATAGCAAGGTAGGTATTTGACTTTCCCAACAAAACAGAGCAAACTATAACTTTTATTGACTTCTCCGCACCTATTTAGATGTACTTAGTATTAAATTACGGCAAATAGTTGCAAATTGCCATAAGAGCTCAAAAGCAAGAAACAACATAAGAGCAGAGATCATATATTTAAACCTTTATGTTGAGAAACTTTGAAACTCAATCACGTATCTGATGTCATTCACAATAAGTTTTAACGCATCTACAATAATCAAGTCAATTTTAAAATGGATAAGTTGCGTTAAGATATCCCAAAGTAAACTGCCAGTATCGCGTCCCAGTTTAACCATGGTGTATAAATTTAGGACAAAATAATTCTGCCGAAGCTACCTGTACCAGATCTTCAAGATACACTTAAACAATACCTGCTGTTTGTGAAGCCTTTGGTTACAGAACAAAAATTTGAATCAACGAAAATCTTGGTTGAAAATTTCGGGAAAAAAAATGGAGTTGGTGAATCAATCCAAAAGAAAATACTTGAGCGCCATGCAAAGCAAGAAAATTGGGTAAATAACAAAAAACTTGAATAAATTTACTTTATAAAAAATAATCTTTGCCTGGACCGTGAGCGACGTGGCTTAGAGGTACCGCGCGCAAGTAACAGATCTAACGTGACCTGTTCGATTCATGGATGGAGGCGATTGCATTTGACATACATACCGGGTGGTTGCTGACTCGAAGAGCACAAGTTCACTTCGCAGTCTCTCTCAATTACTGTTGAATTTTCAGTTCAATATAATTCGAAAATATAACCTCAGTTATTAATGGAATATATAAAAATGCATTGTTCTTTTTTCGAAGACTGCAGAATGGTGGCTGAATGACATGTATCTCAACTGCAGAGCTGCTTTGCCAGTCAATTCAAACCCAGGAATGGTGCTACCTTGTCAAAAGTTTGAAGACGAAACCAGCAGATTAAGGTAAGCTTGAACACTCGAACAGCGACCACTTTCTTTTTCTTGGCAAATTTCGTTACTTAGCTCTCTGAAAAGCTAACAACGAGTTCCGACAATCCCTTAAAAAAATGTCTTCTCAGTGCTCTACTAATTTCAGTCGCAATAGTGTATCTAAACCGAATATACTTGCTTATTATCGATATAGTAATTGTTTATTTCGCAATTTCCTGCATTGTTGTCTCTAGTAACCTCTCAGTTAAAATATAAAAGTACAAGTGTGGCTGGTGAACTAACAGATGCAGACGCTCTTTCTGCATTTGAAACTCAGTAAAAATAGTGAAGCCAATATTCTCACGGAATAGAGATGCTTCAGATAAAAAATCAGCTTGAAAATTTAGAAAATGAGTACGTTTGTTTCTTTACAATTTTTTCAACAGAAAGTTTATGTTATTTCAGATATGCAGCAAAGCTAACTGCCGGCATCATCGACTTTAAAATAATATTGGACAAGTGAGTATAATGAAAAAAGATTTTGGAATTCATGAGCAAAAAATAAACAATTTTTTAAAAAACTCCTTACCTTTGTGAACCACAAACAATGACATGGTCCTTGACACCAGAATATTATTTCAGTCGGGCGTTACCGGTAGATGTCGCAAGAGGTCAACTTGCAGGACAACCAATGTGCATGAAACAATATTACAGACTGTTGAATTCATACCGTCTGCCAGGACATAGCACCGACAATCTAGTTTCATTTCAACCTCCAACTGATATTCCCCAACAAGTAGTAGTAGCTTGCAAAAATCAGGTAAGTTTAATTCTGTAGACTACTTTCTAGCTAACAAAATTGCTCAACCTAAGATACATCACAACTCGTTCAGGCCCGAAGAGTTTTCAAGCATATAAGATCCTTGGAGAGGCTAATTCACAAATTTTAAATCAACGCAAGAGCAAGGTACAACCCTATGGCGCTCTAAGCAAAAAAAACTTGGTGCATGATTCCTATGACATCACAAGGGTGTCACAAAAATATGCAATTGGAAAGTGGCGTTACTTGTACCTGAACAAATGGCTGAAAATATAAAACTACTCGGCGTTCAACGTCGCTGACTACAACGTCACCCATTGCTGAAAATTGAATTAAGTGCTTTCTCAGTAAAACTTCACAGTTATATATAAAACCAAACGCTTTAATAGCATACGATCACCCGGCTCAGTACCCACCAGGGCCGCAACCAGAAAGGGGGGGGGGGGGCGCGGAGCTCCACCTGAAAAAAAATTCGCCCCCCCTACAAAAAATTGGTTACTATAATACATGACACCGGTATAGGTTATTTGCCCCCCCCCTAAAATATTTTTCGCCCCTCTAAGCATTTGCTACTAGTTGCGGGCCTGGTGCCCTCACCCCATTTTTCGCGGTCAAATATCTTTAGCTTGATGCACCACAATTAAATGCGTGGTGCCGTGTAAACTTTTTGTTTTAAATTTTGATGCAAAAAAAGTACGGACTTTTGGCACAAAAGAATGCACATGTGACAGGGTAAAAATAGGCTTAAAATGCTTTTTGACACATTTTCAAATTACTTAAATCATTGGATTGTTTAACAAACTTTAATATTACTAAGTTTTGATATCATCATCATCTCAAAGCGAGGTCAAACTTGACAAAATTGTTGCATTAGTCAATTAAATTCTGGTTAAAAACTTGACACCTTTATGTATTGGTTAAAAACTTGATAATAGACATTTTGTGTGATTGTTTTATCGCTTTGTGCGGTTGTTTGTTTCTGTTTGCTGTAATAACAATATACCTTTGCTTTATCATTTGACTTCCCCAAATTTTTACATGACTTTTACATAGACTCAAAAATGCAATAAACTATTGCTGAACCATAATCTAAAATCTAATCCAAACAGTTGATCACTAACATAATGTTTTTTCAAACAAAAGAAAACAATAAACGCAAATTTAGACGGTACGATAAGCAAGTTATGAATAGAGCACCAGCCAAAGTGCTTTCTTCATACGCCCTATTTACCGACTTTCTATTATAGCGTCTAAAGCTAAAAGGCAGTGAGGACCAATAACAGCTTTATGACTTCTGCATACTGTATAAGTAATTGTTCAGTAAGTTACTTTACTAGAAGTTTCAGCAGTGTATTATTCAAAAATTCCGTAACTTTTGTTTGCAACCGCTTACTAATATGATGCACATTTCGTAGATCACAACAAAACACTTGCCAAGAGACACAACTCCTTCATGCTGCGCCACGCTGACGCAATTGCCATGCACGTAAGCAAACACAAAGGATGCGAAATCGACTGCTTTTTCAACAAGATGAAAACAAACAAAACTCAATACAAAAAAATAATAGGTGTAAGCAACCGAAAAAGACTCAATAAAAAGATTCGCTTAATCACCGCAATAACTTAATAAGCCTGTTAATCAACTTCGACTATTCAATGCGATAGCAATTTTTCCATGGGCGTAAATATCTTGTCATAAATAACAAATCTAATCATTAACAACGTTGGGACAAAGAAAAAAAACAACAACATTGGAATAAATCATTTCAAACGACACCTTCTCGCTTATAGGTAGAAGACTCGTGAAGTAAGTCACCACAAAATCATCCTAATCTTGCAGTTTTTACGGAGTAACCATTAGGGCACGAACTGTCATTGAATATGTTCGCTGTATGATGCCTGCTTTATATTTTTGCATTGCTGCATGGCTACAAGAGGTTTCACACGTTCAGCAGATTAATCTTTCATGAATATGTATTAATCTCATTAAATGCTTCTAATTCTGAAAGGTAACAATAGTGAAGAGAATGAGCATATAATCGGATAAGACCTCATTGCTAATATCTCACCACTGTCACCAGAGCTTTCTTTCTCAAGCTGAAAATCCGATTCTGATTCGCAATTTTATCGCATAACACTTTTAATGTTACATGTCAAAAATGTGTTTGCAACTCTTGTTTAAAAGGTTGCAAACGCGACTATATGCATTTATGCATGTCAAGGTGCAACCGTTAGTTAACAGCACTGACACTGGGGCGAATTCCGGATTTGATTTCGGTTTAGAAGGGGCGATTGGCGATGTACTTTCATGGCTTACGATTTACGTTCTCGAAAACACATTAATTAACGGACATTGGCAATTTGGCCGTCCTCAATCTTTCATAATGCAAAAATCACTAGCAATAACATGGGATAGAAGTGGGGGGCGCCCCCCTCCATGGTTCAACCTCGGCACTGATGAGATAATGACCGTTGAAACGTTGTTTACAATCAGCTCTGCAGTTTATGCACATTTTCATTTGTAATTACGATTTGTTGTAGTTTTTTGCCGTCGATGTCACGGTTGGCAACTATCGATTGACCGAGGGAGACTTTGCCAGACAATTTCAGAGAATCTTAGGTCTTGCGAATCAACAAATACCAGAATACTTGGACCCAGTTGGAATATTAACTTCAATCAACAGAACAGAATGGGCAGAGGCAAGAGATATACTAATGAAAGGTAGGTAAGTATAAAGCAAAGGAGGGTTTGTCAAGCAATATGGTGGTACGGAGGGACCTCTTAAGAGTTGTGAAGAAATGATAGCGTTCTTTGTTTTAAGCAAAGTTTCCAATAAACAGATTTTGTTTTTAAGAGTTATGGAAAGTATTCAGGAATACTAAAGTGGCTCATGACTAAAGCATGTGCATCATTAGACTTAAAATTACTTTGAAAGAGTAGCAAGACATAAAAGTTGGCTTAAATTTACTTTTTTCCTCGTGCAAAATTTCACGTATCATGTGCATTCACCATAATCACTGAGTTCAAAAAGTCGAAGTCTTTAACATCACGTTGTTGCAACATTCACA
Source organism: Trididemnum miniatum (assembly GCA_964006365.1). Taxonomy (NCBI): domain Eukaryota; kingdom Metazoa; phylum Chordata; class Ascidiacea; order Aplousobranchia; family Didemnidae; genus Trididemnum; species Trididemnum miniatum. Next base: position 5,629,948 of record OZ023246.1, read on the forward strand.
GTGGATTTTCCACCGCAGATATGCTTTTATCTTTGTAAACAAACGATATGGCAAGATGCTTAACGTTTTTATTCGATTTAATTTGCAATGCTTTATAATCGAAAGCATCAATTAACACAAAATAATTTAAATAATTTGAAGATGTTGTCGTGGCAAGCCAGTTTGAACTTCACCCACGCAAAACCAACTTATTAAACATTCAGCGTAATAGCAATACGCAAATACAACCATTTTTTTATCTAATTTGTGGGGTAGTCTTATGGCGCAAAAGCTAAATCTTGCTTTATTAGTTACAAAAGGAAACATTAAAAGTGTTGTTGAATGATAATTGACTCTAGCTGGCTCAGAACATAAGGCGATTAACGTGCAAAAATGAGCTTGGAATTAATCGCTCTAAATGCGCTGCAAATAACTTTCTTAATAACAGCCTCTTTTTCAAGCTTGTGACAATTTTGATTTCCTTGGGCAATTTGGCCCGGTAAATGTCAATCAGAAATGAGTTACTTCCAACGTAATTGGTATCAGACGAAATGAAGAGGCCGATTTGGCGACCAATTAACGTCATGATATTACAGTGGGGACCGCAATCGCACAAAACTATTTTTAAACGTCAGCTGAATTCAACCATGTTTAAACCAAGCTTAAAAGCTATGAATCTCTGCTGGTGGCTCATAGATCGCCTCAAACGACCGCAACACAGCCTACCCGCTGTTTTTGCTAAAATTTTTTTTTTTTTATTTACTCACGTGTCTATCCTCCTATTTCGAGAAAACAATCAAAGCGCTATGACAAGCTCGCTTAGGAGTTACCGGCCATCTGCCTATCACACCAAAATGGGGAATCCCGCTACGTGTCTTTCCCAACGGCACAACAAGTAAACTTGCCGGCTTGTTCTCCACACCATTCCTCTAATGCTGAGCGTAATCGAGGAAGCTGTGAGTACCAATTTTAACGTCATTGCTTTGATCCGACACGGAATTAAACCTGAGTCTATAGCTTCAGAGGCTGACACTCTTACCACTCGGCCATCTGAACCGTCGAATATGCAGTACTACAGTTTGATAACCAGTAGCACTGTATAAAGGGAATATTTAAAGTCTCCTACTAGCTAGTCTATCAGCCTTTTAGTCTGATCAGAGCCATTTCGCCTCGTGCAAAGCAGAGTTAAAAGTTGAACAATCATCTAGACCAGTGGTAGGCAATCTTTTTCGCACCGCGGACCAGTTAGAAAGTGAATTTTTTTTTTTGTGGACCAGCCTTTGAAAAATCACAAATGTTTTAGCAATAAAACAGCTCGGATTTACGGAGCTTCAATTCACGAAGATGGCAAATCTGCCAAATTTTTTCGGGTAACTCTAAAAAAAAAAAAGGTCTTCACCCTGCGATGGAGCTAACTCTGCCAAATGTTTTAAATTTAAAGCATTTAAAGTGAAAACGGGGACGAGCCAATTACAAGCTTCACCGGTGTTTGCCGATCACTGTTTTAATGCATTAAATGTGGAAAAGTACGTGGCCCGGTGTTTGCCGACCACTGATCTAGACCAGTGGCATATGCAGGGGGCCCTATGCGCGCCCTCCCTCAGGCTTCCTTTTACGAGGATTAAACCCGGCTATCGCTCGAATTCCCTCAAAAAATCGTTTCTTTTTGTGGTGAACCTCCATTTACGCTCTCCCTCTGAAAATTTCTGCGCATGCTCCTGATCGATACATCACAATGGAATAATTTACTTCATCATTTAAAGGAAAGGAAAGAATCAATGCGAATTTTTTGCAAACTGTGCTAAACTACAGGTAAATGATAACGTCAGTGATAACGTTTCATTTTGACGTTTAAATATGAAGAGTTAACAGAGCAATTGCCTCGCCCACTTAAATGACAACTAATTTTCTTTAACAATCAATTTTGCCTCCAAACGTTCTGCAGTGCTGACATAGCAAAAATTTGATTTTTGTTTCTGCGGATTGTGGCGTTTTAGCGCATGGATAAAACCAAAAGCTTACCATAGTTCTCATCTTTTTTCAATTTTTGTTGCCATAAGCACGTCTTAACGTATATCGTGTTGTCGCAGTCACACCCCGCTATTATCATAGCTATGTGTTTCTGCAGTTTATTACTTCAAAGCTTAAAATCAAATCTCAGTTATTCTCGCGATATTACGCCAAAGAATGTAATAGTGGCGAGGCCCACCTCCGCGGCTAAGAGCCTGGGCGACACAGCTACGAAGAAATGTCAAAGCGATAGCGGGCTGTTGGAGACACTGGGTCCGCTTTGACCGGCCAGGGAATCGAACCCTAGACCTCCATCGCCGATAGCGGTGTGCGTACCAGCTGAGCTTGTCGGCCGGTTATTTAAATTTAAAAAAAATTAAAATTACTTCTACCGTTCTACGTTGTTGATAGATATAGCTTTCACGACGAAGGGGAGGCTGGAGGGGGAAAGAGTCCGCACAAAATTGCAAAAATCTTTTGTGTTAAGCGCAATGTCCGCCCTGGAAAGTAATCGTTCCTTAATCATACTTTTGCTGGAGTTTCTACAATTTCCATCCTTAAGTCAGAAACTTTACTGGTCATACTGCAATCTTGAAACTAAATTATGCTTCATTAGGCGGCTGTAGGTTCTACGAAGCTATTCAACCGCTTTGCATCTGTTCCGTAAGAAGCTGTTTCTAGAACTGAAATACTCAGAAAACTGGTTAACAGAAATACCTTTCATACATTTTCGGAGAACCGTATTATTTTGAAGGATCAAGTATCTCTTCCATTTCAATAATAGTTATAAAAAATTATGCAAAAACATAAAATCAATGGTAGTTTAATTTAGCCTGTGAGTGATATTGTAAGCCAATTGGTTTCGTCAAGATATCCGCAACCATGGACTTCCCTTCTCTTTATTGACTAATAACCAGAATCTAAATTCTATCTTCCGCCTGCGCACCCGTTTGACGTAGTCTTCAATAACGGATCAAGAAATCTTTAGAGGGAGCTTGGAGTCAACAACTGCTCCTTTAACTCCTCGCCTCTAGGTCAGCGAATCACGATCTTACAAACAAGTTAAAAATAAAGTCATGCATTTTCCATGAAAAAGCAAATGTAACTTTCTCTCTCATTCCAGTCTGCAAACAATTTTCAACTATTTGTAACTCTATATCAATTCAAAAGACGCACTTACGTCATTGCACAGAAGTTAATTTGTAATAAAAACCAATAACTTCTCAAATGCGGTCGTTATATTTGCACCTAAAGACAGTTTAGTGCGAACCAGCACGATAAATCATCAGAGAGCAAAATATTTGTCAAAAATCAAACTCCTGAAAAACATGTCGAGCTATTCAGGATAACTAGTCTATTTTCAGCCATCTGATGCAGCTTTACAATGTATCACAAATTGATCTTACATGCAATTGGTTGCATTTGTCTTTCTTTAAATTAAAAAATAAATATTTTAGCGCGAAGAATGCCACTATTTCCGATATCACCAACCCTTTTGATACCTTTGGTACAGAAAATAGCTTAGCCGGATAAAAAAACTTTGGAGTTTACGCTCTTCGAACCATCCACAATACTCTTCAAATGTGAGTAGCTCCAACTGCTGCACATCGAGCTCGTCACGCAGGAAATTCTCACTCATGTACCGCTATTTTGAATCAGCTTGCACTTGGTTCGAAGGAGGGGTGGAGCCAGCAGAAAATTTGGGGAGTTTACAATAGGGTCAAAAAACTATGGTATTTTACAAAAGTTTTATAAGGTCACTTCATACTAAGCTTTGCGAAAAAGGGGGAAGGACAGTGCCCCGGTGCCCCCTAACGTAAAATTTCCTTTTAGACTCCATCAACAGGGCGTCCTTGGACGCATTGGAACGTTGCATATTTGTGCTCTGTTTGGACCAATCAACGAAAGCCGTATCTGACGTCGAAAAGGCACATCAAATGCTACACGGCTCAGGTCCTGAGCACAACAGTTCAAACCGGTAAAAATTTGACTGTTTTACACTTCACAGCTTAAGATTTTTTTCATAAGCACTAATAACGGTAAAATCTTTATTCCACGTATTTTTATTCACACTTCCTCTGATGAAACATACTAAGTTAGGTAAAATTTAACCGAAAATTCAACAGTGATCGAGGAGACTGCGAAGTGAGCTTGCGCTCTTTGAGTCAGCAGCCAACCGGTACATACCGGTATGTCAAATGCGACTGGCTCCAGCCGTAAATCGAACCCGTCACGTAGGACGTGTAATATGCGCGCGGTACCGCTAGACCATGTCCTGACAAGCAATATCATAATGATTGCTTTCTGCAGTCTTCAGCGAACAAATTTTCGTTGTTTTTGTAGTTGGTACGATAAAACTGTCCAGCTTGTAATTGGCAGCGACGGTAATTGTGGATTGTGTTATGAACATTCAGCATCAGAAGGAATTGCAGTAATAGCTCTTATTGAACATCTACTCAAATATGTGTAAGTAAAACTCATTAAAAATGTTTGCTAAACGTAATATTATGCTAAAGAGCAGGAAGTTATTCATCTGATATTACATAATTTGCGAACCTGATTTTCTACAAATGAAAACATGTTTACATCAACTAGGTCAGCGTAATTGAGTATCACGTCCCGCTAGTTACAAAAATTGTTCAGAAGCAACTAAAATGTTTCGAATTCTTAATATCAATTTTTCTAAAATTTGTGACAAACATGAAAAAGCCAAACTTAATCGAAACAACTTTGATTCATACAATTTCTTTCTTGCTAAAAATCGTCACCGACCTTGAACGTCTTGTGAGCCTATAGTACTTTTGAAATGTTTTTTCGTAGGCAATAGATTCGAAAATAGTGCTAAGCACATACATATTAAACGTTGAAACCATAAAAAATTAAATTCCATAAATAAAGATGTTTAAAACGTGACTAATACCAATGTTCAACATTTCATTATCGGCAAATATGTTGGTTGATGCAATAAAAAATTCGGCGATGGTAACTTGCAAAGTCTATGCTTTCAGTAAAGATTTCATTTCTTTATAATTATCGTTCTGTCCCAACGAAGCGACCAATGCACTTGCCATACACATTGGCCTTCAACAAATCAAGATTTTGACACCAGTTCCCCCTGTTTCTGATTGATTTCATATTTTTCTTTGGTTTCCCGCCGAATGAAAACTGGCCAGGATAGATGAAGATCCTGAAGCAACGGACTTTAGAGAGAATTAACCAATATTTTGCGATATGAGAACGTCGCTCATGTGCCATACACCGTCCATAAGCTTAGCGTAACTCATTTTTCAAGTTCTCGTACACCGGATCTCGGGTCTGCACTTGCCTTGTACAAACGAGTGGGTGTTGCTGTGACGATACAGCGTCAAGCAACGATGAGTCATTGAATACGGTGGATATGTAGCTTTGGGAGTGGTAAAGATTGGTTTCATGCAGATTTTATCCTCTCTCCTGTTAAAAAAATAGTACACCTTTTCCAAGTTTTCTGTTGTGCTTAAAAGCATCTAGCGAAAACGGATTAGAATATTTTGCTTTTCACCAATACTTCACCTTCCTTTAGCCGATGTTTGGTTGCTAATCATCCAAATCTATAGCTTTGGCAATTCTTACACTTAAACTTTATGTGCATAGCCTGTACTTAAATGCCGGTACGGTTTTAATATCATTAAACACTGTAAGATTATAATTGTCATCAAAATTCAAATTGGTGAAGTTGTTCTGTTTGCTAACCTAACAGCACAACGAAAAATCTCAGTGCAAAAACCAATAATATATAAGTTTACAGATCAGTGTAAGACTCAATTTCCACTGGCAGAAAGCTCAATCACTAAGACTAGCGAGAGCATGAGTACTAAAATATTGGAAGAATTCTTTTTATATCTTTTTCATTTCTATTTTCTTGAATTAAATACAGATTTTATTTAAGTGGAATATCATAAATGTTTATTGAAATCATCACTGTAAACGCACAACTTTCCTGAAAAACAAAAAATCTTCGAGGGAAAGTTGATTTATGAACTTATGAACATAGATGTCGCCTTAAAAGTATTTCGAGATTGCATACTGCAGAACTCATCACTTTTTATCCTTTTCTGTTATCATCCGATTTGACTAAACCTCATGATCATTAAATTACTGCTGTATCAATCGAGAGTTTATTGACAGTTAAGGTGGATTTCACCTGTATAACGTATCGACATGCAGCCTATACGGCCAGTGTTTGGGTTATCGCCACATACGGTTGCGTAGCGCTACAACTTAAGAGATAACAACACTATTGCATGGTGTAAAACAGAGGTGTCTCTTTTTACGATTACGACCTCAGTTTTGCTTCAATGCATAAACTCTGACTTAAGCTACTGTCCTGTGAAGGTCAAAAATCAAAATTCCCTTTTTTTGACTCCTGTTTCTCACGTTCACGAGTATGACTTCAATAAGGCTAAAACCCCCAATTCAGTTTTGACATAAAGTATATCTCCAACTCCATCCAGGCTCCGACCGGTAAAAATCAACAGACTTCGGATCCAACTCCGGCTACCCATCTAGCGCTAAGCGGCCCGTGCTGGTGGATCAAATTTTCATTCAAAAAAAAAACGTTGATCAAGAAAACGATAAGTTTTGAAAAGCGTAATGCAGCTACGGCAAAAGCAGTATGCCAAAGCAAAAAACGACACTACAAGATGTTGTTTTTATACACAGATAGTCTCTAGTTTCATTATTTACTAAATTTTAACGCAATGATTCACTTTTTCGCAATTTTTGAAAAATATTTTACAAATAGACGTAAATCACGCAGCTTGAATTAAAAGCACAGCCATTGATTAAAGACCCACGCATGCAAACTCTTCTTATGTATTGTAAACACTTTAAATTAGAATTAAGCTAATCTTGAAAACCAGCACGGAAACTGTACGCCGCAATAACAACCTAGATGCAACTAAAGATTAGCATTGAATGATATACAATCAATCTGAGACAGACTTTGGGTAATTCCTAAATATCGACCCGGCAGACTCTTGTAGACCAAAAGTAACCTCACTTAGTGGTTATGTGGTTAGTTACTTTTCGTAAAGTAGGCCTACATCTGATATCGTTTTTATCAATGTTGCAAATTTGTCAGTCACCTTATTGGCATAACAAGGTTTTCTTGAAAAGCAGTAGTTCTTAAACTGGGTTCGATGAGTCGGTTGCAGGGGTTCGGAGGAAATCAAGAAATTGAAGGCACCTACAATTAGAAAAACGCAACGTGGTCTAATTTTTTATTTTGCGCAAAACTAATGTGTAGTCTCTAGTGATTGGTATCATGAAAGTAAGTTTTTCATAACTAGACAAGTATTGCGTTTTGCACAACCTTGGGTGTGCACTGCGCAATTATTACGTAACTTGAAACAGGTGCAAGGCACTACAAAACTGTTTGTAGTGCCTGCATGCTTTGCTGATGATGACAGCTGAATCTGTGTTGTCGAAACGTCCAGTTTTGAGATTTACAGTGGCGTTATTTTTCCTCCTTAACCTATTTTCGTCCCATATTTATTGTATTCTGAAGTATTGTTTATACTTTGCTTGAACTTGTAACCCTATGGTTAGGAGACTACCATTGTTAGATTTTGTGCTCTACTCGTTTCAAAACATTTTTTAACTTTAATTTTAGCAGGGGTTCGGTGAGCACCTGCATGAGACTTGAGGGGTTCGGTAGCATAAAAAGTTTAAGAACTACTGTTGTAAAACATTATATAGTGAATGAAAAATCCGTTAGACGTACAGCAAAAAGAAAAAAAAGTAGTCTTGCATCAGCTACCGAAACCGTAAAATTGCGCATTAAAACAAGCGCTTCGAAAATTCCCGATAAACTTTCTGTTCAAAGGTTATACTATCCTCTGCTAGTTCTTATAATGCAGACTTTCACTTGCTTTCATGTCATATTCAGTTCCATGCAAGAGAAGAAAGGCTTTTATCGATCATCATCGATGATGGAACTATCATCACCGAAACGTCTGTTGTGGAAAATCGATGAGAAAGTGTCAAGGTAAGATTGACTTTAACATTTATCAGTATTTTTTAAAAAATTCGTTCAAAAAATTTCGTTTGTAAAAATATGAGCAACCACCAACATCATTAATTAATTTTGCATTTGAGAGTGCAACATTGAATGCACTTAAATACTACTGCATAGGACTATTTCACTAACTTTTTGCTTCATATCACTTACCACAGGCTACCGTTTAACTATTTAAAAAAGAAAATTTTCTCAACTTCCACTTGTGTTTCGGAAAGGACTCATCACAAGGATACAGCACAGTTTCATGGATGTTTCAAGCGCGGAATCGCTGTGATGCTTTTCATAATCTAAAAACAATTCAAAAATGTTGAAAGTATGGTGCTCAGGTGGAAATACGTTTTTACGCACTTGCGAATATACAGAAGCCTGTGCATGCTACTGCTGCCAAAAAATTGACAAAACACACAAAATTATCATTCCCGAAAAACGGTTCTGTTATCATTGATTCGAAAAGGCATCACTCTTCGTCCCATTGTGGTAACAGTCACCACTCTCATAAAAAAAGCCTCGGAGGAAACATTCTTCAGTTGCAATTACAACAAACAACCGGTCATATCTGTCATTGCTAAACCAGCATTGTGTTTGTTGCCATTTCACGCTAAGCGTGCACGTGCACATTTAGTTAAGTACCAATTAACAATTTGGTGCGGAATGTGCAGTTTTGTTTACAAAACGGCTTTCAATTTTTCCCAGCTTGCATATAAATATTATACACTGCAACGAGCTCAACAACAAATACAAAACTAGAAAGTCGTAATTAACTCATTAAAATCAAGATAATGTCCAATGGCAGTGAAAACAGTTATAATCGTGCCAAAGCGGCTTTATAATTGGGTGCATGGTTGTCATTGTTAAGCGGCAATATGAAGAATGTCATCATATTTTAAACTTTTTGAGAGCGATCAAAGCCAAAAGAGCAAACCATCGTTGCTTTGGACAAAAAAAAAAGACATTATGTACAGCTGCTGCCCCGATTAACAAACCCTTTAATTGTTCAAAAAATTTTTGATGTCCTTGGTGATATAATAACCTTGAAAACACGGATTATTTAGAAATGAGATGATTTGGAAAGCCGTATCCCAATCAACACTTTTCTACAAGAGTTCAACTCTGGAAAAATTGGCTTAAATTTTTATAATTTTTTTCAGTGACTAATTAATGTAAAAGTTGTAAAAATAAGTATATGACGATTGGTATGTTCGGCTGTTTTTTTTTTAACTTGTTATGTTTGCTATGTTTGTCGTAAGTGATATACAAAGCAATCAAAGATGCTGAGACTGTATTATGACAAATACTATGCAAATTTTGATCGCCTTATATGCTGGTTTGGACCTAATGACGATGTAATGACGTCATATTGCTATGATTGGTAGTTGTACAAACGTATTGCTATACAGGATATGATATGTTGGTCAATACATCATTTTCTTCTACTATTTAAAGTAGTGAAAAATGTTTACCGCTTGACTAGACACTAAAAATACTTTCAATTGTGCATTTCACTAAAAATAAATCTTCGTATTTTAAAATAGACAAATATAAGTACAAATAAGACAACGTGTTGCGATTAAAAAATCGTTAAAATCCGCCGAAGTTACGTAATTCGTAAAGAAACCTATTTTTTACATGTTTGGAAATAGACTTAGATTTGTACTCTAAAAAGATTGCATTTGTAGCACTCTCCTAGCTATAAGCTAGCTGCATCGACAAGACTTTGAAATTAAAATCATCGCTTTATCAAATCATGCTGCAGAATTTAACAACTACTTAAAAACAAAACAACGCGTCTTTATAAAAGACCTGCAACCTATGTCATCAAAAAATTACCAACATTTAAGCAAATATAACATTAAAAACCATCGGAACCACACAGAAATATTACAAGATAATACAATTCAAATATAGAAATACTATTTCCGTCACAGTCTCAGATTATTGGTGGGACTGACGCATATCGTAACGTACTTGCGTTTGTGCGTACGTAATTTTTAGAAAACATTAACACGGCCACTACAATTTCTCGTGTTATCATTTAAATTTTCAGGAGAACAGCAGTTGCCCTATAAGGCGAAAGCTTTGCACCACACTGTTATTACCGTCGCTGATGCTTGGTCTAACTCTCTAAAGTAAAATAACACTTAAACAGTATTTTTTAATCATGCCATTTGATAAGCTGCTCATACACCTCAATAAGGCGTGGGTTTGACAGTCCTGATCAAGCAAAAAATTTCAATCGCGCTCGTAATGATCAGGGCTGTAAATTCGAACTTAAACTCGAACTTGAAAAAAGAGTTGGCTGAGTTTTAAACTTGACCAAAGTTGATAAAAACTTCTCAAACTATAGTCAAAACTTGATAAAAATTACTTTAACTAAGCATGAACTCGGTAAAGATTACTGAACTCGAATTTGAAAAATTGAAAAAGAACTTGAACTCGGAATTACAAATTTAGTGAACTCGAAGAAAACCGCTTTAAGTTCGTAGTCCTGGTTATAACATATCCGCGACCCAGATCTAAGAAGTACGACAAACATGCGAATAGCGTAATTACTTTTAATCTTGCATATTTTGCAGGATAATCAATGGCGCTTTGAAAACTGCGCAAGTCACTGCTGATACATTGGACATGGAAATATTTCGATTCAACGATTACGGGAAAGAATTCATTAAACGTCAGCATATTAGCCCTGATGCTTACATCCAAGTAGCATTGCAAGCCACTTATTACAAGTAAGTGAAACTTTGCCCGATTTCCACAACACAACTATTACTCTCAACTTAACCAGCATTCTGCTGCATTGTGGAAAACAAAATTTACCAATTTTATGAAAACAGACTTGTTTTGCTCTACCAATTTAAAAAAAACACTCTTTTCAAGAGTCGGTTACAAAGGCCCAGTATAACCCTTGGTCGAATTCTTGCAAATCACTTTCAAAAAAATGTAAACTATGATAACGAAAATGCGTACAATCAGAAGTCGTAACCTTATGATATTAAAGCAGTAAGGATTCGTGGCTCCTTTCATCTATGAAAGTTGAAATGTGTTTAGCTTATACATCAAAGTTGTGGGCTAAGTGAACGCAATTTTTGAGTATAGACCGGGCCTAAACACAAAAATGAAAGCTCCAACAGGTATTCTTATTAAAGACTTTCCGAATCCACACCAAACCGAAAAACAGAAAAACATAAAACCAAAATCGAAAAACCTAACTTACTCCACAAATCCCCAAAACTTATTAAAACTACTGTGAATTCAAAACCAACCAATGGCCTATTTGCTTCATCTCGTTGCGCTATTAATGATCAAGGATTTCGGTTAATAAAAATTAATGTCTACTCACTTGTGTTAGTCTGGGCACTCACGTAACCTGTTAATCAAAATTATGACGTCATTGTTAAGTCCAATCATGTTTACAATTGTATACACAAATCAATGTATTTTTAGTAAATATGTAAAGTTTGTTTAATGTCTGTTTTGTTGAACAAACCATAATACTTTTATTTGGTAAGTTAGACTACATAGCAAAGAACATTCCGAGTGTAAGTATGCCACTGCTGAGGTATGTCGAGCGGATCAGATGGTGTCTTGATAAAAACAATTTATGACTTCATGACTTTTTTTCACAAAAATGTCGCAATCAGTTTTCGAAATATAATTTTTTAATTTGACTCGCATTTATTTCCAGAAATAAATGAAAGTATGAGGATAAAATGTTCAAAAAAATCTTTAAAAAGAAGAGTTCCACAAGTGGGCCCAAGTTAAGATTCCTGAGTATTCATGAATTAGTTTCATGGCCTTCATGTGTGGTCAAATTAACGTGTTTAAGATAAGTAATTAATCCGCATGTATCAGGCAATTCTCCCTTAAATTATTGCATGCTTATCATTTATTCATTTTGACTTTTTTCTGACACTTCGGAGGGCTCTTCCTTAAAAAAAGTGCTCCGCAAAATCTTTCCACTCTGGATTCGTAATATAGCCTTTCTTTCACGTAAGAACTCTCCTATTCTCCTCAAAGTATAAAAACAGAAACTAAAAACTTTTGATTCAGTTCACAAAATTTCATAAAACGTAAAGGGAAGAGTTTTCAACACTAAGATCATGTTTTAATTTTACGGTTAAACTAGCTTTTTTTTATGTAATGAGTGCATTGTCACAGAAATGAAGTTTACAAACAATCACATACGAAAGTTCCGTCAACATTTCATTATTTCAAAACAACACATTTATTCTTAAATGCTGGAACGATCAAATACTAGGCTAGTCTTTTATTTCCTGTTTAACAAACAATTTAACGGTCAAAACATTCCAAGAAACTTACCTACTACTGCACCTTAAATGGTATCCAAAGCAGCAACGGATTGTATAATTTTTTTCTGAATAATCGTTCAAGCAAATTGTCTAGAATGTTTATGATAAGTACATAATAAATCCCTATCTAACCGACTATTCTCCCTAAAATGTTTTAAAATTTCTTCTTCCGAGATGCTTTTTACAATCCCGCTTGCTAATCACTATCTGCTACAGCCGTATTATCGGAGATTCTTGTCAGTTTTTATCTATCTTGCTTGACAAAAGAATATGCAATTTTCCTTTTATCGCTTTAGCAATTCATATAAAGTTTATTGATTTACCTCAAAAACAGATAGAAAAATTTCCCGCATTTACTTTAGAATGCTTTTAACTGTTTTCCAAGATAAATTTTGCTCTTTAACGTCTTCTATTAACACAGGATTTACAAGCACTTGGTGTCAACATACGAGAGCGCTTCCACGCGAAGATTTCGCGAAGGAAGAGTGGATAATATTCGCGCAGCAACAATACAAGCTCTTGATTTCGCAAAAAATATCGCAGAACCAGACGAAACCGAAAATATCCAGAAGGTATAAGCTTAAATTGAAAGATAAAGCATGTTGGTGTAGCGGATAAAGACATATGAGATTCCATTCACCGAGCCCGTCAAATTGGACCCGTCAGTGCCGCCAAAGGTTCGTCGGCGCTGCGACATTTTTTTCGGAGCTGTGTTACCCGGGCGCTACGCCGCAGAGATGGATACGCCACTCGCGGCACTCTTCAGCGTAATGCCTCGAGTATAATAAAGATTTGATTCGATATTTGACATAACAAACGGATACCAAATCATAATTTACGTTGTACGTGATTTTAACACAAAAAATCTTCAAATAATAGTCTTGCTAAAGATAGATAACTATACAAGGTACGCCCACAGATGAAAATCCCAGGGAGAACAATTATCTCTCATTGTAATGGATTACAAATCGACTAGCAAGCATATCAAAGTACGTAATTACAAATTGAAACCTGTCGAACTGCTGTTATAATTAAACTGTTGAAAGAACAATATTCGTTAAAACTGCACTAATGCTTGAACAAAGCATAAGGTACAAAAAGGCCATCTTTAGAAAGAATTTGCTCTAAAGATGGTATTAACCACTTTTACACTTGTTTTTTGGGTTAAAATAATCGAGTAAATGTTTTTGCTGTATTACAATGAGTTTTGAGAGAATGCAGTGCATTCTTATACCGATCAAGTTTAATTTGTCTTACAAGTAAATACACGTAGCCAAAACCGTTTAATTTTAATCCTTAATCTGTTATCGCTTCCTTCCCAAAAAATCTCCCAAATTATAGCGTCACAAAAACAATGCCGTCTTGAAATCTGTATTTTGAAAACGTACATAAAGTATTGTTTATTCAGAATGTGCTAAAAATAGTAAAATATGTATAAATTGTATAAAATTTAAAAATATACTGTGCAAAGATCAAGATAATTATCCTAGTTAGAGATGTAATTATTTACCATTGTTTTAAATACAAAGTTTTTCAAGCTTATCACAAGTGACAAGTTATAAGCTAGCCAGCCTTTCCCACGATTTGTGGATTAGGTATTCGTGCTACCGAGCAAATACATGTCCGCAACTGTCTAGCACCAGCATAACAACATAACAAAGAAATGAAAAAAACCGCGTGCACAAATTCTCAGCTTTTTAAAAGCAATGTTTACCAAATCATATGCCTGCGTCGTTTTCAATTTTATACGCCAAAATCTGGGAAAAGGTTTACGAAAATGACATCGACCAGGTTTCCTCAAAGATTAGCTTAGAATAGGGGTTGACGGGTAAATCGATTTCAAACAAAATAAATTGTCTATCGGATGATTTGGATTCTACTTGATTACAACAATTTAAAAACTTTGGGGGTGCTGAATGCAGAATCAGTATACCGGTACGTTGTTCCTGTAGATTTAAAATTTGTAATGTTTTAGGACGCCAGAAACATGCAGCTACTTTTAAAAGCAATTAAAACTCAAACTGATTTGACTATATCTGCAATTACTGGGTATGGAATTGATTGCCATTTGCTTGGATTAAAGATGGTATGTTATGTTATTGAGCTAAAACTGTTATCAGCAATTCCCACATAGTCATTGTGAATCTGCGATGTTAAATAGTTGCACTACGCAACATTTTCCTAAGATGAAAAAAAAACGCTGCTTGGAATAAGCACATAACACCGTTTAAAACTTCCTAGTACACAGCAAGATGTTAAAAAGAGGTTGCAACCAAATCTAATTTCTTGGATATGTCTATCACCACGTTCAAGTGGTCGTCAAGCAATACTCACCCACCATACTTGTTAAGTAGCTACATCGTAAAAGTTCGGCTTGCTTTAGCATCTTAGCATTTGATGAAACAAATTTTCCCAAATCGACTCGTGATCACGAGCAGAAATGGCAAAACATTGTGGCAAATCAAGTGTATAGATGATATCTGGCAAAGGCAAATGCTAAATAATACACACATAAAGAGTTTTTCGTGCAGATGTCTCAAGAAATGGGATTAGAGCTACCAGAAATATTTTCCGACCCTTCCTACGCCCTGATTAACTACTTTCAGTTATCAACTAGTCAGGTACTAGCTAAGTTGTTGTTGTGCCCATGTTTTGGATGTTTATTCAAAAACATAAAGAATTTGTTCAATTGATGTTCCTTTATTTATGCTAAGAATAAAAACCTCTTCTCCTGCCGGGTTCATTCGTATAATTGGATTAGGGAGTGTTTACATCAATAAAACTAAGCAATAACAATCAAAAAATACTTCACATGCTTGCTTACAAGCCCAAAAAGAAAGCAAGAGAAGATTTTATCACGTAAATAGGCAACACATTTATTGTTCTAAACCGTTAAGATAAAGTTTATCCCAATAAAACATTTCATTTTTTGTCTGTCTTCAAATGCCATTAAATTGGCTTAAAAGGTTGTAATAAGGTAACATTTTAATGACTTTGTTTCAAACATTATTCAATATTTATTATTTTCTTAAAACCACATTCGGTATTTTGTTAAACAACATGTTGATAATCTGTAAATGACTAAAGAGCTCATGAACTCATACCCAAGACAACACCCTTAAAACAACAATCGAGTTAATTATACATCTAAACACTTCATGAATAGTTTTCAAAATCTTGTTGCGCAGATTCCTACAAGTACGGATTCTTTTATGTGTTACGGGGCTGTTGTCCCTGATGGATACGGAGCATCCTACAATCCGCATACGGATTCGATTGTGTTTTGTGTTTCTTCTTTCCGAACGTGTCCCAGCACCAACTCAAAAAAATTTGTTTCGGTTTTGGGAGAAATCCTCCGATCCATGAAATCACTATGTCAAGAATGGAATAAAAAAAGATCCTCCAGTTTAGGTAAGTCTGACTGAAACTAGCAGCTGCGTTGGTCATTGGTGTGTCGTTATCTCACGGTGAAAGAAAAGTATACAGATAATATTAATTATTCAAACAACGACTGTCTTGACTGTTATTAAGCAACGCAAAACCATAAACGTGGCCAGACCAGACTCCCAATAACATTAGCGTTTAAGAACACCTGATACAGAAATCGAAAAGAATCAAAAACCTTAATTACGTAAAGTTTTTCAGCCACTTAGAGAAGAACGAAATCAACGAAAAACGGCCACAGACCTTGTTTTATAAACCATGGCAACGTATATAAACAGCTAAGACTGTGCGGGACGTCAATAAAATCGCACCCCCAATCGCCCATGACAAGGTAGCATATATGTTGTTTATTCAAACAACTTGTAAACGTAGTGTAGAGTTAAATATATTTCCTCTATATCTGTCACAAGGTAGGATTTTGAGCAATAAAATTGTCCAACCCTATTGTTTTCCATGGAAGACACTTGAGCTCATAAAACAAAAGTTCGGTATCACTGTGGCAAAACGTTTTCTAAAGTCTTTGCGAGGGCAATGTTTTTTATGTAGAAGTGCACGCAGAACTGTGTGAAACAAGTAGTTTGCAAACGGAACTTTGAGTTTGAAATAGGTGTTTTGTGAGCGTGAAATATCACTAGGACCGAAGTCGAAACCTATTGCAGAACAACGCAACAACAACTTGCACGAGTAAAAACGTTTTCGGACCCGATCAATTATAGAACCTAACGAACAAATAGACAAGGAGAAATGATAATCGGCATGTAACTACTCTTTAGTGGATGACACTCTCTGGTCATACAGAGCTGTTATGTGATTAAAATCAGCGAAGGATTCGTGTTCAAAATCATTATTTAAATATCCTCCTATGTCACTTTATTACTAGTGTTTTTAACGAGATGAGCCAATCTGCAAAAACTGTTTACTTTTCTATATCAGAGACATATAGCCGAGCAGTGCAGAAAAATCAGCAGATTGAGAGATACTTACTTCGCAGTATCTCTCAATCTGCTGATTTTTCTGTTCAATATAATTTGAAACTAACCTTAGGCCTATTTATTTGTATACAAGAGCGAATCGAAATGCCGAGTCAATTTTCTCTTCATCGACGCGTCCACATTCATTCGCCAAGCGTTGACAATGACAGTCTCAGAAATGGAGCAAAGGAAACGACTCAATCCGAGGAAAAGAAAAAAATCCGTAAAGTTCCACCAAAACATAAAAAATTCAATCGGCACAAGAGTTGCAATCTCCTTCGAACTACACAGCCAGGTAAAGATGATGCGTTACAATTTTAGCTACGATTATAGTTACGAGGGGCATCTCGACTTTGGTCACCCTTGGGTTCTTCGATGCTTCTTGCTTTCTAACCACAACGCCGAAAGTACATATTTGTTTTTCGGTGTTATGTTGTGCGTGTGGCTGAAAAGAAAAACTATACTTACTACGAAAACAAAGCAATAATGTTGATATAGCAGTAAATTTGCATCAGCAACATACATTCAAACAATCACGCGGTGCTAGCAAATCAGTAACAAAAATACCCAAATACACGTGCAAAAACATGTCTGGGCCCAAATCAAAACTGACAAAAATATGTTTGTATTTTTACCAAAAACATTTTAGAATTTCCTGTTTATTTCGATCATGCATTCTTCTCAACAAACAAGCAAATCAACCCAATATGCCATCAGCTAATGTAGGATTCAAATTAGAATTTACTGAATGCGCTGATATACCTTTAGCGTCAACAATCAATTTCAACTTTTCACAGTCTAAAAATATAATCGACAAATAGATAACAATATACTCGAGTGCACTTATGTTTACACAAACATTGTTGACAACTTGCAGATCATGATTTATACCGATGTGTTCGAGCTCCCATGCCTCAGAATGCAAAGTTCAGTAGAAGATACAGTGAATTCAACATAAACAGCCCCCCTGGTTGCTCTATTTTATCCTCTTCACCGAGCATGAACATCTCAACTGACCTAATGGAAGTGCTAAAGCAAGAAAGTGTTGAATTCATATAATTTTGTGGACCATTCTATCTATTTTTTTGTGCGTGGTACTGGATATGTCGTAAAATCGTTTATCTGTTATGTAATTTTTGATGGAAAATTTTATCATGTGTGCAGTGAAGCCAAGTTTTGTTGATATGTAAATCTGGAATTCATAAATGTCGTGCAAAGCCTAGAAACAGCGAGTCATAAATGTGCAATTAACCAAGACATGAACGTTAAATCTCCTAAGAAGTGGATCAAAACCGCAGCTACGACGATTTTCCGATAACATTATGGAGCTGTTGACAATTTACCTCATCAAAAAGATTGTCGTCATTCTAAAACCACAAGCTCTATCCAACGTCATAACAACAAAGTCAGATAGGTTGAGATTTCTTTAAAGTTGGTATTTTATTCTGTTTACTTTATATTCTGCTGATTAAAATATTTTCCAGCTATTTTGTCAAGGTACCCCATTTACGCAAAAGTTTTTTTTTTTCGTTTTTCCATGTCGACAAGAGATGAGATTGAACTGTTGGCAAATAAACCATCATCGTGAGGCTATGCCCAACTATCGTGTTTAATTTGTGTATGGTGGATAGAAAAGATAACGTGGATAAGCAAAAGCAAAAAATCCCATTGAAATAATAGAACTGTCATATTTGAAATGCAAAACTTGAAAGCAACAACCAAAATATCTCATAATTTGGAAGCAGTGGCAGTTTTTATAAACTTACTAGCAGGTGTTATTCAAAAAAGTAAAAAAACTATTCTATTTTTGGCTAGCTTTTCCACTGCATTTAAATTTTACGACCACAGTGTAGGACCTTACCGGCTCAAGAAAAAATCCACTGGTTTGTTCAATTCAATCCAAAAACCCACTTTCCGGCCCATAAAAAAATCACTTATAAACATCACAGATTGAAAAAAACCTACAAAATAGAGACTGTTTAGTACTTACAAATCACCTTGAAGAGTCATTAGCATTGCCTCGATACCGCTAATAGTATTATGAATTCAAAGAATGAGTTATAATTTTTATTGTTACAGAGCAAAGTCTGAATTGCAGAAAGCGCTTCCATATTATATCATGTTAACCTTCATTTCAGTAGCCTGTTTCGGATTTTTCAAAGAATTTACCTAGCAAAGGAAGGCTGTTATTTATGGAAAAACATTGAAAACAAAAGCTGTCAGGTTGACATATACTTGATGAAGAGCTGCAGTTGAGTAAAAATAAACGCAGCAAAAGAAAGGTTAACCATGTTATCTTAAAGCAAGATTATCATGCTCACAGTTGTGTCGGAGCAAATCAGCATTATTCTACATGCAAAATATATCATTGATTTAGTATTTACAGCTTTAAATTTCTTGTTTTGTTCAACATTTAAGAAACCTCTAAAGCTGATTAAAATTGAACAAAAAAGGCATTTGTACTGCCAAGTCAATGATTATGCGACTTGATGTCGACTTGCAGAAGGCTCTGCTGGAAGTAGGGATGTGCCTCAAGGAAAATTACTCGGACTCACCGAGTAACGAGTAATTACGACATTACTCGGCCGAGTACGAGTATCTACAACGTCAAAATATGAACTCAAAATCAGGTGAAGAGCAAAAAAAAAAGGTCATCACGTCCGTAGAAGTCCTAATTTCGACTCAAATTCGGATAATAAGCAAAAAAAGGTCAAAATGATAATGCTTTAATACTCGGCCGAGTACTCGGACTCGGCACATCCCTAGCTGGAAGCACTCTTTGGGCGTCATTGTTCAAACGTGATTCGTATTAAGATCACCGTTCGCTAATTTACACGAACTGATTTCAGTTAGGCTATGCAGGGTAGGAGTTGAAAAAATAGCATTTTTTAAATATTCCTTGCGTCCTTGAGGTAGGGATGGGCATTTCAGAATAGTTTATTATTCCGAAATTATGCCGAATAGTTGCAACCGAATCCAAAATATCGAATCCTACTGTATTCTGTTTTTAAAACAACCTATTTTGCGAAAGATTCAGCAGCAAACCTGCAATAGCACTGAAAAGAATTTATTTGAAAAAATAACCTAAAAGCAACACTTTGTTAAAATGTACCGGTATCATAAAACTTTCAGGTGGAACTGATGTGGTTGGACATGGCCATGGGCAGGAATACAAAGATACTTGGAAGCACGTGACTATGCGCTGCATCACGCATGCACACACAAATGAAAAACGCTCTGTGTGTTGCCGTTATTGGCGCGTTGTTAATGCTTGCGTGACAAACAATCATAGTTTGCAAGAAAATGATTAACTTTTCAATAAAATCGAATCCAGTTACCCGGTTTATACCGCAAAAACTATTCCGGATAGTTTGAAATTCGGATCCTTTTGGATTTGGTATTCTGAAATGCCCATCCTGACCCTGAGGACAAAAAACTGTGTGAAAATAGGTCGCGTCGAAATGTGACTGTAGTTAAGAAAAAAAAGCTACTTTTTTTCACAAATCGAAAGCCCTGTTTTCGCAATAGTTCGTAGTATAAACTGTTCAACAGATTCACTTAGTTAGAATAACCCAAATTTCATTGCTAAAGCGCTCAAAATAATACAAAAATATCTTCTTGCGTGTATTAGGGTTATCATTTATCAGTAATCACAACCAAAAAGGTTCATTTTATTGAGGTCAAGTTAGTTTGTTGCACTTCAAAAAATGCTAGTTTTAAAACACCAATGAGAATAACGAACTGACAAAACATGATCTAGTTAAAAAGAATAGTGGAAATTAATGATGTCTAGGGGTAACTATATAGAAGCTAAACATAAACGGTAATGAAGGCAAAAATAAACAGAACAAACGCAATTTTGAACAGCCAAAATTGTTTATTTGTAAGACAAAAACAGTAACAATTTTTAACATGACAAACGTTTCCGCACATTGACAAATATTATATGAGCGCTTTACTAACTCGTGATTATTAATGCTTTGCTAAATGTGCGAAGTTAAATAATATTTAGAGTATAAATGCGCTAATTCAGGAGCAAAATAGCTGTTAAATTTACAACGTTCAGTTTTTTGCTATATTTTAATTAAATTTGTTCTAAGAGATGATATTTACATTTGCTATGCTTGCAAAAAAACTTCTATATTCATATGTAACTATCACACATCAAAAATAATAAGGTACGCAATTTTCCACAAAAATCGATAAATTGAATTGGCAGTACAGAACAAGAACAAGAATGGGACACAGTGTCGCCAACGACTCGCCACCGTTGCGACGTTTCTTCGGAGCTGTGTTGCCTAGGCGCTAAGCCGCGGAGATGGGCCCCGCAACTCGTTACACGCTTCGGCGTAATACGGCGAGTATAATGAAGATTTGATTTTTGATTTTTGAACAAGAATAGCTTTGAAAAAAAGATATTTTTGTATTAGGTTTCAAAAAACCCTCGATCATTACTTTTTTTGTGTGGCTTTGAAAAAAGCTGTTCGTCCCAGAAGCCTTTCCTGTCCCAGAAAACGTCTCGAAATGCTTCTGGGATAAACGGCTTTTTTCAAAACCACACGAAACAGTACTGACAGAGCGTTTCTTGAAGCCTGATTCAAAAACAACTTTTTTTAAAGCTATTCTAAAATTGATAAAATTTTTGCGAAGTGTGGTAATATCTTTCGCAATATGCGAGCAACATGCTCAATAATGTACGAATTAAAAAGAATAAAAAATAGGTTTTACTCCCATCTTATCTACTAAATGAAAGGCCAAAGTTCAACAACTAGTCTACATGAAAACTTCAGGTATGATGCATCTCTAATGATGCTTCTGTTCATGAGTATTCATCAGCAACAAAAAATTGAGTTTAATTTTGGATAAAAAAAAAAATGAAAAACGTCGGTCAGTTGGCGTAGTGGTTTAGACATTAGTGCGGAAGGTCTTAGTTCGATTCCCGGGCCGATCAAATCGAACAGCGTTACCCATGGCTTGCCATCGTTGCGACGTTTCTTGGGAGCCATGTTGCTTGGCCACGAAGATGGTCCCCGCCACTCGTTACACGCTTCGGCTTAATATCGCGAGTATAATGAAGATTTAACTTCTTAGACTCCAAAACCTGGGCTATTAGTTGGAATAATGCACAATCGCACAGGCATGGATACGTCGTGCTTCGTGGTGCTTTAGCAAATTAGTCGCATAATTAACTATTTTAACGCTATACCGGTGCATGGTCAGGCAATAGACATAAGCTAGCCACGCATCTAAAGCTGAACTTCATTCATAGAATTTGAATGCTTGTGTTAATGCATGTTATGATGTAATATTCCGCAACATTTACGTCATTAGTAATTGTTATAAACACTTACGTCATAACTAGGGCGATTTTTTATGACCTATAAAATCGAAAAATATGACTTTATTTTTTGAAACATATGACTTTATTTGACTTTATTTTTAGAACAACAAATTTATGCTGTTTTTCGTAATTAACATCTCATGTTTAAGTCCAAATATGTATTTTGAGCAAGAACATACTCAAAAGAACAAAGAATTCACTTGAAAATTAGTAAAACAAATTGAAATGCGCATCTTACAGCTAGTAAGATATTCAACTGTTGAATACAGTTTTATAAGATAATAAAATGCGACGTGCGCATCGGTAAAATTTCAATTTTTATGAATCATGGATTTTAACATCGAAAATGACCGTTCCACAGATGCTTATGTAGGTTCGTATGTTAAAAACTTGACATACAATGCTGAAGAAATACCTGGTCTACTCGTCTCTACAATGGTTTTTGCATATCTTTTTTCTAAACTAATGATAAAAAGTCGCTTCAAATGCTTCGTGAAAGTCGACATGAAAACTTAAAGATTCTCATGGTCCCTCTTAACATACAATTATCAAGTTTAAAGTCTTCAGGAACTGTATCTACGGTGGTACAGGGGTTTAACAATCTTCATAACAAAAATCAATGGTCACATTTAATGATCTAAAAAAGAAAATATGACTTTTTATGACTTTGTAACTCCTTAAATGGACCTCGGTTTCATAAGTTTTTGCGCTACCAAAAAAAAAAAACTTTAATGACTTTCATCCCCCCTAGTCATAACCTTGCCCAAGGTATTTATTAGCAGCAGATCACAAGTATATTTGTTTTAATACTATACCAATCAATTAAGCTGGATTAAAAAAACTAACTTCCGCTTACGAATCTTTACGACTGAAAAGTAAAAATACCCGAATGATTTGCAAAAATAGAGAATTCTTTATTTAAAGCAAAATAATTTCTATTTTGGTAGAAAATTTTTGAAATTAGAACATTTTCTCATGTCTTTGTTTTTTTTTTAACACTTAACAAAGACATAAAAGTAAACCATAAGACATAATATTTTACACAAAACGAAAACCTTATAAATCACTTGGAAGTTACCTCCACACTGTCACGCCGCCTTCTTGGTATGGTCGCTTCGTTTCATACGAATATGTTGCTTTGTTGCTTCAAAGTCTTTATTTTTTACCTTAAACAAAAATATGCATTGCATGGTGGCAAAATTTGTTTGAAAAAAATGAAGTCGAAAACCACAAGAAGGCAATGTTGTCTTTTTATAATGATAAGTCCAAAAAACAAAACCTTGATTGTTCGACGAAGCGAAAAATATTTCCCATGCTGTAGTTCTTCACTCTCAGTTAGTGCGGTAATGAAGTCCCTTACTTTTCCACAGAAGAATCAAACCAGAAAAATTAGTGACATCGTCAGAGGGATGTGCGGGTTCATGACGTCATGATTCAAACTTTCAAATTCTAAAGCATATTAAACTTTAATACTACTTAAGTACTTATTCGTATTGCAGTCTGATTACTAACGGTTATTTCTGGCCTCATTAATTGACTTTCGGCAACACCCCTAAAGGCATACTTACTCTGTCGTCGAAAAACAACATCACCAACCATTGATCAAAGATATTTCAAGGCCGTGACGCTTTGTGAAGGTGTTAAATGTATGACCATATAATCTCAAAAAAACAATGAGTTTTGGAGCACACAACAAGAAAAAATTTTAATTTTTACTGCTTTACATAAACTGAACATATTTCAAATGAAGGACAGAAAAAAGTTCGTATGCAAATCTATGTCTTTATTGGTGAGATGTAGGCCACCATTTCAAGCAGGATTCATCCCCAAATATAAGTTTAGTCTAGAATAGAAATCAAGCCCACTCCCAAAATTTATCTCTCATGTAATTCTTAAAAGATTTTCTGAAACCTTTTCAATTTAAAATAAGTTGTAACCCATTTCAAACCCATCTCACAGCTTTGTCCATCCGTTACAAAGTGTTTGTGTGCTTGTCCGCAAAAAAAAAAAAAAAGCATAACGACTTTACGTGTTTCCAATCTAATCGCTATACCAATATGCGGAAGAATATCTACTCGATTTTTTAAAGCTCAGATCGCAGAAATTGTAACGCAAATTCGCTTTTAATCAATTTAATTAAATATATCTTTATTAAACCAGACGATAAACTCAGCCTCCGTAACAGCTCGCCGCCAGACACCAGGTGAATATCGGCTATTGCGTAAACCAGAAAGAAAAAAGGCAATGATCAAGCATATAAAATGCAGAGCTCTGCTGCCATACAGTCAGAAATACGATTTAGTAGAACGTACGAAAAAGCAAGAATACCGCAAGAAACGAATAAAAGAAATCAGCAAGGAGATTGCATACTTACAAAACTACATATTTCAACACATTATTGAAACTGAAAAATATGTCAATGCTACTTCAAATTTTGTTTATGAGCTTGGGAGTTATTGTTTTTGGAAAAAAACTTTCGGATGTCAATGGTAAGTTATAACATGAAAGATTAAAATTTTGTAAACTTATTGTAGAAAAAAATTATCTCGTATTATTTTGCAATTTTCTTGTACTTTTATTAACGATGTTTGGCTTTACCAAATATTTGCAAATACCAAAGCGCAATTCATATAAATTCTTCTAACTGCGCTAAGAAATAATTCCAAGAAAATATTGAAAATATTTATTTTTATTGTGACAACTTAAAAGATGTTTGCACTAAACCAACAAAATTGTAAGCGTAAAAAACAATAGAAATTTTGTAGTTTTCAAGGTTATTATTCCAGAAAGATAATTTCTTACCTACATGCGTATTTGTTGCGGTCATTAAAAAGGTAACAAATAGAAGATCATTATCAAATTTTTAGTGACAGGCGACACCAGATTGTGACCAAGTTGAAGCGCTTTTATGTTTACCAACAACTATTGCATGCCCACAAAACATAATCACCAAATATATTATTAGCTTAATAGGCAATGGAAACTGAGAAATTTTCGGGACTCCTGTCAATCATTTTAAAATATGCTGCACGTATTACATGAAAGTTTTGATAAAATCTAAAATTTTGTATTGGGCAACTTAGACCTACGTAGACACACAAAAAATTCTAGGAACTTCAACATCTTGAAGACCGTCTAATTTAAATGCATAATATTTATGGTTTTTGAACTTAGCATGTTAACATGGTGGCTATTAATTAGACACACTAATTAAACGACCTGCTTTCCCCTGAAAACTATGAGAGATAAGCGAAATATTTGGAAAAATTCTTAATCACAAATTAATTGGTACTGAATATGCGGAACGCAATCAGTGTTTTTCATTGATATTAGCGACTCGACTTGAAAACTAAACTGTTGCAAATCACCTTCGTCTTAATTTTGTAACATTCTGAGAAATAAAGCTGATTAACTAGTTGTGTTTCGATACACTACATGTTTGTAGAGTCTCATCTTTCAATATACCACATGCAGCTTTAAGTTCAAATGACTCAACAAATATTACGTAGATTGGAGATATTAACTAGCGATTTAATCTGATTAAATAAACTTTTTGGTTTAACCTACAGTATCTTCTTGCACTGCTCATATGCAATGCTTAAGCTAATTCCTTTGCAGAAATCAATACGAATGGATTACAAGTAAACGACCTCATCGAATGGAAAGGTGTTATATCAACAAGAAGAGCACCAGCACAATTGTATATTTTCGCTCCTTTTTCCAAGACAAGAACTTTTACTGTTATGAAAATGCAAATTCAAGGGGCACGAAACAAGGTTAGTGGGCTATTAATATAAACTTGATAGCATGAACTCCGCTAAACTTGATAAAATAGTCACGACCATCCACGTTCATTGACAATTCAGCACGACTACCGTTACTATTCTGCAAAAGCCGATAGAACGCTCAGTTTATTAATAAATAGCAACATACAGACAAAGGCTTTGCACTTTTAATAACCTAACTCATGACGTTAAATTACGCAGTATATCAATGAGACAGGCTGTTGCTGTTCCGCTGTAAACAGACAAACCACGGATCGGGCTACTTTTAGAAAATGTAAACAAATTGTTGAGTTGGTGACTATGAAATACAACCAACGAAATCTGATTTTTCTACCCAAAAATTCACGATCATAAACACAAAAATAAGCTCAAATTAGAAAACACTCAAAATTTCAAAGTGAAACCGAAAAACTGTAAGAAATTATTGATACAACACAATGGCAACATGTCTTCTTTCATTTTTGTAAATCAGAGTTTATTTTACAGTTGGCATTCTCTGCTGGTATACGGGGAAAAGAAACTGTAAGCCACCAAGAAAGAGAGGTACCCTGCGCATTGGGAAAGTCTCTAATTGCACCTGATATGAGATTTCGGGTGATTATTCGGGTGCATCGAAGAGAAATGATGGTATATTGGAATGGAGAACTGAAATTTACGCATCCGTAAGTTAAATAAACAAGCTTTACAATTAAAGCTAAATTGCTCATAATTAAAACAATTTATTTCATATTTCAGACTGATTTCATCCGCTCAAAGACTGGAAGCAATCACAAAAATTAGAATCTATGGCTCCGCTACAACTGAAGTGTTCCGAAAATTAACGGACGAAGATTTAGGTATGCATTCTTAATCTCGCATTAATACTACAATTTACGCTATGCTTATCAAAGCATTAATTGTAAATAATTAAAATGATGACAGCAATTACAAAGTCCACAACTTAAAATATCACATTTAGCAAATCCGAACTTTGCGTCGTCAAAGAAATTTTGTAGCCACTTTTTGACTGCGCATATGGTACCGACAAACACGTAAGTTAGACAAAGCAAAATTTACAGGCAGGCAACTAAAAATAATGTTGTCTGTTTAGATTTATACATGTAATCCTTTACCAACATAAGGTTAGTTGAAATGCTAAGCGTGTTTGAGGCGCGTTTTAACCAACCAATGATGTCTACAAAACCTCTAGTACGTAGACAGGCAGAAACTATTTAAAGATCTCAATGGCACTGGTTGATTTGGCAAAACGTTTATTTTATGAAATGCCTATTTTGATGCAGCTAAAGAACTTCAAGATTCAAATTGTGGAGAAATAACTGTTAGAAAAGAAATCCCTGAATACTGCCCCTCTACCCGTACTGGATGTCGCATTGTTGGTGGGGGTCCGGCCCGCCCAGGACAGCAGCCATGGCAGGTAAAAAATGTTAAATTTTATTGATTTTACTTTTAGTTTAAATTGGATATGCTTAGAACGCAGAACGCTGCAACCTGACTAAAAGTTGATAAGTTTTTGATCTTTTTTTTGTTTTGCAGGCAGCTATCCGGCAAAAGACAGTAACAGGAGAGCAAGAAGCTCATGTTTGTGGCGCGACATTGATAAACGAATGTTGGGCGTTGACTGCTGGACACTGCTTCACTTCCACAACAAAAAGGTGTTTATCATATTTAAGCTTGAACTACAGTCAAAGATCAAATCTAAAAAAAATTGTGAATATTTAAATATTGAAAAACAATGCAATCTTGACATAACTTCGAGGCTTTAAATGCAGTATAAAACTAAGTAAGCATAACTTTAGGGCATTGACGCTTCATCTTAAAGATATTCTAAACACATTGACAGCATTTGCAAATATTTATAAAAACAAACATATTTGTTATTTGCTTTTATCTAATTAGCGTTAATTTTGCAGAGCCTTGGATGGTCTCGTGTTGAGAGTTGGCGATTATTATAATCGCGACAATTCATCGCACAGCGAAAATGCAACGATCGAAAACTCAGAAGACTTGGAAATTGAAAAAGTGTTAAAACACGAAGGATACCAAAGCTATCCCACAACCCGGAATGACTTTGCACTCATAAAGCTCAAGAAATGTGCTGCCTACAAGTAAGTACTTGTACAAAAACAGTTTAAAAGCAAAGATTTCCGATGCTAAACCGACTCTTCTTGCAGTGACTTTGTAAAACCAGCATGTCTGCCTACTTCCAGCAGCAAGCATATTGACGGAACTGCTACAAGATGTGGCATCTCTGGATGGGGAGCAACTAATGCAACTCAACGTAAGTAAACATGCTTTGTGTTGATTAAGATTAGCAGTATTTGTTATAAATGGATTATGGTAATCATTCAAAAATCAATAGGTGCGAAAAATTCGCGGTTGTTTTGGTCTTAAAAAGTTTTTGCGGTTAAGTTGTTTACAATAACCCTCTATTTCCCCGCGATTTGTTCTGGTAAGCTACTAAACAAAACAAATTAAAACTAAGCAAAAAATTTACTTTACGCCTAGACTCGTACCATTACCAAAATTTAAGCGATTACCCTTGTTACAGTTTACAATGCCCAGTAAGAAATCTTGAAAATGACAATGAACTGAGCATAACTTTAAACAAATTATGATATTTTTGGTATCATTATTTATTTTTGTATTTGCAACATTAAGATAAAGCATTTTTTTGAGAAAAAATTTAAGCTGATGAATTAACCTCTGTGAGACCCGGTCAGTGATATTTTAAGATGTTTTCGCACAAATTCGCTTCGTTTGTATGACTCAGGACCTGGATCTGTTGTTCCCTGGCGTTACATTCCATGACTCAGTAGTTATCTATATCGGCGATGCGCCTTGACTAGTTTTCACCGTGCGTTGCAATTAGCTAATACAGACACAATTAAGTGGCATCTTCACACCCAGTCAAAATTTACCAAAACTAAGCAATGATATGTCAAATGTTCAAAGTGCAATGACTCATCTAATAAACGAAGAACATGATTTTTGGTAGAATTATGTTGGATAAACTATGTCCACGCCCTTGGTCAAAATTTTTACGAAATTTTTTTGTTGCAGAAACCAACGAATTTCCCGCCTGCCTACAAACAGCCGCCGTAAAAGTAAAATCTGTTTCTTCCTGCAAATCAGCTTATCCAGATAACTTTGATCAAAATACAATGCTCTGCGCCGCTGGGGTAAGTTGCTTTTACTTATGTATTTTGGGTAACCAGCACAGATAGGTACGCCAAAGTTGGAACAAAAAAAACAAAAAAACGTTAGAGCGGAAACTTTTATTCATAATTGATTCGTATTGCAGATAATGTCGGGTATTTTAAAACAGCTTTTAGTAAACATCATTCCAATCTAAAAATGATATCTACCAAGGCAAATGCCCAACATTTTTCGTAAGATCACTGTCAAAGTACAAGCCGACCAAGTATTTTTAGAAAAAAAAAACGCTTTTTTAATCTCACGTAATTGCATTTTGCTCTTACCTATATCTAAACACAATTTATTCAATTAACCTTGGATTTTTTTTACAGCCTGGATGTGCTGATACATGCCAAGGAGATAGCGGTGGTCCTTTGATTTGCGCAATCGGCCGAGCAAACCCCAAATTTACTCTTTGGGGCGTTACTAGTTGGGGAATCAGTTGCGGAGAAGCAAGAACACCAGGAGTGTACACACGATTAACATCTTACATCAGATGGTTGTACATCAACATGAAACTGTCTCCAGATGACCCAAGTTTAGCCAGCATGATACGATCAGGAAGTATAAGTCGCTACAACTGCCAACATCGAAAAAGCCCTTGAAGTACAATTGGATGATTAGTTAAGCAAATACTTAAAATCCTAAAATGGAACAAGAAAGAAACCTACAAGCCATGAAGAAATGAAGGTGAAACGAGACAGTGCCGTGCCCCAACACGAAATGGTGAATGAAAGACAGTTATAATACCAATAACCAATCCGATACTGACATGTACGGAAAAAAAGAAGAAGGCAATGCAATGGCAAAGTCAAGAAAAAACAAACAAAAAAATTAAGAAGAAAAGCAAAGAGAGTTAGATTCTGTTATGTTTGTGATACAGAAAATAACGAAATGAAGAGGCAGCAGGAAAAAAATTGCGGTGACAACAACATGAGAAGTTATTGCGAAAGAGACTCAAGCAATGCGCAAAATTCAAACCATGCTAAACAGTTTGAGAGAATGCAGGCAGAAGCCGAAGAGCGCAGTTGCGAAATAAAAAACCTGTACTATATTCCTTTTATCAATCCTTTTAAATCTGTTTTTCTTGTGTTAATTTATTTATTTCGTTGTGTATTGTCAGTATTTATATAATGCTTCATGTTACAGATAACTTATTTTATGTTATTTATGCTTTTTGTAGTCTTCACGTGAAAGACTATGACTTATTTATTATTTTGTTGAGTATTGTGATCCCGTGGCAGGTAGAGCACTAACTGGGTTTGTATTACAAACACAATATCAAAAAATCAAGATTGATTCAACAATGAAAAAGAATGACGTCAGTAATGACGTCGTTTCTAAAAAACAACAAGCTAATTTTATTCAAAACTATAACGCGGCATTTCTCTTATTTTTCAAAATTCCATGAGTTATGCAAGATTAATGTTGCAAATACATAGATTGAACTACGATTTTCTGGTTACTATGTTTTCATCTTCGCATCCAAAGTTTAGAATTTTGATTATTTTGTTTTTTATTTGTGATAATGAATTACATAATATCTTGCATAACTTGTTCAATATACGATAAACGTTTATCAAATTTTTCCTATTTATCGTATATATGCAATAATTCTTGCCATGTGGGATATAGTATATCGTCTATGCAACTGTGCCTTTATTTTTTCAACATTGGTGCACTATACTACGTTCGTACAATAAAACGATATAAGAATTCCACAAAAATTTTTCTGTTACAAGATTATGGCTTTTTAGGCAACCATAAGTTACTTTCAGTATTTACAGTCTTGAGTGAAAGACAGACACGTGACTTCAAAGCAGTGTCGGAAAAGAATTAAGGTCACGAATTTTGGAAGACCAGACTCAGTAACTAAAATGAATCCTTCCTCAACTTCAACAGATGAATGCCACAACCCATCCAGTGATTACTAGGTGTGATTTCGAATAAAAAAGTCTCAATAGAACGGCTACTAAGCTTAAATAGAAGTTTAAATTAGAAGAACACGGGCTTATTATTTTGGCTAGCATTAAAAGATTACACCCAAACCGGACCTCCTCAAATTAATCATACAGGTTGTTAGCCTTCCCTTACAAATCAACCACAGAAATGAGCGCGAAAGATTAGGTATAAGTAGGGGAGTACGTTATCAGCAGAAATTTAAAAGGAAGGTAACTTACAATAAGCCAAAGATTGCAAATATTACTGATTTTATAAGAATTTGCTTGTTGTGCCGTTGAGATTCCCCCATCTTGGTGTGGTAGACAAATGACTGGCAACTCCTAAGCGAGCTCGTAAGGCGCATTGATCGCTTCCTCGTAGGAATGTGCCGAATACCGGATATATATCCGGCACTATCCGGCGCTTTTTGAGGTTTCCGGTATCCGGCCGGATACCGGATATTTTCAAACTTTAGGAAAACTGCGTAGAGTAGACTCCGTAAAAATAAAATTTACCTTTTCGATCCATGTGAAAAAATTTGGTGCAAGTTTGAAAACTTTAATTTTGTTTGGATTCTCCACAAAAAAGCATACCGAGTCCAAACCTTAGACTGCGTTGGTAATTTTTTGTATATCAAGTGGATTTAAATTTAGTATACAATTTTTTTTTTGCTTGACGCAGAGAGTTTTGTCATCATGAAAGCCACTTCAATGGTGTAGCAGTAAGGCAGTAATCAATTGGCATCAAACCGAGACGGTATAAGTTCGATGACTACCACCGTTGTTTCATCCGTGAAGACCATGCAAATAATTTACGTCCAAAAGCCTATCTTCTGTCCTGTAACTAACACGTTCGTCCTATTGAAATAAAAAGAAAAAAAAAACAAAAAACAAACGTAGTGAGCAGCCGACATAGGTGCCAATTTTTTCTCGAAAGCAAACGGCAGAGGGGGAGAATTTTTATAGAAACTTTGTTTTCTACGTTCAAAAACGACGTTTCAAGGTACCAGTAGCATTGTAATGGATGCACTTCTGCTTTTTAATGTTGTGCCGTTTTGTAACGTTAAGTAAGTTGAAGTCTTTAATTCAATGTCCTTAGTTCACCAATTGGCTGTTAGTGTTAAAAGTTTGACGTAATTTACCCATCATTGCAAATTTACCACAGGATCGATTTTTTTGCAGTAATTTTATGGTATTAATAAACTATAAACCTTGCGTTTTTTAGTAGCTTTGATGATAGCGCAAAGCTGCAAAAGGTATGAAAATTCAAACTGGCCTTTTACTGATCGCTTAGCGTAGTGGTTGAAGACGTCGCTATCGATGTGGTAGGCTCGCCACCGTTGCGACGTTGTTTTTTTTTTTTTTTTTTCGGAGTTCAAAATTGTGTTGCACAGGCGCAGAGATGGGCTCCGCCACTTTTTGCAAGCTTCGGCGTAATACCGCGAGTATAATGACGATTTGATCTATTTCGAAGTTTGCTTTCGATGGGTATCACAAATTGCTCACAAGCGCAAAACCGCAAAAATCAACACAATGTGTGGTAATAGTTAACTCGATTGCTTTACTCGTAAATTCACGCCGCTGACGCACGCTTGATAGTTTTTCTCTTGCTTCAAGCATGAGCGCAAAATTTCGTGAAAACAGTGCCAAGATTTTGCGTTGTAACATTTTAGAACTGTGTTAGCTACCTTACAATGTGCATGCAGTCAACTTTTGTAATAATGAAAACACCGCGGAGGCCGGACATACTGTATGTTCTCCCCTTCGGTATTAGTTATGAGAAAGCACTGTTCCTGCTTCTGCTAATTAGACGCCTATGGTGGCCGACTGATTTGGCGTTGGATTTTCGGCACGCTCTTCACCAAAATTTACGCTTTTACCACAATTCTTCTTATTCAAAAATAAAGTCCAGCTTTGAAAATGTGTTGCTACACAAACGTAGTGTTTTGGATCGGAGTTGAATCAAAAGCGATCAATAATAAGATGGTCATTAAAGCAATTGAGCTCCTGCCGCTCGACCGCGTTGCCGATTCGGCTAACAAGTAATGATGTCCATTCTTAATGACGCAACACTTTTGAAAGTTTTCTGTGTGTCACATGACCTCATCAATAGTTTCATGGCTCGCTAGTAGAGCAAAACGATAGCGTGGAGCCGAGGACAAAAAACATCAAAATATTAACTTTGGCTTAGTGCTACTATCCGGTATCCGGCCGGATAGTGACGCACCGGATATCCGGCCGGATACCGGATATCCGTTAAGTTCGATTTGCCAGATATCCGGCAAATTTACTATCCGGCACATCCCTACTTTCTCGTGATAGGAGGATAACTATGCTACTAAATGCAGACAAGCATAAACGTAAAACTAGGGGGCTCGTGGGTTGAAGCCCCCCCTACTCTCTTTTCAGCCCCCCCTACAATTTTTTGAGCCCCATGAGCTTATATTTACTTTTACATTAACCTTATCCTCATGCCACGACTGTTTTAATTTTTTATCCTTTCAATATTTTGTTTGGCTTTGCTTGTAAACGCTGCATTGAACAATCTGCAAAAAAACAATCTGAGGTGAGTCTAAAAAAGTAACAGTAAGCCAGCAGTTTGCAAGCCTTGTTGCAATGCGCTTTGTGAAGTGGCCTAAGCCAATGCGACTCGTTGAAACTTTTGGCTGAGAAAGAACTGGCTTATTCTTACTGCAAAAGAAAACTGCTGCAGTGACCAATTAGCGCACTGGCGATTGTGGGCTGCTTATTGGTAGTGACATCAAACCCGCAGGGCGCAGGCTAATAATATAAACAGACCGGGATGAGGAGGTAGTAATTTCTCAGTAGTCACAGCCTAAAGTTTTCAGAGAATAGATCGTTAATGAATAGGCTATTACACACAAGGCTATAAGCCCATTGCTTAGTCCAAACATGTGCAACCGCAGAATATTTGTCATATTCTGAAAATACTGTGGTATGCATTATTATAACTAGACGCGAAGCCGATTTTGAATTGTAAGTACGTAATTTATTAAGTGCAATCACAAGTTTGTAGTTGCAATCAGGGATAAAAAATCAAAAACTTAGATCTAAAGCATTTACAGCTGTTTACTGCAAAAAATATATATCCCGATCTCTTTAGAAACCAAACAAGATTAAAATAAAAATACGGTTTACGATGTAATATGCTAACAATAACCAGACTACACAGTTTATACGAAAAATATTAAGTTTCGGTTTTTTGAACATAACCGTTCGTTGAGTAAATGCAAATATTTTAATCTATGAATGCAGAATTTTCTTCGGTTTTGCAATTTTTTTGTAGAATTCTGCGAATGCTAAAAAAATGCGACAGAATCTACTTCAACCTTAACCACATTTTGCTTCGTAACATGAAGAGAATTTCTTAAAAATTGCGTAAGGAATCCAAAAACCTTGTTTTTTAGGCAATTTTTGACATACTGACAAATCCCACCTTTGTAAATCTCTTTAAAGACGATTGATTGTACGACCGTACGTTATTTAGCTGAAGTCCTTCAAGCACGTAAAATTTGCAACAGGTATGAGACCAAGCATGCACTCCTTGCATAACGTTACATAACTTATAACGCAAACTCACACTTGATAAAAATCCCGCCTAAAAACGTATTATTGCGGTTGGCAACCTGTTATATCACTCATTGCATAACATTTCTTCCGGATGTGATTTAATGTCAAATCAGTAAAATCTTGAACTTGTTTACGACAACATTAATCCAGTAACTTATAATTGTAATCAAATGACGCAAGTCACAATTACGAAACTTATTCAAAAATATTTCCTATCTCATTTGTCGATAAACTAAGAATTATCTTTTTGTACTCTGCGTACCCAGATTGCATGTAGGCTCACCCTCAAGGTGCCAGCAACTCAGCAAGCAAAAAATAAAAGAAAATATCACTAAGTAACTAACTTTTTTAGACCCGTATATCCTTGCGGAGTCGCGGGGACAGTTGCTGGAGTAGGAGCCTCCAAGCATCTCGATCCTCAGCGAGGAAGGGTAGATGCTCTAGTGCGATGCCAAGGCGAGACCAGCTAAAATTCTCAAAGTAATCTCAATGGTGTTCTGGAACGGCCTCACCAAGCGGTGTTGAATACTCGCTTGCAGAGGCTATTGGCTTGTTAGCAGTCTATTTCCTTTTTTTTTTTCAGTAAAGTTAAAGCATTTGCTTGATCCCTTTTAATGTGTTAGGAGATGGTTAGAACCAACCAAATAAAGACAATAAAGCATCTTATATTTAAGGATGCAGCTGCAAAACTGTGTTAAATTTGAGTGAAGATTCGCAGTTATGACACAATTAACCTGTCCACATGTCCAATTTTGGTAGGCCAAAAGCCCACGAGTTTTTTGCATCATAATTAACTTTTAGATGATTATTTCTAGAATTTGTATTGCTACTAAGGGTGGAAACCTGGCTACTTGGCGCTAGGGTGTCAGTTTCAGTTTCGGTGTGTTGAAACTCAGATGTCAGGTTTCAGTTTTGGTTCGGTTTCACGGTTGTTGAAAAATAGGTTTCAGTTTCGGTTTCAGTTTTGCTTACGCACAACTTCGGTTTTTGGGTTTCAGTTTCGGTTTAAGTTTCATCCAAAAAAACTATTTTATTTTGAATACGGATTTTTAAGTGCTCTACTTTTTAGCGTTTTTGTTGTATTGCGATGATTAGTAGCAAGTCAGATGGCCGAGTGAGGAGAGCAATTGCTTCAGAAGTTGTCGACTTGGGTATAATTCCGAGTCCGGTAAAACCAAAAACTCAAAAATTAGTATCCACAGCTTTTTTATTTGACGCTCAGCATTAAAGGAACTGTTCTGGTAATCATGGTGATGACGATTTGTAAAACCCAAAACCTTAGAAAATTCTGAACAGGTTTTAGTTTCAGTTTCGGTTTTGACGTTTCAAGAAAAAACGGTTTCGGTTTAAGTTTAGGTTTTCAAAAATTTGGCTGAGTAGGTGTCAGTTTCAGTTTGGGTTTCCAAAATTTCCTTCAAAACCGGGTTTTCAGGTTTAGGTTTAGGTTTAGGTTTTGGTTTCCACCCTTGATTGCTACTGCAACGAATACAAGCTTAACACAGTGGATTTTCTGGATGCCAACATATTGACAGTTTTCCATTGAATGCATGATTTTGTGTTAAATCACGGAGACAAATATGGTCAGAATTATAAAATTGTTACGTAAACTTCACCCACATCACATACTTTTAGGAATTAAACATTTTTGAAAATCATCTTTTTTTAGGCACAACGTTACATGATTTGTTGTGTAACACTTTGCATAGTTAACTTATGACAAAAACGTAAAACAAACTTAATCTATTCCAAAACATTTTTGTTGATTAATGTTAACGAAACCAGAAAATTCGCATTAAAGTGTGAATGACTTTGCATAGTTCAAGCAAAATTAAATAAGGAGTCGTTTGGAAAATAAGATTTAACTGTATGCACATCCAAAACAGATTTTCGTAATTTCTAAATCTCGTAAATGTGATTTATTAAGCCGAAAAGCACATACCTAATACTTAAAACTGTACATGACACTGTAGGCAATAATTCAAATTCATTTTCACATCATAGAACTTCGCTTATTTTGGGTGGACAAGGGATTGCTGCAAAAGAGCGCATTTTATTCGCATGAATAAATCGGATGTCGACGTCAGTATGGATTATATGCAATAAAAACTACGAAAAATCGAAGCTTTAGCACTTCGGATTTTCTGAAAGAGCAGCTAAGAAAGTTGATTTTTGACACACTGCGTATTTACACAGAGGCGTATCGAAAAATTCAAAAAAAGGAGGCATAAAGCCATAAATTACAAAAGTCATAAAACAAATATGGCATATTTCAGTCACTCAGCAACATTCGCTCTTTTTTACTGAAAGGCAAAGTCAAAAGGGAAAGGACATGCCACCCCAATACGCTACTGCTAACCATGCAACAAGGCTTCTTCGGTGAAAATATCAATTTATCACAACGCAAAATTTGTAAGCAACAGGTAAGATAATGAAATATCGATCATGTTATGAGTCAATAGCATTGAAATTCTCTTGTTAAATGATAATTTTTAACGGTACTGTTTGAGAAAAATAAATAACTATTTCTCTGAAATTCGAAAACAGTGAACAACATATCTATTAGCCTACCGGTACTGTTAAACAAATTATCCCCAAATTTCCAGTAATTTCCAAATATAGCAACAAATTCAATGCAATTCTCATTTCAAATAAAATCTTTGAGATAAACTTTTGAATCCTAACTGACCGCCACAAAGTAAATCATCATCAACTGACACTTGGTATACAACGGTAACCTTATGTTTAAGACGAAGTGCACGCTCTACGACTTAATAGCTTTTTATGTCTTTAAATTTCACGATGTACTCATCAATATCCCGATAAATCGACTTTAAGCCCTTTTAGAAAAGCAGTAGATACTCTCTTTATCTTAAACCTGAGTGTGCAAAAATAAAAACAATCTGATAACATAAGCTATGCCACAAATACATCTAATCCTTTATCTAAAGTACCTACTACCAATTTATACCAGCATTTCCGATAACAAATTGAAATACAAGTTTTTGGTTTAAATAATCATTTCGTCTAGTTAAATTGCATACCACTGTATACCAAGATTGCAAAAAATTCATAAGTGTAACAGGTGACTCTTGCAATTGAGAAAACAATGTAAATCAAAAGCTCATCCATGTCCCACAAAACATGTAACATCACGCAAAACTGGGCTTCCCGAGACATAATCTTTACGCGAACGCGGAAAACAGCATAAAATGTAAACTGAAGCATTTAAAAAAATCTATCAAGCAAGCGTTATGCTCCAAATATCGTTCTCAACTCTCGTTTTTGTTTGTTATGCCTAACATTAATATCGATACCATCAAAACAATTACAAAAACCGACAAACTTCATGTTCGAATGAATGATTCGGTAAAAAAAAGTAGGCTATGCCACCGCTTTTTTATATCGTTTAGAAATTTAAACCCCTTCGTCGACAGCAATACAATGCGTAGGCTATTATCAAACAGAAACTGTCCTGGAATACTCATCATTATCATGTTTATACACGCGCCAAGTTGTTCAAATTAAATTATTCAAACTGTTACGCAGGGAGACTGCATAAAAGCAAGTTGCTCATCGAGTCATGGCCACCCCAATACCACTTACGCAACTCGAAAAACATAGTCAAGATGTAAAAATATTAATAACTAAACACATAAAACTTGAAGAGCCCTATTTACTTCGTTGCCTGCGCAATTTGAAAGAAACATGGAAAGAAATTTTGCTTGGTCGTGGTTCGCAAAGCGTATGCGTCCTAGGCGACGACGTCTCCACTTAAATCATAATATGTCATTTGACACCGAAAAAATAAAGCTGTTACACCATAATTACGCACATTTGTAGCTTTGATTTTTGCGAGTTATTCTTTTTTAGGCCATGCAGTAAAAGGGGTGCGCTTCCAGCCCCCTATCCATATTGGCATATTTCATCGAAAACAATTACGGTAGCACATATTATATCATTGAAACTAGGTATGTTCATTTTAGAATACCGCACTCATCGTAACCGGTTCCAAATTAAGGAATCAAAATAATTGAAATTGGTCGAGATGTGCTATGCGTGTGAAC
Organism: Trididemnum miniatum; assembly: GCA_964006365.1. Taxonomy (NCBI): domain Eukaryota; kingdom Metazoa; phylum Chordata; class Ascidiacea; order Aplousobranchia; family Didemnidae; genus Trididemnum; species Trididemnum miniatum. Next base: position 5,668,636 of record OZ023246.1, read on the forward strand.
GTCAGTGCACACGCATTGCTCACGCAGCAACAACAAGCGCACATCAAACAGCGATTGCACACACGCTACCCTTTCTGTTGTTTTGCCTTACAAATGATTTCTGTGCAGTTTCTGTGTTTCTTCCGAGTTACAATTTTCGTGAAACAAGGTACCGGTAGTGAATCAAAAAATGCATGATTTTGTGCTTATTTTATCGATAACCCGTAGAAATTGTGGAATTCAAAAAAACATTCGTAATTATTCTCGAATACGGTACGCGGATAATTCTGAAATCAACATCTCTAATTGAAACGTGAAGGACTTGCGAGATGGGACACAGTCACGCACAACAGCCTTTCCTGATAGCATGTTTTTCTTTGCATAATAATTAGACCTTTTGAGAATAAAATTTCAAAACTACTGATTGTTTTAGCATGGCAAATTCTAGTAAGCAGTAAATCAAAAACTCATCAATTAAAACAAACACTCACCAAAAAAAACAAAAAACAGATACAATTACAGCACTGCCTAGAATACTTCAACCAGAGGTTTTTAACCACGGACCACAGGACAAGCGCAACATTTATTGATGGCAATTAACCACTTAAAGCCAGCGGGCTGCAGTAGCTATATATATTATAAATGAAACATTGACAAAAAATTTTATTGCTGAGCTGGGGGGCACTGGCGTTGAGAGACTCCAGAAGGGGGCCACCAACCGCAAAAAGTTAACAACCACCGACCTAAACTGATAGAGTTATAGGCTAACTGAGCGAGTCTGGAATTGCCAATCTTCCACAGACCTAAATGGGTGTTATGTGTACAATGTTTTAACAGCAACTTTCTGTTTTCTCATTACAGCTGGACATAAACCAAAGGCAGAGGCTAAGGTTACGTGACCGCAACATTTGTCTCTTTGATTTATTTTATTATCTCTTCACGCTTCCCTGATTGTACCGGAACGTGACGAAGTGATAAAATAACCTAAGAGGCAAATGTTACGGCCACGTAACTTTAGCCACTTCGTAAACCAAAACAATGATAAAAATTTGTTCATCATCCAAACGCGATCTCGGTATCTCATGACGTACAGGAGAAACTGTGTTTCAGAATTCTAGCCTACGCTGTACCTAGGCTTACCGTTCCATAAAGTGTCATTGTCTGGTAGTCATCATAAATCCCTTTTTTGGGACTGTACTCTGTATACTCTTGGCTGCTATTTTGGATGAGTAAAGATACTAGTCCAAATAGCCTAGGTCTTGTCTAATGGTTGAATGCCAACCTAGAACTTTTTTTCAACGAAAATTTAATCTATTTTGGTAATCCCTACGCCAACTGCTACATGCAACTCATGCTACTGTCTACCCGCTACCAGTTCCCGTGCTGCTGCTATTGCAACTCCTGGTATTGCTGCAATAATGTAAAATACTGGCAGCATTCACTCCTTGCTTTTAGTAACGGGACTTTCTTTTCGCAGCGCCGGACCACGACGGGGCATTTGGCGCCTGAAACGTGACGTCGTATTGCCAATTTTTTGTTGTTAATTTGATTTGAACCAGCAGATCTATAGAGACATAGACTACACTGTTAAGCCACCCAGAAGCTGCGCTATTACCGTAAAAAAATAAACAAACCTGAGAGAAGTAAAAGAAAATTTAAGGGGTAAGCATAACTTATAGCGTGCAGACTGCCCTTCGGATTCTAGATGAATGACGCAGTGGCGTAGCCAAAGGTTCTGCCGCCCGGGGCGGTTCAAAAAATTGCCGCCCCCAAATGAGCTATAATTTTTTAAGCATTGATCAGCTTCAGATGCGGTAATCTATTCTGCATGACAAAATATACCAACGAGTTTTCGTATAAAAAACACTCATTTTAGCACACTTTTTTATCTATCGAAAATTAGAGGACATGCAGTGATGCAGTCACCATGCACAATGCAAAAATATTTCCGCAGTTTACGTATAAAAGCAGAAGCTTGGCTAAAATAAGTGAAAGGAGGCTGCAACCGTTATTAGTTCGAGAAATTGTAGACTAAAGTTAGGTTTTAGCACCTTATTACATTACCAAAGGGGGGGGGGGGGGGGCATGGCGATTCAAATAATGCAAAGACGAAGAAGAAAACAGTACGCAATTGTGACATAATAAGCATTAAAATCAAATCTTTATTATACTCACTGGAATACATTGAAGCGTAAACGAGATGGCGGGCCCATTTCCGCAATTTTGCGCCTGGGCATTGAGCAACACAGTAAGATGATTTGCGATTAGCAAGTACGCGATATAGCAAGGTAATGGTTGTTCAAAATAATTAGGAAAAAAAATTACATAAAGCTTATCCACAATACCGCCCCCAGGGCGTGCCGCCGGGGCGGACCGCCCCCCCCCGCCCCCTCTTGCTACGCCACTGGAATGACCCAACGGATGGCCGGGTGACCATTGGGATACGTAGAAGCCAGGGCCGGTGCCAAGGGGGCCAGGAAGGCCAGGAAAGCCAGGAAGGCCTGGAAGCCAGGAAGCTTACTTTTTTGAAGACAGCGGCTTTTGTGCTTAATTTCAAACTTTGGTTCCCCCTGATAAACGTTTGGCACCCCTAAGTCGACTGCTCTGGCACCGGCTCTGCTAGAAGCTCAAGCTTCCTCTTCCAAATTTGAAGTTATGCATATTATTTATTACTTTGATACTTCTTAATCCACAAAACTGCAAGATAAGCATTTTTGTGATTCCAGGCTTCGGCGTAATACCGCGAGGTTGCAATCACAAAAAATCTCTAGAACCACCCCTGTAATGACGTAATGGTATTTGAGGAGAGCGAAATCGTTAATCTTTTGTCGTTAATTCGCTATATTATTAACATAGCTAATTTTTTCAAAAACTTTGATTAAAAGCTGTTTGAAATCATCCGTCCCTAGTGCTAGTGGAATGAGTGGCGAGGTCTGACTTCACGGCTTAACGCCTGGGCAGCAAAATTCCTCAGAAAAATTGCTGCGGTGGAAAGTCGGTTGGCGGCACTGTGTCCAACTGTCCAATTTGACAGGGCCGGGAAACTATCCTAAGGCCTCCACTGCCGACAGCGATGTCTTTAACTAGGTAGGCCTACTATCCCAAACGGCCGGATTCTGCCTGAAATTGAAAGATTAAATTAACTTCCGATAATTAAGTTGGAAATAATTTTGAAACTGCTTCATAATAATATTCGTGATTGTGAGGTCCACTGTTCACTATGACATGAATGCAAGCTGCTCGCCTATATACAACATCTTTTGTACTATAATATCCTTAGCACCTGGTGGGGTTTTCAATCGAAACTTTCTCGGTTTCTCATGAGGCCTTGCAGCGCTATAAGGCTACAGACGGCACAGGGGGCAATTATTAAAACTTGAGAGTTTTAGAAAGTAGCCACGGATCATAAAAGTCTGAGTATCATATAACTTTTTTATATTAGCAGTTAGTATTTCCAGATCAAACCATTTTTTCCACAGTGTAGGCCATGAGAACAATAAATTGAAGATGCGATATGACACACATCAAAAGCAAACACATTGCCCAACCACGCGTTACAACACATAATTACACGATTTTTCGGGCTCTGCTGGCTATCCACCATTTTGTCCGCAAACGTGTAAATTGTACCCTTCATAAACCACTTCCACTTTCACAACTATATTTATCTTATTTCGAATACATTCCAACAAAAATAAGTTAAACTACGTCTACCCACTCATTAACTGGACGTGTGTCGCATACTGTCGTAAGGTCACCGTACCTGACGCCGAGCAGTGGTGCCTTATGGGTATTATGACTGTATTTAATTCACATACCACCACTACCACGCTTCTAAGTGCTTTCAGGGCATGCACTAGGCAAATATTCTGCTCATTTCATTTTTTTTTAGAAACTGAACATACCCCGTGTCTTATTCAAAAAACTATCATGTGGCACTGCCGATTAAAAAAAAGCATGGCAGAAGAAGCAAACAACGATTTATCTCCCATCTTTAATCAAATAAAAGATTATTTATACATCACTACAGGCAGTGAACACGGTTTCAATCTTTTAAGTCTCATTAGTGCAGTTTGTGTGCATGTGTCCGACATTTACTCAAGGCGATATATATATGCCCGAGAAGGATTTTTGTTTCTGGTTTGTAACTATATATCAGTTGCAAGAACCGGCAAATACTCTCTATGTTGTCAAACCCGTTCGCCCGTGAAAAAGCTGCGGATATGGCACGCACTTCAGTATGCCTTCGCATACATTATTTGTTTCGTCTTTATGTTCGTCAAAACTATTAGCAGCAGTAGCAAATCGTCTACATTACACCGTAAAACTGCAAATGTTTCGTAGTACTTTTTGTACAGCAGATTGATTAAAATCTATCGTTAATACGATAAAAAATTCCCAAGATTGCTTCTGACATTGTCTGGACTTGTCTGCAGTGTATTCCCTGCTCTCTTCTACGGGTGCTCTTTACTGTTTAGTCTTACATCATTTTCCATTATTCGAATAGAATCGGTACCTGGTGGTCCCTTACCAATCACTTTTAATCATAAGCTTACAGTATGCTTCCATTCGTCAGTTTGTCAATTCTGCGGTTAAACTATTTTGAGCTAAACACCATAATTTGTGAACTGGTTGGGCAAAATATTTTAGGCTTTTGGTTTGGCACTTGCGGTCTTGTGGTAATTTTTCATAATGCAGAGGCCAGCCGATTGACACTGTATAATCAACTTATAAGAATGCAAAAATGTTTCCAATGTTTCAGGTGTGAAGTCTGTTTAATTATAGAGAAGCTTGTGTTATTACAATTTTTAAATGACTAAATCAAAATTTTCTCCTGTGCAGACAGTATATGATTTAAGTAATGACTTAGGCCAAAATTTGTTGCCGAAATTGAAGTCATGCAAAGTATGCAATCAAGTAACTATCTTAAAGATAATAAAACATTCCCCACAGTGTTCTTTGTTGAGTTCAAGCGACGAATTTGCACCTTCATACTTGGCAATTCTGTGCCTGCGTTACGGTGCGTTATCAAAGGTGTAATATGCTCGAAACTTGACAACATGATAAACTAAGTTGGGCTAAACGTCTAGGAAGGTGTAAACACACGCAGGATTGATAGAAAGGTAGCAGGCTCAAAAGAGAGACTGTAAAAATATTTCTTTGAAACTTCTTCAACAGAAACCTACTAAGCGGATTTTGAAAGGATCTAAAAATTCCATTTAATATTGGTTACATTACATTATTATTTTGAACAATTATTTCAATTTTTAACAAGGGTTTTGTTTATCGCTTTTAGAAAAATTGCATAGTTTGTTTTTATGGTTTTCTTAATCTGATATTGAAAATGATTGAAGAATTCGAACAAAATTATTGTCAAGTTTTCATCTTTAATGTTGTTTTTCGTCTTAACTCAACAAAAAAAATCCCACTGCAAACGCGTGTAGTCAGTCGATATCAAAAAATCAAAATAAAAAATAAAATAGATTCACCTGAAAGAAATTGCAAATATTTACTTTATTTACAAGTTTTTGGTGTTTCTTAAGCACTGCTTTTTGCGTTTTATTGAGAGTATTTTACTATTTTTAAAATCATCGAGACATGACGCAACTTCTGTGAAATCATTGGGATTTCTGATTAGACGGTTGTAAATTGCTTTAAAAATTAACAACACATGAGTAAAATATGATTCATGAAGTCTAACTGTAGAGTAAAAAGTTACAGCCAAATCTTTGATCCAATTAAACTATATGTTAACAAATCAAGGCGCCTTCATGCCAATTTTTTAGGCTATTAAATCATGGCCACCTGGGATTTAACATCTTTTTCTGGGCTGATTCAACAGTTCTTGTTTGCAAAAACCCTCTGTAATTTTGCATATCATCGTAATTTGGCTATAACATTTATATTAAAGCGTCAACCACGGTAAAAAATTGTTTTTACCCACAAAATTTGAAAATATGACTAAATTATCATCAAAATCATGAACAAAAAACAAATTATGAAAATAATACGTAACAGTCCTCACTTTTCATTGCTTATTTGATAGTAACTGTCAAATTCATGGAATTAGGCCTACAGTAAACTGAAACTCAGTTTCTATAGCAATTCCTTTTGCTCTTTTAAACTCGTAGGCATGTTTTAGACTCATCATGTAGTAAGTTAGTAACTTGTTTTGCTGAAATGCATCTTGCGTTCCTACGGTCTTTAATATTTTTCAATGTTCGGATATATTTAATCACATAATAAACTGCGCATGTTATGTACTGGAAATGTTTTAATTTTGAATTGGAGAAGAAGAGGGTGAAGAGGAGAGAAGAATGTTACGTTGGGAAAAAAATGATAGAGATGGCAGTGCCTGGTAAAAGAAAGAGAGGAAGGCCAAAGAGAACATGGATAGATTCGGTGAGAGAAGACATGGAGATGCTTGGGGCCAGTGGCGTAACTAGGTCTTTCTTGGGGGGGGGCAAATGACCAGGGTCTTTTTTAAAATGCCCAGGGTCTTTTTCCAGGTGTTCGTAATGTCTTCAAGCCAAGGTATAATTAAAGCTATTTTGCGGTAATCTACACACAATTCCTTTGTTTTGATGAACTTCAAAGTCTTCAATAGGCCAACGTAAATAATTTTGCCATTGTACATAAAAATTGGAAATATGTGTGAAGTTTCGGTATTTTCTTTGCTTTTCAGTTTCTTTGAAACTCACTTTAGGAGACTATTGTTTGGACCAAGCGAATAAGTTCTAGTTTAAATGATAGTTTTGGGGAAGACCTTTTACATCATAATTCATGCGTAATAGCGATTCTTTTGTTGAGCTTTGACATTTTTGTTTGTTGCCAGTCGCAACTACAGAAGCTTTGATTAGTTAGGGAGGTGAAATACGTCCCAGTAGCCTATGTTTTTGTTATTTTTATTTTGTTTCGGTCATGTGAACGATTTTAGCTAAGCTTGCACCATTTTTTTCAGTCAATTCGATTTTTTTCGGTCATATTCTATGCTTAAAAACCACATTTTCAACACTTTCGTGAACAATGAAATGTATTGAAGTTTTGAAACAAGAAACGTATGACCACTAAAATGGGAAATTCGAAAGCATGGTACGCTACAAACAAATAATTATATTGGGAACTGAGCTACGTATTAAAAACACTTTATGTCATTACCTGTATAATAGCTATTACTATCACCAGAAGAAAAGAACAATTTAAACTAAAATAATTGCAAATTTCTTTCGGTCATTGTGACCGGAAAAAAATTTGGTCATTGCCAAAAATATTAGGTCAATGTCCGACAAATGACCGAAAAAAAAAAAAAAAGTTCCAGTACAATGTCAGATTAAGACTTCGAATTTTGCGAGGGGTAGGCCCACGAACAATTTTCCGGAGTGCTGTGATCTTTATCACCCCGACTCAGATATGGGCCACGCATCACACCATTATAGTCATTCTCTAGGCCTATTGAGATGACATATGCTATGCCACAGAAATTCTTGAACGTGAGCCACCACAGATGTGTTTGTCAGGTTGATATCTTTCTAGCACCGATTTTTGCGGCATCTGATAGCCAACGCTTTGGGTCATCAATTCTTTTTATTAGGCCTACTTAAATGTTAAATGAAGTTACACTCAGCCACTCAATGTGGTCACTGGTCAGAAGAATTTCACTCAGCCACTCAACGTAGTCAAGGTTTGCAGAGCTTCTTTGTTTCACTTATTTACGAAACTCGGACTGTTAATCGACTCAATTAAATTGATCTCATCATTTTGTTGCTGACTACCAAAAACGCATGTTATCTCCATGCAATATTTCATATTTTACTATAGCTCATTACTGGTGCTTTGCCATTGGGCAATGCCCAAGGTCTCAGCTAGCTGTAGTTACGCTTCTGGATGGAGCAAGGGAAGAAGACGAAGTTGACCGACTCTTATGGAGAAGACTTTCGCGCTGTGGCGACCTCGAATAGAAAAAGGCCGAAAAAAGAAAAAGACAGCCTAATGGGTGATGGAACTTTCAAAATGTTTTTTCCTATCTGACCCGTAGTTGCTTTTTAAGTTTTAATTTTCGTGAGTGACACGGTATTTTTGTTGTAATGCATGCAATCTAAGGCGTTTTTGTTTTCCCTCAGTCAAAAAAGATTTTATGCAGGCGAACTTTTATAAGGAAGACAAGTACGTTATCACCAGACAATAGTTTGATAAAAAAAAACGCGCCTTCTTGCTTACGTAAAGTTTGATCCCCTGTCACTTTTCTTGTCGACTTTATACTACATTTTAAACACATGAAAATTAGTAATCAAAGTCCTTTGTTTTTGCTAACGTTTTGTTGGTTTAAGTTAATTCTTTTCCACCAAAACATCTTGTTTTGCTTCTGTGCAGGTTCTTGAACTATTCCGAATGAGCTAATACCTTGATCCACAAATATTTAGTCCATCATTGTTCAATGTTGATAGCTGTTCAAAAATGAGTCATTTTAAGTCAACGTATCAACATAGATTGCAAACACTGTAGTGTTTGCCCAACAATAGCGGTTTTTACATTGAAATCCATTTTTTGGTGGTCTGATGAAGTATGAGCTGGACGCGCTCATCGTACAATGACTTTAATATAAGATGCTACCCAAAGCTGTGTTTAACGATACGCGACAGGCGACAAGCGACAATTTTTATTGCATCTAGTTGTTTTATTTTACTGTTAAGCGATCACGTAAAGACCTGCGAAAATCTTCTATATATACAGACGTTACAGATTTTGTCGCTTGTCGCCTGTCGCGTATTGGTAAATTCACTTTTAGGAGTATGATTTGTATGAAACTTCCAGTTTGTGACAGATAATAGAGATGCTGCTTCGAAAAATTTCCTTTCTGAGTAGCATTCACTGCTACAATGCGCTTGAAACCAACTTCATACAGTTATTGATTTTTTTCACAATTGCTTTATGAAAGTTCAAGCAGGTTAGCAGTGATCTAAGTGCTTGCGTAGTTACATCGTCACCATTACGCATGTAATGGCTCAATAATTTTATAAACTGGTTTAATCTACTTGAAAATAACGATGTAATTATAACCTTGTACAAAAAGCGAAGTGAAGCCCTTGCATTGTATTGTATTGAGTTTTGAAAACGTGTTGAAAGTTATTCCAATTTATGCTCCTTGGTATTTTCCGGATGTTGTTACAGATATTTCTTGTTTATGTTTCGAAACTTGTTTATTTTGTTGGTTAATCTCCATTCATTGCTACCAATACTCGCATTTTTGTGGGTAGGCAGCAAGCTGTTTCTTATCAGCAACTAACGTACTACTAACTCAAATACCGTCATCGCATCGCCAAGAACCAAATGCTCCCTAACCATCCTTTACCCCTTTCCACAATAACGCTTTAATGGCTTCCGCAACTACCCAAAAAAAAAATCTGTTGCGGACGTCACAGCCAGGTCTGCTAAAAAGCATGCCCCTCACCGAAAAATTAACCCACGGACCCCTAAAATTTCAATACGGCCCTGTTGCTAGGTCCAACTAAAATGCAATTGGAGTAAAATACGATAAGAGCTTTGTCAAAAATAGGCCTGGTTGTCTGTGGCGAATCGGAAATAACAACTGACGAAAAAATATTTACATATTTACATGAACAGTCTGGAAAATTTTTTATTTATAGCCTGTATTTCATTACTTGCGACATGAATTGTAGTACTAGTGCCTGGTAACACCTATCCCAACACCTGAATCTTATTAAAGAAGTATCGGGCTACTTTAGTACCTCTTGGAGTAACGTTTTCAGTCGAAATGCCTTTGGTCAATTTATTGCCAAAACTTATGATGTATTGACAGAAAAACTTAACCTTATAGCAGCAAATCCTTGCCCAGTTTTCATTGCGTCAAACTTGGATATTAATGAGAGTTATTAAAGTTAATCCAGCAAACTGTATCATTTTCTAAAATTCGCACAATTTGCGGTCAATCAGTCAAAAATTTTTGATTCCAATTTGACAATTTCAAAGATTCTCAGTGCGTTTTTCTTGGTATTATGGTAATATTTTCATATTATGCAACGTGAGAGCTAGACTTATGACGTTCGGAAACTCAAAGTATAATCACAAAACTGCATTGATCTTTTTAAGACGTCGGAGCATACTTAAGTCAAGTGGTGACCTCGTGAAATTTTGAAATGTTACTTTTGATTTTTGCAAAAATATTTCGCTTTTCAATAATTATAATCAACCAGTCAAGCTGATACACAGCAGAACCAGACGAAACTATTTCAAAGCAAAATGCTGCACTAATTGCATAAATGTGCATTTTAATTCAAAAAGGTTTCGAATCGCTGATAAATTTCGTTTGACAATCGCCACGGAAAACCAATTTTGGCTTTTAGCTTACAGCTTGAATATTGCAAGATTTTTTTCAAATTAGTCATTGAAAGACGTAAAACAAGTTTACTCATGCAATTAGCACAACAATTATATTACTGGTGACAACGTATTAAAAAGGTTAAAATAGATTAATTTAGTACTAATTAGTTCTTTGATCTATTCATTTTTTATTTTAGTTCTGTAATATTTCCATTACTTGAGGATAGCTCACACGCACATTAATCAAATTAATATGATTTACACGTTGACTGGTCTAAATTTAAACCAAGTAGGCCTACGATTACTGGTCTACTTTGTTTCAACTTTGTGTAAACGATGTCTACATATATTGTGAAAACATTGTATTGCGTTAGTAAAACGCCAATATGTTTTGAAGTGGTAACTACAGTATGTTAATCTTGGCTTTTTTATAAATTTGTTTATGTTATTGAACAACCATGAGTCAAAACACGCAAAATTGCATGTTTTCCGTTTGTTTTTGTTAAAGTTAACCAAAACAGTGTTGATATTTAGCAATAGAGGCTTTAAACTCGTTTACATTCGTATCAAGTTTGCGCGTTAAGCAAGGCATTTTGTGGATGTAAAACCGAAGACAAAACTATTATCGACTTTCTTGAAGCTTTCTCAAAAATTTGGAACAATTTCAAAAGATGGCTGACATACAAACAATTTTTTGATTGAAATGGTATCTTCATTGGAATCACATAACACTTTTTTCAGCAGATCATTTTAAGTTGGTTTTTGTTTTTGAAAATGAAATTTAGCGTCAAACAACAGTACGTACTGATTATGCACTGATGGATACTAGATTCGTGCAAAATTCTCGAATCAACATTCTCAAAATTTTACAAACAAATGCAATTTTTGAAAAAATATTATGCAATCAGACACGAAATCTAACCACTAAGTCATACATTGTAAAGAGACTTAGTCATCTCCCTTAATCCTATTTCCAGTATCTCTATAAGCATCTTTCATTATAATTAACTATAGCCACAGTAAAATTAGAAAAAAACACGCTCTTTTTGATGATAAGAAAAAAGTTTGAGGCTGTTTGATTTCGGGCTACGAATTAACAATCCCTAAAGGTAAACTAACTGATAGTTTAAACTTAATGTCAATCATGAGGCCTTGCAGATAGTCAACCATGATTGGGAATTGGTAGTCAATTTTGCATTTAAATTAGAGTTTTTTTCGTAAGCTTACACATGCTTTAATATAAGCGTGAAAGTTAAACTAAGATCACATGCGTTACATTTTCAATATACTAACTCTAAAACCATCTTTACTCTTAATATGTATTAAATTTCATTACTTCATTCTTTTTAAATGCCTTAAAACGATTTGCAGCGGTCTGTTGTAGCTCCTTCGGTCATCGGAATACGGCCAAGGCCTGCGGAAATAAACCTGCACGAGGATTCAACATATGGCTGAAACGGGTTAAACTCGATTCAATTTTCGGGTGGCTTTGATTCAATAGCGGAGGGGGACTGTAAACAACTCACATCTGCTTCCGTGTTTTGCGGTATAATTCATTATAGCTGTGCATATTAATTGACAAAGCACGATAATTGAAGCTATAAGGCTAATCGGTGTAGCATTCGTCAAACAATTAATAAAAAATTAAGTGCAGTGCCGGTATCCCAAAACACCCGGACAATTCCGCATTATTTTTACAAGATTTTTTGAGATTTTTTTTTTGAAAAATTAGACCTATATTGCTGAGGCACAAGTTGAAAAAAATAAGAAATACTTAATAAATTCTATGCTTTGTAGCTCGTCTTCTCCATTGCGCAGTATAGTGGTTGTTCTAACTACGCGATAAATAGCTGATGCTAAAAAATCAAAATGAGTATCTAAAGTAAATTAGGACGTCTTCACTCTCCATTAGTGTTGCATTCCATCAAAATTTTTATTAATGACCGTATTGCTAAATCAGCCTAAATGGTATCTGCAATACATTTAAACAGTCTGAGCGATATGAGAAAAATCGTAAACAATTTCAGCAAAGTTGGTGTTAAAAAGCAACGACAAGATCTTGTGTATCGCTTGAAAAAATCGCCGCATCTGCTTCGCTTATGCAAGTCACGTTTAGATAAGGTGAAGAAGATTGGATTTAGATAATTGCTTTGTTGGCAAGGACAAAGATTCATCAATTGTGATAGAATATGCACACGGGTAGTTTTAACTAAGAGCATTTTAGTTGCCGACAAATCAACGATTTGAATAAATATTTTTGGCTTTCATTGTTTGTACTTAGCTTGTAAATGTAGAAACACATCTATTACAGCGAGGAAGGGCTCTCAGTAAATAATTGAGATCTCAAGTAGAGTTAACGCAAGAATAGGGTTCGAATCTATGCCAACGTGTTGTCGGCGACTTGGCCTCTCGGTACCGCGCTTAGATGACAAGGTTACGTGACGGGTTCGGTTTATGGCTGAAGTCGATCGCATTTGACATATTTACCGGGTGGCTGCTAACTCGAAGAGCAAAAGCTCACTTCGAAGTCTCACTCACTATTGAATTTTTAGTTTAATATAGTATAGTTTACATACGCCAAGGTTTGATTCTCTATCAAGTCCGTCGATCTGATTTTTGCCATGTTAGCCTATTTTTGTTAAGAAGATTCATGCAGCAAGGAACATGAAGTGAAAAACTCGAAAATACAGTAATCGCCAACACCAAGTCGAAAATCGTTTCATAGTTTGAACGTGTAACCGGCCGGTTAGCTCAGTTGTTAAGCGTACGCTGTCGGTGCGGAAGGTCTGGGGATAGAATCCTGGTGCGGTCAAATCGGTGCATTGTCACCAACGGCTCGCCACTGTTGCGACGTTTCGTCGGAGCTGTGTTGCCCAGGCGCTAAGCGGTGGAGATGAGTCCTGCCACTCGTGACATGCTTCGGTTTATTACCATGAGTATAATGAAGATTTGAGGAGATTCAACGTGTAACGCTTTGTTGCTTTTTCGGAGACAGGCTTTGAAGAAATAATAATTATTTTCAACAAAGCTTAAGGTAAGGTTAACCGGTTTATCAGAGGTATATGCACTGTGTAAGCGGACACCTCATGCTCTTATTTTAAAAGTTTGTTTATATGTTCGAGGCATTACAGTAGCCTATGTAACGCAATATTTTTCGGTAGCCTACTGTTTACAGAAAACAACGCTTATAAGAAATCTAGTGCTTACAAAAAATACAATTGGTGAATTTCTCGATTGCTCATTTAAGGTATACGCTAGGTAAACGGCAAAAAATTGAAACAAAAAATGCTTTGCTGAATTTTACAGCGCCTGGACAGACTACATCAAGGCTTAACGAAAAGTGGCGCGGTTACATGGAGGCCGACTGCTGCCGATTGTCTCATCGATTATGCCGATTTTTCCCGACAGCTGATGTTTGTCTTCCCGACGATTCTTCCCGACTGTCAGCAATTGCTGGTCTCAGACAACAGGAAATAATCGTGAAACATTTGGCCTATATGGTGTAACTGCCTAGCCGTAGCATTGATCTAAAAGGATGTCAAGTTGTCAACAGCAACCTGCATGTTCTGATGTCACCACGTTTGTTCGAAGGTTACTATAAATTATTACAAAGTAATAGGCCTATTGTAAACACGCACTCGGTATTTTTTTTTGAGGTAAATGCATGGCGTTGCACGTGTAAGCATCATTGCGTATGATTCATCGCGAAGTTCAAAAAGAGGTGTGTGTCTGTCTTTTTCATATCTCGGTTTTAAATGACCGATTTTAACCTGTTGATCAAAAAACACCGTGAGCTCAGTTAATCATTGCTTTAAGTATAGTGGCAAATATTTCAACACATTTCAACACTTTCTTAAGCTGATAGAGAACCGCTGTAGCTATGTTTAGACTTAAATTTCAAAACATCTTGTCACTAATTTAATCTCATAGATAGAGGGCAGCCCCGCACTGCTCTGTTAAGATTAATCAAATTTAATCAAAATCAGCTCTATGTGAATAAAAAAAGGCATGAAAAATATAGTTGTTTCTTTTTATCGTGTAACAGATCACCACTGCTTAAAAAAAACGTAAAAATTTATGACTTACAGAAACTGGTTCTCCTTTATGACTTTATCAGTTGAAATTCTTTTTCAAGTTTTATGTTGGGCAAAGTTTCGAGCGCTTTTTTCAAAGAAAAGACACCCAGGCGCAGTGCGTGAAAGATTTGGCAAATAAACAACGAATTTCGCTTCATTTCTTTTTACATTCCTTTGCCTAACAATGACGAGAACTAATCCCATGTGAAACATGCTCTATTGCGTTCTCAACTGAGCCCATCATCAACCTATTTTGTTGTAATAAGAGTACATGCCTGTAGCTTTACTACCATTGCTACTTTCTGATTGCAACTACCATTGCTACTACCATTGCTACTTTCTGATTGCAAGTGTTACATCGCTGATAAATGAGTCATTTTGTAACGGCAAAATAAAAATTGTCAGCATACTTTGCAATTTAAAATCGCTATTTATAGATTAAGCCTACTTGTTAATCTTCGTAAAATTATGACTTTTTGCGGTTGAATGCGCACAATTCGATTTTTACTGCGCTATATAGCCTACTGTACAGCATGAGTATACTTTTATTTCATCATAGGGATAACCCAGTTACCATCAATTTTACCTTCATAAATGATAGGCCCAGTGGTGGTCTTATGTGCGAACTGTGCGGTTGCACAGGCCCCCCTAAAAGAGAAGGGCCCCCTTTAAAAAGAATCATTGCATTAATTGTGAAAAAAAAAAATTTTTTATATAAGCTTGAACCATATCAATAAAATTATTTTTAGTTATATGAATTAAAGGAAACTACAGCTACTTCCATTGTAAATACGCACCCCCTCCCACCAAAAAAAATTGACACATAAACTTAAAAAAAAAAAAACACTTTTTGTAAACTTGCACCATATACATCATTAGAATTAGTTTCAGTTCTCCTGAATAGGAACTACCCTTCTGCCACCTTTGAAAAAAAGGCCCCTCTCAACACTTAAATTTCAAAACAAAAAATTTGAAAATAAAACTTGAACCAAACCATTAAAATTGATTTTAGTTATCCCAAATTTAAGCTACCAAAAAAAGAATCTTCATTTTAATAAAACTTTTTGCATTGAAACACAGTAAACAATTTGTCTGGACCATCTCTCTTTTTTTTTTTTATCTCTTATCGAAGCTGAACCACCTCAAAGTGAAACTCAGCAATTTCTGTATAATTGTGATTATTATTATCGATGAGTAGCCGTTACAATTTGTAGTTTTGATATTAATATGGAAGAAACGAAGAAAGATGTCAGTATTCTATTAACTTGTAGTTAATTGCGAAGCCGAGTTCTAGAGAAGACCTGCATGTTTACAACAAAACTGCAGAGGAATGCGTGAAAATGTGGCAAAAAAACATGTGTAGACTCGAACGACGACGACCTCATGCTGTCTAGGTTAATAATATGTCATTGCTCTTGACAGAATTTGATGAAATTTTTTATTCCATATTGCTGGGATGCCTCGTGTTCATAGTAAGTGTGCTTTTAACAAAAGAAAAGAAAACGACAATGGCTAGCTACTCAAGAATCACTTCGAGGATTATGTCAAAATATTTTGTACTAAATTCTGGTGATCAGACTTCCATAAATCAGAATCAATGTAGTAGTAAAAGTCAAACAGATGCTGATAATCAAGAAAATGTTGATAAAAATGATGTTCGAAGCCAATCAGTTTGAACTTATGATCAAGAAAGTACAAGTGCTACTGATGTTCCATAGAAAGATGTTATTAGTACTTTACCAAGTGAATCAGTTACAAGAGCACAAGAAATAATTACTGTTGCACAAGAAGAGAAAATCGTATATGATTTGCATGAGCAATTAGATGTTCATAACTAGTTAGTGGTTTACTCAAGCTACCCATATTGCATATGTACAGTAGAATAAGCAAATCATTCCAGGTCGCTAATTTTTCCCAAGTTCTGGGAGATTTTTAATGAACCCTAGCCTTGTTATAACCTACCAGTACCAATTACCGGCAGTAAATGATGTTTCTACATTACAGACATTAAATGAACTTGCTTGTTGATTGACTGATGCTTCTCAAGTAACTTCTTATGAAATGCCTATTGTAACGTGCTTTGGTACACACTACAGCGTCTTGGAATTTGGATCCCAAAAAGCCCCCCCTATAATTCTTGCACAGGCCCCTCCTTTGCCTAAGACCAACGCTGGATAGGCCTACTGTTATTTAAAGTTTGTCAAATGTCTTCCATGCAAATACCACATCAGTATTGTTTATCTTATCTGTTAAAAATCTCATAGCTTAGTTTGGCAACTGGGGTTAAAATACAGACTAAACCTGCATAATAAACCAAGAATTATTTTCATATTTTTTTTACGAAAATAACACCAATCATAACAGTATTTTATAAGCTGTAATGATTTGTCAATCTTTAAGCTTAATCTCTCGAACCACAATTTCTTGTGGACACACCAGAAAATGTTTATATAATGTAGACATAATGTAATTGATAAATAGGTCATCCTGAACTCCGTAAATAATGATGTATTTAATCGAAAGCGAATCCAATTCTTAGGGTATTAATGATTTCTTAAAATTTGCCTAAAAGTGAAAAATGTCAATAATAAGACCGAAGAATATGATGAATGATGGCGTAAAAAATGAAACTATAAAAATAGTCAACTCTATCTACTTCCGCACAATACTAATCTGTCAATGCATTGAAATAGTCACTACAAAAACAAACACGTTTATGTTGATACTATGTCGATTTTCTATCAAGAAAACATGCTAATGTGCACGTTCAATGGGCCACAAGCAATTTAATCCATTCCTACATAATCAAAGTAGCTTTTAAGCCAGACGGAATGTTTATTACGCTAATACTACAATGAGTGAATTATTTCTAAATTTTACATTCTACCTCTGCAAACACTTGTGTCAACAGACATTTACCTCTAAAATGGTAAGGAACAAACATTACGTGATCGGTACTTTTATAGTGGTCCTTCTGTGCGAGAAGTAAAGACCGCGACGCTCCAATACGAGATCGCTTAACCAGACACCAGTCAAGGTCTATAAAATGAGGGAATCCCATGGTGTCTTTCCCAAGAGTATATTAACGAGTAAACCTTTACAGTGCCTATGTTTGTCGTCTGAAGTATAATAATTCGCCATTCACCTCCCCCCCCCAAAAAAAAAACAAAAAAACAATGGCGTTCTCAACTATTTTCCAGAAAAACCTTAAGTGTTTTGGGTGACTGAAAGCTTTCATGAAAAAATCAATTAAATAGGCTATATAATCGCAGTCGGTGCAAAGTTATCCCAGGTTCTTTTTGGGTAAATCCGAAATTAGTAATAAGTAGAGACAAATTATTTTCCGTTGGTGAGGCAGCACGCAGTGTCATGACTAGGCAGATCGAGGGACATCATGCGCTATACCGATGAAAAAGTAGCAATAAAAAAAAAGCTTTGAAACACCATTTATGGAATTTTTGAATACTGCAATTACAGCAATAAGAGCCACTAATATTTGAAACATTTGAATATTTTCAAACCGTTTCGATTTATGCTTAAGCCTTAAACCATTGTCGATCTTATTCAAATAGAATTTTATTTGAGTAATATTTAAACATTTCAACAAATTCTATTTGAATAATTGCAAATAAAACAACCAAAACAAATTAAAACAAGTTTATTTAAATATAGAAACGTTTCGGTTAGAATGCATATCATTGTCAATTTTATTCAAACAGAATCAATCTATCAATTCAAATAGAATAGAATCAATTCAAATAGAATAAGATTGACAATGGTTTAAGTATAAAAGGAAAAGTTTCGAAAATTTTCAAATATTATTGGCTCTTATTTTTGCAATCAAAAAAGCTTTCAATTTGTATTTTGCATAGTTGAAAATTTAGTAGCCTAAAAGGTTTTAGTGCATTTTGCGGCGAGGGCGAAAACAATTTTCAATAGAACTCATCACATCCATTTTAGGAATAAAAATGCGCTAAAAAGTTTGCAGTTGAATTATTCTAAAACCTGTACAAAATTTGATCAAGCTCAATTAATAAAAGCTTAAAATTTATAATTAGATTGTATTTGTTTGGCAAAACTAGTACTTTTTTGATTACCATAACATTGTTCCAGTTTTAGAAAGATTGTGGTTCAAAGCAACCCTAAGACCATTCGCATTTTTCTGAACAGCTGCAACAAAAATGTTGTTTATCCGGATTTAATTTTCAAAGCAAAACTGTGTTTCCTATTTTCGTCAAGTTTATTGATTGCAATTTATTGAATTAGCCTAGTAAGATAAACGCAAATTTTAATGAATGAGCATCTGCGGAAGGGCTCGCAAAAATCTTAGCTTTTTGGTAAAGCAGCGAATTTTAACATAAAGTGCGTTTCTCGTGCAAAATTGCGGTTCTTGCTGGTTACTCCTTCCCTACCCCCTTTTGCTAAAAACCGTTCAGCCGACGCCCTTCCTTGAGAGTGAGATTGTAACCATTGTTTTTCAATTTTATGTAAAAAATTATTCAATTTAAAAAGAACCAGTAACACCTTCAGTTAAAAACTTTAATACGCAGTTAGTCATAACTAATGCCACAGAGTAAAAAATTGCTAAAGATATACCTCTAGGTCCATTGCGAACTTAAAATTTGTTAGTGCCTGCAATCGATCGCTTTGGCAAACGCACCTGCTGAATGCAAACTAATTTAATTTGCGAGATTGGATCGAGCTAAATGGAATAAAAATACGCCCAGTAATATAGCAAACGGCACTTGATTGAGGCATTTAAAATTACAAAAAAATCAAACTTTTGCTCCTCTCTATCGCCTTTACGCGGTCCAATTCCAAACCATCGCCTATCTTTACCTGACTCCATGGTGTTGCTACAGATCAAGGACTATAATTTTGTCAAGCATATATTTTTAAAATATAGGACTACTGATTTGATTCCGTCGCCAAAATTTCTAAGGATCTTCTTTATCTCTACTCAAAACTTACACTACGCCGAGTAATTTAAAATTGCTTGCTTTGCTGTTCCAGGGTAGGGATGTGCCTCGAGGAAAATTAGGGTAGGGATGTGCCTCGGACTCGCCGAGTATTCACGACATTACTCGGCCGAGTATCAAAGACAGGGGTGGGCAAACTTTTCACACGAAGGGCCACATTTGGAAAAAATGTTGAAGCTGCGGGCCGCACGCTGATTGGAAAATAAGGTGAAGACCTTTTTTTTTCGTAGATCACAGTCCACTTACGAATGTGATCTCCAAAAGTTTTTATCTCGTTTTTCATTTCAATTTTTGCACCGTTGAGGCTTATTTTTAAAGGGTTTTCCACTCAATTCATGGTGGGAGTTTAGGTTTCTGTAAATGTTGGCTGGCCAGAATAAAAGAACCGGCGGGCCGGATTTGGCCCGCAGTTCGCCCATGTCTGATCTAAGACGTCAAAATATGAACTCAAAATTAGGTGAAGAGCAAAAAAAAAAAAAAAAAAAAGGTCATCACGCCCGTAGAAGTCCTAATTTCGACCCAAATTCGGATAAAAACCAAAAAAAAGGTCAAAATGATAATGGTTTAATACTCGGCCGAGTATCAATTAATACTCGGAATCGGCCGAGTAATGCCTTATTACTCGGCCGAGTACTCGGACTCGACACATCCCTATTCCAGGAATGCCGGAATTCGAAACCGGAAACAGTTCTTTGACGAAATGCATTCCAGTGACTCAATACCTTTATCCTTTCTTATAGATCTGGTTTTGACTAGAAGCAGACTTTTAAAAGGACGCAAGGCACTGAGGTCCCTGGAGTTGTAGCCTCCCTTACTCCGGCACAGTGCAAACTCCATGTGCACAGCGACTTAACATCACTGCAATACTAAATGCGCTGGAACTTCAACTTTATTGTTTGTCGCAAACATTACGTAACACAAATGTACTGCATGGAACTGCGTGGCGAAAAGTGGCAGCGCACTTACGTATAAAGAGTACAAAAATGCATGCTTAAAACAAGCAAAGTCTCTTTTTTCACTAAGTGTGACCCGGCCTCAGCTCTAAAAAATTACAAAACAAATATGAACACCGCACACTTTTAATTTCGATTTGATGCTTCAAGCGTCTGCTTACCGTGCACGCATAAACGAAACTACTTACCCATTATATCACAAACCACAAGGAACAAGAGGACCAACTAAAATCAGCAACAGGTACAAACGCGATAGTTTAAGCAAAAGTCTATTTACAAATGTACAAACTTCTTTTAAGGTAATCAATAGCTCAAAAAAGGGTGTGAAGACGAGTGCGTGACTATTTGTCGTGAGACGATAGGGTGCAGGACAACTTTAGGTATCGGTTACGCCGAAGGATCGCGTATCACGGCCTTGCCCACCGAAAGGCGCCAAGTTTGGTGTGAGATTATTGCTGGATTAGGTCGGTTCGTTTTATGCAACATCGCCCACACATAAAATTTCCTAAGTGTGAGGTTTCTCAACGACTGGATGCATCAAGTCTTGTTAGTCACGCCAAACAGTCTTGTTCCAGTTAAGATAGTTGCTTAGAATAAAAGTACGAGATTAGAATACAAAGCAAATAAAAGGTTGTATAAAAACCGATTTGCCCCAAAACAATTCACGATATGTCACACTAAAACACTCATGTTAACAAAACAGTGTGTGAAATATTTTAATCTAATCCCATTACGATCGACATAAAGTAAGGTAAAAAGTGAAAACAAACACATCAATGATGTGACAACAGCAACTATGAAAAAATGTACAGTAGTAGAACCAATATTGCACTTATTTTGCTGCTACAAAAAGAATATTATTTTACTCGAATAAAGAATAAAGCGTAAAAAATTGCCATGTAAAAGTAAAAGCTTAAACCTTTTACAGTCAAAATATACTACGTTGTCGTAACAAGAGTTGCTTGGTTTATATACTTCATAACATAATTGTGGTTTTCTTAGCGAGAATGCGAAATAACAATATCGAGATAGTTCAACGTCTTGCAGCATTACCACCGCAAAAACATGGGGTTACATTTATAGGCAAAATCTGTTAAGCAATTTATGAAAAAGTTTCAACATTAATAAAAACATAGTTCGTTTGGCACCACGAATTTACAGCAATTTTTAGTAAGCACGCCGTTAGAACAACACAAACTGGAAACTATTTTGATTCGGAGAAGCTTCTAAACAAGTATTACGAAATGAACAACTGTACCTTTTTAATGCATTACAAAAAATTGCACCGATAAAATATCCACTAGGCACCCCTAATAAGGCATTGCAACCGCAGCCGAGCTACTACGAAAAAATAGTCGTCAAGGTAGCCTCTACTTAGAATTAGGGTAAAAAGCTAATTATTATTTTTTATTTGGTATTAAACAGTACGTGTATTGTGTACTGTAAAGCGAAGCCCCATGAATGCCTTATGAGCGTCCATTTCTGGTCGGGTCATCCCAAAGACCTTAAATTTGTAACCTACCCGTCTGGCGCTAGGCACAAGCAGCAATTTGAAAACGTTGAATCTACATCTACTGCAAGTCCTTCACGTCTGCTAAGGGTAGAAGCAATCGTAACTGATAGATAACGAGCCAAAGACAATGGCATTTCAAAGCATCCGCTGCCCATATTGTCAAGTTTAAATGATCAAATTTTGAAACAGAGTAAACCTCTGACACAGTTCCAAGCAAAGACTGAAAGCAGCAACATACAAAGTAAAGTAAAGGCACGATTTAGCAAGATAAAATGCACATAAAATAGCGTTGGCATTGAATAATTACACAACGTTTTACAAAGCTGAGATGATGAGTCATTCATTCACTGGAAGATCTTTGTGATCGTACTTACAAGTGCCTTCAGAACCAAAGTCCCGAACTGCTTGACCAGATCCGCGTACCATCCATTTGTAAGTGAGTAAACCCTCAGCACCTACTGGTCCTCTGGCATGAATTCTGGTAGTGCTAACACCGACTTCTGCGCCCAAGCCCAAACGTTGACCGTCCGCAAATCGAGTGCTGATATTATGAAAAACGCAAGCACTATCTACATTCCGCAAAAAATATTCTGCCGTATTGACATTATTGGTCACAATTGCATCAGTATGGGCGCTTCCGTATCTTTGAATGTGCTTAACAGCTTCTTCAACATTGTCTACTATTTCCAAACAACATTCTAGAGCAGAATATTCACGTTTTAAGGACGCAGTTACAGCAGGGTAAAAAAGCAGCCTTGAAGCTAATCTTGGACCCAAATGTACTTTAACCCCTTCGGCTTGTAAAACATCATTTATCTGACTGAAAACTGATGTTTGGATCAAATCTTGATGAATTAGAAGTGTTTCAACTGCATTGCACGCAGCAGGGTAGTTGCATTTAGCATCTTGAATTACACGAGTAGCCATGTCAACAGAACAGTCATAATCAACATAGACATGGCAGATGCCTTCGCTGTGACCCAAAACGGGGACTGAGGTACCAGCAGCCATTTCTTGTATTCCACGTACCATGTCTGATGATCCTCTCGGAATAATTAAATCTATCGATCCTTTTGCCTCTTGAATTAGATCAGATACCTGGTCTCGTCCTTCAATCAACTGAGCAGCTTCATGGCAGTGATAAAGCGACAAAGCTTTTTGAACTAATTTTATCAAATACTGGTTAGTGTTTGCACTTTCTTTTCCACCTTTTAATAAAACCCCATTTCCAGTAGCAATTGCTAGTGAAGCTATCTGAGGAAGGCAGTCAGGTCGAGACTCAAAAATAACCATTAATACTCCAATTGGAACACTAACTTGCTCTGCTGTGAGACCATCCGCAAGTTGCCGACGTACAATAACTTGATTAACAAGTCCAGAGCTTTTTTCGGCTACTTGTCTAATCCCATCTCCAAGCTCTCGCAATCTTGCTGGAGATAGGACCAACCTATCCATTAACGCTTGAGATAGATCATTGGACTTTTTAGCTTGCGCAACATCCCTATGATTCATGTCCATAATATCCTGTTCATACTCTTCCAATAAATCCGCAAGCTTATACAAAATTTCTTTTCTTTGTTGAACATGAAGTTGTTGTAATTTTCTACTTCCTTCCTTAGCTTCAGCTGCCTGATGTAAAGGATCACTTGTTTCCACTTTTGCTTCAGTAAAAAATGTTCCTACTTTTCTTCCTGCAACAATATCAAGCAAAGCAGAGCCTTTTGTAAAACAACCATTACATATCACAGTGGATGTACCCTGTTCCAAAGACCACAATGCAGCCTGAACTTTTGAATCCATTCCACCTAAACCTACTGACGATTTTGCTCCAAATTTTATTTCATAATTATTAATTGTTTTAGTTGAATAAGTGTGAATAAGTCGTGAATTTTCCGTACCTGGAGGAGCAGTAAACACTCCATCAACATCAGACATAAGAACCAGCAAATTAGTATTAGTCTGAACAGATAACCTGGCAGCCAAACTATCATTATCAGTAATAGTTATAACTCCTTCTAACTCAACATCCGAATCAGATGGGGGAACAACAGCATCATTTGTGTTAATGATCGGAACAATTGCCAAATCCAACAAATTATCAATGGTTGACTGCAGATGAAATCTATTATCTTGATCTAGGTCTCGTTTTGACACCAGCACTTGGGCTGTTGTTATGCCATATTGTGAAAACATCGACTCATACAGAGACATTAACCCACTTTGCCCAGCAGCTGCACATGATCGAGAATCAACCTCTCTTTTAATGTTGGGGGCATAGATATCATCATTACGGTTACGAATAGTATCACGAACACTTTGACTCATCATTAATTCTTTTTTTAATCTTTGTCGGCCAAATGCAACAGCACCACTAGAGACAATCATAATTTCACGACCTTGTGCATGCAATTCAGACACTTGTTCTACAATTGATGCAAGCCTACCAAGAGCTATGCCTCCTTGATCGGTTCTAGTTAAGACAGCACTTCCCAATTTCACAGCAATGCGTTGAGATTGCTTTAGATCATTTCTGGTCAAGAACGCTACTTTTTTTTTAGTTTGTAGATTTTTAATAGAACTGGTAACCAAACTGCTTTCACCAGAGCTAGATAACAACCTTTTTAGATCTACCAGTACTGGCTGTGGCTTCCTAACAACACTTTTAAAAGGGCAAAATGGACAAAATTTTGCCTGGTTCCAGAGAAAAAGTCTCATTCTTACAATCCAATTTTACTGCACAATACCGGTACATCAATAAGCAAAAACAGCTCTGAAGAAACAAAATAATAATCATTAGTTGATACCGCCACCGGCATGAGATGAGATATATGGTATACCTAAGCTTTACACTTCCTGAGCAGTCGATGTCAAGTTAAAACTAATAAACAAATTGTTAGCTTCATTATATCACCATTCCTTTGTTTCAAGCGTAGCACACTAGTTAATTTCAGCACTAACATCTTTATGTGTGTAGACTCTACAGTGAAATCCATACAATGATAGATTTTTATTGAAATTAGTCCAATTTCAAACGCAGCTTCTTCTTATATACTCTTTGTGGTTTTACACCAGTACCATGTCCACATGTCTAACTTTAGTGGGTTTTAGGCCAACGGTACTTGGTTTTAGTTTCCGCATCATAATCAATTTCTTGATGTTATTGCACTAATCACTTTTTTCAATGAAATAAGTGGAGCTTGATGTAAGTCTGTATTTGTGAAATATAAAGAGATATTAAGGTAGGCCAGAAGACTTACCAGCACTAAATAAATGCCGTAAAAACCGATTTTACGACTAGTTTTACGGTTTGACCGCTTATCAGGTAGACTCAGGTTTGAACCCAGGATTTTGTGATTGAGAGTTTACCTCCTTAACCACTCGACCACCAGGCTTACAGCGTTAACCACTTGACCACCAGGCTTACAGTGCAAAATTGCATCCCCCCAAGGGCGGGGGATGCATCCCCCACATCCCTTCTGCCCGCAGCGATATAGGGTAACAATGTCACTTACCATACGCCAACTAGCCAATTTGGTTTCAGTATGATGTGAGGCAAATTCTGTCACAGCTGTAACAGCACGTACTGCACTTGCACAGTTTGGACCCTTCACTTCAAAAACGAGGATTTGGTTTCAAAAGGAGGGGGCGTGAGCCTGGGTCAGTGGGTGCACCATTGTCTGCAAAGTCTGCAATGTGCATCACACAGCGAATTTACTGATCACTTCAGACACCTGAGTTGTTTAGTTTGCTTAATAATTACAAGGGAAGACGAGGCCAACTATTTGCTCTGCAAAGGCCAATTTAGCAGATTAGGATGAATATGGTTGGATGAATCATTTTTTCCATTAGCAGACCTACTTTTGTTCAAATCACAAAAATGTCGTCGAGATATCGCAGGTAAAGACGTGGTTGATTGCTGGTCTTGTCCAAAACTTTTTCTTCGAGGTCCGCCATGAAAATGTTCACATATTGAGGGGTCATCCACTGTGCATGTGCACATGGCTGTACCTTTTGTTTATGATTTGGACACATGGTGAAGAAACTCTTAATTTATGTCATGAGAAACTAAACCAAGCAGACCCCAAGTTCATTAAACTCATCCTTGCATATTACCAAAATCAAGTTCACTTCCTAGATATCACCATCACTACTAAGGACAGTAACATTTCCACCCTTCTACACCAAAAACCTACCCATTCCTATAGCTATACTGCTATATCCGCAGATCCACCCCAAGAGCTCTCACCCACCCCACACATTTAAATCCATTATGTACAGCCAAGCACTACGTTACAAGCGCATTTCTTCGGAACCTCAAGATTGCAACCTCCTTCTTGCAAAATTGCAACAAGGCTTTCGACAGCTTGGATACAAACATGATCTTATTGATTCTCAAATCTACCAAGCCCTACAAATACCTAGAAAATCTCTCCTTCAATACCGACCCAAAATTCAATGCAACAGAACACCTTTAGCTTAGTCCTCACCTATCTTCACGCCATAGCCCATATAACCAAACAATTACAACCTCTCTTGGATAATGACCCTTATATGCATGCAGTTTTTCCCTCACCTTCTCTGCTTCTTTTTTGGCAGTACCACCTTAGGTATGTTTCCCCGCAATAACACTCTATGTCTTCTCTGTCAACATATCAACTCCACTAATACAGTCACTGGCCCTAATGGTGCCCAATACCACATTAAAAACTCTTTTAATTGCAATACCACTAACTTAATTTATGCTGTCACTTGCACCCTCTGTCCCAACACATTCTGACTCTCTACATAGGAGAAACTGGCAGCACTCTAAGACATCGACTAAATGGACATAAAAGTGTCATCACAAAGAAAAACACACCAGTGGCTGATCATTTTAATCTTCCCAACCACACCCTTCAGGATTTACAAGTTTGTGTTCTTCGATGGCTCAGCAACGACAACAGAAGACAAAGAATAATTGCGAAACAACAATTTATACGCAAGTTTGATACAGTTCAAAATGGACTCAATAAAAATTATGCTTTTATGCCGCACTATATTGCCAGTTACTAACTCAGAAACTGTTTTGATCTTCCATTTTTTTTATTTTCTCTGCTACTTTAGCTCACCTTGTTCGACATTACTTTCTTTTTTCTGCCTCACTGCTACCTTATTTTCTATTGCTACGCAATCTCTATATCTACACCTTACTACATGCCATATATAATAATTATTATATACCGGTACTCAATATTAATTTTTCTACTGAATATTATTTTGTCTTAACTGTAATAGGCCTATTTGTTTATTTCTATTTTTTCATTTTAAGCATCAGTAGCTCCGTTATTATCACCCGAAGAAGAAGGCATTCACCCCCGAAAGCTCGTGAAATCAATATAAGTGGACTACAATGCCATAAAGCTGTTTTTAATACAAAAACATAACAATAGGCCTACCAGGATGTAGCACCCACAAGGCAAATCTTCTAACACAAGCTGTAAGGGTATGGACCTTTTAACGGTTGCCAGTAACTTCGCCACAGAAACTTCGTCACATGGCAACTTTGCCACACTTTGAGAAGGTGAGGGAAATGTGGGATAGGTGTAGGAAAGTGTATTGGGGTGTGGGGGAGGAAGGGGAGACGTGAGAAGAAGTATGAGAGGTGTAGGAAAGTGTGTAGGGGAGGTAAGGGGAAATGTAAGGAAAGGTGAGGGGAGTGAGATGTGGGGAAGTGTCTTGGGGCCTCACAACCTAGCACACTTCCCTACACCTCCCCCATTCCTCTCCCCACATCCCTCCCCCTCACGCCAACACATTTCCCCACTCACCCCATACACATTCCCACACTTCTCCACTCCCCACACATCTTTCCTTACTCATCCCCACACCCCCTCCCACATTCCCCACACCTCCCCTACACCCTATTGACTCACCCCATGCCCTCTCCCCACATCTTCCCCCACAGTTTGGATTATGTGGCGAAGTTACCATGTGACGATGTTACCAATTTAACTGGACTGTAGAAAAACCCGATAAAATTTTTTATGACAATCGGGAATTTAAACTCTTGTTTCAGTGTAGGCAATGGTAAATTTTCGGTAGTCCTATTTTTAGGATCTTTAGAATTCTTAGGAAAATCCTCAGCGTCCTAAAAAAAGACCACCAGTAGGGGTAGTCCTTTTTTTAGGATCCTGTAAACGGTTTGCTTTTTCCAACATATTTTGGCATTGTCAGCTCCATTATGATAAGTTATAGCCAATAAACACCGGAAATGATCGATTTTTCAACCGCAACCTAACCAAAATCAATTTTGAATGCGTAAAATCCTCAGCGTCCTAAAAATAGGATCACCAGTAGGGGTAGTCCTTTTTTTAGGATCCTGTAAACGGTTAGCTTTTTCCAACATATTTTGGCATTGTCAGCTCCATTATGACGAGTTATAGCCAATAAACACCGGAAATGATCGATTTTTCAACCGCAACCTAACCAAAATCAATTTTGAATGCGTAAAATCCTCAGCGTCCTAAAAAAAGACCACCAGTAGGGGTAGTCCTTTTTTTAGGATCCTGTAAACGGTTTGCTTTTTCCAACATATTTTGGCATTGTCAGCTCCATTATGACGAGTTATAGCCAATAAACACCGGAAATGATCGATTTTTCAACCGCAACCTAACCAAAATCAATTTTGAATGCGTAAAATCCTCAGCGTCCTAAAAAAAGACCACCAGTAGGGGTAGTCCTTTTTTTAGGATCCTGTAAACGGTTTGCTTTTTCCAACATATTTTGGCATTGTCAGCTCCATTATGACGAGTTATAGCCAATAAACACCGGAAATGATCGATTTTTCAACCGCAACCTAACCAAAATCAATTTTGAATGCGTAAAATCCTCAGCGTCCTAAAAAAAGACCACCAGTAGGGGCGGTTTCTCTAATTATGGAATAGTATGGAATAGTATGCCATACTATTCCATAAATAGAGAACATTTTAATTATGGAATAGTATGGTATAGTATGGAATAGTATGGAATAGTATGGAATAGTATGGTATAGTATGGAATAGTATGGAATAGTATGGAATAGTGTGGTATAGTATGGAATAGTAAGTAAGGCACTGTGGTATAGTATAGCAGAAATGGGTGATAGGACGTTTGGGGCACTAGAGTAAAGGGGCCCATATAAAGAGTAAAATTGAGGGTGAATGGCCCTCAGGGTTAAATGTGCCTCAGGCCTAAATTAGGGCAAACGGAGTCAAAGGTCCTCAGGACAGGATGGTTGAAGCAATAAATAGGATGTTAATTTAGGCCTAGGAATAGGATGTTAATTTAGATACACACCAGCAACCTACCCATTACCAGCAGTCTAGACTATGTGACCGATAAAATCTCATAGCAGCCTTGATCCAGGCTATGGGTAAGGGCTAAGGGCCATTCACCCTCAATTTGACTCTTAATATGGGCCCCTTTACTCTAGTGCCCCAAACGTCCTATCACCCATTTCTGCTATACTATACCACAGTGCCTTACTTACTATTCCATACTACACCATACTATACCATACTATTCCATAAATAGAGACACCCCCAGTAGGGGTAGTCCTTTTTTTAGGATCCTGTAAACGGTTTGTTTTTTCCAACATTTTTTGGCATTGTCAGCTCCATTATGACGAGTTATAGCCAATAAACACCGGAAATGATCGATTTTCTAACCGCAAGGTAACGAAAATCAGTTTTAAATGCGTAAAACGAAACGCGTCCTAAAAATAGGACCACCAGTAGGGGTAGTCCTTTTTTAAGGATCCTGTAAACGGTTAGCTTTTTTGAAAAATTTTTAGCATTGTCAACTCCGTTATGACGAGTTATGGGCGACCAACCGTTCCGGAATGCCCGGTACAGTCCCGGAATTGACGTCTGGCGTCCCGTGTCCCCGACCGGGCTACGTCTGTCCCGGAATTTACGGACAACAAGGCGTTCTAACGTTCAAGGCCACGCAAGCATGTCGGCCTAGCGCAAAACTGGAAACGGATGTAATTCACGCGGATATTTGTGTAACTAAAAGAAGTTTGAATCATTGTGTATGTGTCAATCAAATAAAAATGGGTTGAAAATAATGTTGTGGGAAGACGTTTCGTGAACTGTGACGTCCTGATGATATAACAATCAAATAAGTCAAACAATCGTAAAATCTAGGATGAATCACAAGTCACCTTAATTTGAGACGATCATTCGACTTCGTTTATCGATTGAGAAACCGCAGGTAGATTTCATAATTAGTGTCATGCAATGAGTTGTATGACTTTATCAGCAAAAACAAAGATCTTCTTAATGCGGCGAAATCACACACAAAAAATAGTTGAAATGCCAGGACTATTTTTTTCTTACAGCTCTTGCAACTTCTTGGGCGGCATACTGCTCAATTTTATTGTCGCGCTCAACGCAGTGGCGTCGTGCCATTGGGGCCCGGGGGAGCCCGCCAGTCAAAAAATTTTTATGCTTTTTTTGTTAAGTTTTTTTTAATTAAAAAGAATTAAGATTAATAAGGTTATTACGGTTCCGTTATGTGACTTTTCATCTTTACAAATCTTCCTCCCCCCTCCCCCGTATCTCTGTTCAAACACAGATGCTTGTTTACAATTTTGCTTGATTTGTTCGCTTCGACTCCTCATTACATAAAGCCTGCTATAATTTGTATGATTTTGGTGCTGTTATGGTTAGAAAAATCGATCGTTTCCGGTGTTTATTGGCTATAACTCGTCATAATGGAGCTGACAATGCCAAAATATGTTGGAAAAAGCAAACCGTTTACAGGATCCTAAAAAAAGGACTACCCCTACTGGTGGTCTTTTTTTAGGACGCTGAGGATTTTACGCATTCAAAATTGATTTTGGTTAGGTTGCGGTTGAAAAATCGATCATTTCCGGTGTTTATTGGCTGTAACTCGTCATAATGGAGCTGACAATGCCAAAAAATGTTGAAAAAAGCAAACCGTTTACAGGATCCTAAAAAAAGGACTACCCCTACTGGTGGTCTTTTTTCAGGACGCTGAGGATTTTGCGGCTGCGTCCGCAAAATCCTAAGAATCCTAAAGATCCTAAAAAAAGGATGACCCGTAAATTTTTGATGTAACATGAAAGTGTAGCTAAGTTACTGGCAACCCTTTTAACTAGCTGTTAATACTATTTCCAGAATTCTAGTTTTTCATCATAATTTGTGCCAGAAAATGTTTTTTTTAATCATATTGTCAACACTGAATTCCACTCCTCTTAAAAATTTGGCTACAACTAATGTATACTTGTACACATCGATCGCCAAACTTTGGAATATGACAACTGGGCAAGCAACTACCGACAACCAGGTTGATACAATTGCAACCACGGTACTATTTCCAATTTTCAATATAATTCCTGCTAGAAAATGGCTTTTTAATTACATATGCGTGTCAGTGTCAGCATTAAACTCCATTCCACTGTTCCACTAAATAACTTTGACCTACAACTTTAAAATGCCAGTATATCCGTCGCAAACTATCGAAAATGACTACCGGTAGCAGTTACCAACAACCTCATTGCTACAACCACAGTGTACTTATATTTTGACTATAACAAAAGTCTCGTCAGCCTTGCTACGCACAGCCAATCTAGGCTAAACTCATTCCAGACTGTAAAGACTCTTTTTTTGCATTGCTTTACCTGGACATCTCGACTTCATCTCTTTTCTAAGTTGTGCCCTATTTTTAGCAGGCGACTGGCCCCAAACAACGATACCCAATGAAAGAGCCTATAACTACTAACCCCAAACTAAGTTACCGGTGGCCTAACTAGCCCACATCACTAGAAGCCCCCATGGCAACACCGGTAACTTAGTTTGGGGTTAGTAGTTATCGGCTCTTTCATTGGGTATCGCTGTTTGGGGCCAGTCGCCTGCTAAATGCATTGTTACGTATGTCCACAAAATTTACAAAAATGCTGTGATGCAATAATTGCTTTTTGAAGAAGTTCACCTGTATTGTTGCCGTTTTCAGAATTTGCTGTTTATTAATTTTCAAGAAGACATTGCAGATTTCTTAACTACGTAGAAGAAATGAAAAAAAGGGACAAGCAGTTCATAGTCTAATAAATGCAATGAAATACTTTGCCATTATTTTTTTCATTTCTCTGAGTAGGATGGGGCAACACGATTTGAACAGATGAACTCTCAACTCTGACTTTCGTTCCGGACACTGAGCACAGAGAGTGGTTCCACTGTTAGTAATAATAGATACACTGTGCCACAACCATGCTGCAACTCATGTAATTGTGCATTGTGACATTGCGTCTGACTGGGTTCAACTTTGCAATAGAACACTTCCTGCACTTGAATCGCGTGGAAAAAGAAAAAGTCACGCTCTGCCATATCATACGATTTAGAATACAAAGGAAAAGGTCAGGCTCGCTTGTGTTCAACGATATTCTGTGAAACTATCATAATTCATACGAGAAAAGCGTCACCGCTCATCGATCGGCGTTGAAAAAAAGCAATATTCGTTGTTCACCGAAAAAAAAAAAAAAAAAAAAAACTCCGACTGCGCCTATGTTACAAAGGTTGAAGACGAGAAAATCAAAAGCTTTAAGTTTAATGTAATTGACTGTGTTGGTTAGTTATATTGTGGTTAGATAACAGTGTTGGTTAGTTTAGCTGGTTAGATAACAGTGTTGGTCACTAGGGTACGCAGGATTTTTCAATGGGGGAGGAGTTCAGTGACGTCACATCGTGATGACGTAAAGATACTACGTTTCAATTACAGTAGTTTAGAGGTATTAAAGTGCATCGTATTGTAATGTTTCCAGCCTACATTGCAGTTAACCATGATTAAGCTATATAATGCCATAACTAAGGAAACAACAAAGATATTTCATTCACACTTTTGCTTAATGCTTTGCGTTTCATTTAAGGAGAGAAAAGGTTTCACAGAAACTCAAGCTGTCAGGCCGTGGTTAAAAATTTTCTGAAAAAATTTTAGTTGAAATTATTTTTCGGCCATAGGAAGGTTAATTGACTAAAGTATCGGCTGGCTAGCTGTCGCAACGTCACAAAGAGGGTGCACCCAGGGGGTAAAACTAGCAATTCCTTCTCTCCAAAAAAACTTTTTGTAAGAACCAATATTAATATAAACAACACATATAGGCTAAACCTTGTTATAAACAGTGAATATACGGTACACTCATTATGAAGGGGGCAGTTTCTCGCTTAAATTTGAAAAGTGAAGATATTAAAGCATAAGAAAAAACTGCCCTCCCTACCAAAACGTTTTTAAACTAAAATATTCTAAATTATGCGCGAGAGGAATCCCTAATCATCCGATTAAATCAAAAACAGCGTCGATATTATATAGGCTAAGCATTTTTCTGCCAAATCACAGCGTCGATATCAGAATGATGTTTTCAAACACATAATCGGGGTGTCTATGGGAAACGAAGAACTCTAGCTCCTGAGATAGTCAGCTTGCGGTACGAAAAAGCAATGTTGTCTCTCCCCTCGTTCCGCCCCTAGGCCTCTTCAAATCTTTCGTTGGTCTATGGTCGTCTTTGGCAGTATTTTTATCTTACTTTTGGCACTTAAAGCAGTGTCAATTTAGCTTTTTATATTTTAATAAAATTTCTCAAAACAACGGGCGATTATAGCGTAGTGTTAAAAGATTTCGCTATCGATGCGGAAGGTTTGGGACTCAATTCCCAGGCCGGTCAAATCAAACACAGTGTAGCCAACGGCTCGCAACCGCTGCGACGTTTCTTCTTTGGAGCTGCGTTGCCCAGGCGCTAAGCCGCGGGGTCGGGCCCTGCCACTCGCTACCACGTTTCTGTACAACAACGAATTTAATGAAACGAGTATAATCAAAATTTGATTTGATTTTAAAAAAAATGTGTGCAGCCATAGTTACTGCAGATAGGCCTACACCGCATTTAAGGAAACTCGTACTTCTTGTCACAGCAACATCAATGATAAAAATGCACTTCAAGCAAAACACAACAGAAAAGTTGGACTACCGGGTACCGGAATTGTAGCATTGCATCGTAATCAGTGCTCGAGTTGTAAAAACACTTATGGGGGGATAATACAACTTTTCACGCAGACGTAAGGAGGGATGATCGTTGTACTTGTAAGGGAATGGGTTACGCTAAAATGTTTTGTGGGGGATGGTGTTGTTTGGGATGAAAGCATGATAGCAATTTCGGCAAGCTCCGCATGAAGAAAAGTCGGTTCGTTTTTAAAAAGAAAAGTATCATTTTTTCTGCAATTGTCAAGGGGAAAGGGAGTGCTGACTCGCGACCTCTGCGAACGTCACTGGGGCCCATCTCTTAGCGCTTGGGTATCACAGAAACGTCGCAGCGGTGGCGAGCCGTTGGCGACACTGTGCCGATTTGACCATCCCGGTAATCGAACCCCAGACCTTCCGCACCGATAACGTGTGCGCTTAACAACTGAGCTAACGGCCGGTACCGGCCCAAAAATCGAACCCAAAATCTCCCGCGCCGATGTGTTTAAGCACTACGCCAACTAGTCGGTTTGGCTCAAAATCGTGACATCGCAAGCGGAATATCTGCCTGCGTTGCAACCGTTCTCTTCCAAGAATGCCTTCTGCGCTGAAACGTTGTCTTGTCCAGCCATAGCCGTTGAGAACAATGTCTTTATGACATCACAACACGACTTCAGCTTTAGTGCCCATTGACCTTGTCCAGGCTTGCATTTTGAGCCAGCCATTGGTTCAAGCGCTATACACACCAGAAAAGTTTGACTGTCGGTATTATTGCATCGCAATGAAAGTTTTTCGAGATTATATTGACAATTTGAAAAAGCGCAGAAAAACACAATCTCTGTATGAAAAAACGCTAATCGGTCCAAAAAGAGCGGTTTTAATTTTTTCCAATCGTCAATGGGGGGGGGGGGGGTTGACCCCCGAAATCCCCCCCCGGCGTACGCCACTGGCGTTGGTTAGCTTATTCTGTACTCGTATAGCTTTATTAAGTGTCTTTTTATCCTTTTACCCACCGCTACAGTGGAGGCCTATCGCGATGACTTGTAGGCCTATTATGCTTCTTTCACGTAATGGTATGCTTAGTTCTTCTGACACTGCTTTGTAACTTCGCACTGTTAATTTTTGTAATGTATCTATTATACCTGTATTGCATTTCCCATTCTGGAGGCTAAGTTTGTGTATTGCTTTTTATTGTTGCTGTTGTTGAATTTTCATTTTAAGTTGCGGATGCATCCCGATTCTGTCGATTCTAGTACTGATTTATCAGCATGTAAATAAATATATAAATTTACAAGTGTGCTTGTGATATGGCAGGGTGTGCACTGAACAGAACACTTTGAACCTCTGGTTAATACGCACCTGAGCAGGCAATAAAGCGCGATTGGCTCCTACCGTAAACCGAACGCGTCTCGCAAGTGTGCGCGATACCGCCAGTCAGTGGCGTAACGAAAATTTTTAAAAGGAGGGTGGGGCATATTACAGTGGCGTACGGTGACCTTTTGACATGGTGTTCACTTTTTAAAAATACCTATCAGACCCTTGGGGGATTCGCTGCAATGCTGCCACAAGCAGGGGGGTGTGGGTCGAAGCCCCCAGGGTAGGCTACTAGGTATTTTTAAAAAGTGAACACCCAGTCAAAAGGTCACCGTACGCCACTTAAACGATAAAAGCCATTAAGAGATCTCGCGTATTTCAATCATTTAGCTATCTTTTTACATGAAAAGTAAAGTCAAAAAAAATTTTTTTATGTGTTTAGTTGCATATTTATCCTCCTATCGCGAGAAAGCGATCAAAGCGCTATACGAACTCGCTTAGGAGTTGCCGGCTATCTGTCTACCACACCAAGATGGGGAAACCCACGAAGTGCCCTTCCCAACGGCACAACAAGTAAACTCACCGGCTTGTTCTCCATACTGTCCGTTTAATGCTGAGCGTCAAGCAGGGAGTTGGCAATACCAATTTTAAAGTCGTAGGTTTGACCCGACTTGGAATCAAACCCAAGTCTACAGCTCCCGAGGCGGACGCTTTTACCAACAAGGAGAGCCATAGCCAGAGGTGGGCATTTATCGTAATAAATTGTCGGCGATAGTTCTCGGCGATAATTTATTACCGTTATCGCTCAAAATATGTTTGATTTATCGATTACCGACATCGCTTGTGTAATATATTTTGTTATCGCCGATAAATTATCGCGATAAATGATTGTTTATGCATAAGCCTACAGCGTTCAAAGTTAGAGAGTTGACGCTATGGAAAAAATACACGGCGTCCATAAAGTCTTATTGCAATTTAAAAAATCTCTCTTTGTTTTGTTTATGTCACAGCGAAGTCCGAGGACTGCTCTCTTTTCTTGAAAAATCTAGAAAAACATTTTTGTAATTTGACTTACAGAAAAAAACTTTGTCAAACACTTTGAAAATTTATCGAAACATTTATCGGAAAAATTTATCGGCGATAATTTATCGATTACCAA
The DNA here is from genome assembly GCA_964006365.1 of Trididemnum miniatum. Lineage (NCBI taxonomy): Eukaryota > Metazoa > Chordata > Ascidiacea > Aplousobranchia > Didemnidae > Trididemnum > Trididemnum miniatum. The sequence continues at coordinate 5,704,935 of OZ023246.1, forward strand.
TATCGCTTTAAAAAATTGAGATTTATCGATTATCGGTATCGCCCAGGGCTTTTTTGAAATTACCGATTATCGTTATCGCTTTACTACTGAAAGGTTTATCGTGCCCATCACTGGTCATAGCACATGACCCCCTATATGCGATCCTGTCGCCAGTTCATGTCGCTGGCAATAACCGCGTGGTTTCTATAATATTTAAATGAAATTTTTTCTTCAAATTCTTTCATTCGACACAAGATTCTTATCCTCATCTTGTGCCACCAGCTTGCGACAATTAGTCTTTCCACATGCGCAAAAAACGTTTATCTCAAAGTCAGTGAAGAACTTGTTGCAAAACGCTTGTAGGCTTCATACCAGGGCCGAATTAGGGGGAGATTAAGGCTTCCCCATCCGGTCAGAGGTGTGCTGCATTTAAAAATGGCGTTGAATCGAAAACGTCCTCCAAAATAACGCTGCCAACGTTTAAATCAAGTCTGCAAAGAAGCACGAGCCCGACGAAAATTAGCAAGGAGCCGTAAATTCTGGATGCGGTCCTGGTTCACACACCTTGAAAATTTACGTAAGCACGATATGCACTCCAGTCTCCAGATTACTCTGAGCTCCTCTTATAAGACCAAGCAAGGTCGAAACAGTGGTTTTCAAGAGTTGGAGCATATCTGCATTAGCCTTTAAAAGCCACACCTTATTGTAGACTGTAATGAAATGTTTAAGGCAAAGCGTTGCAAGTGAAAAACAAGGAGAAAAAAACATATGTTTCGCCCGTAAAAGCTTTCAGACTTAGTACTTCCGTTTTTGCTTCACATTAACCAAACAGCATATGCACTGCGCTTACTGTAGGCCCTTAGTTGTATTGGACAAAAACTAAACGTGTAGTGTTGAAATATATTGACGATGAATAAATCAAGAAATATATGACCAACTGAGGTTGTTTTTCAATTTATTTGCAACAGAAAACTATAGTATTTGAGGGAGACTCCGAAGTGAGCTTGGGTTCTTTAAATCAGCAACCACCCGGGATACAGACTAAGCGAGATCGGCTCCAGCCGTAAACCGAACCCGTCACGTAGAATCTGTGTACTGCACGCGATACCGCTAGTCCATATCGCTGGCAATAACCGCGTGCTTTTGATAATATTTCACTGACATTGTTCCCTCGCATTCTTTCATTTGACACAAGGTTCTTTTCCTCACCTTGTGCCACCAGCGTGCGACAATTAGTCTTTCCACATGCGAAAATGCGTCGAAGTCAAAGAAGAATTTGTTGTAAAAAACCGTTAGGGCCGTCATACCAGGTTCATATTATATTACATGTAGGTAGGGTTCACCAGAGCTGTATTACTTGTAGGGTTCCTGCGTATGTAGATACATACGTATGTTCATACATACGTAAAACACATGTAGGGATCATGCACAGGCAAAAAGCATAGGTTTGACGAAAAATTAGCTAGGGGTTCCCAAACTCTTGACACTGCCCTGGTTCACACACCTTGAAAATTTACGAGCGACATCTCTGGATTTCAACTCTTTCCTGGGTTTCAATTTCGATGGTAGGGCTATTAAGCTTCAAATACATTCATGCAGCGGTATTATTGTAGAAATGAAATCGTAAATTAGGCCCCTCCCCATGGCCCCGCCTGAAAAAAAGTGGAAAGGGGCCAGGCCTCCCCCCCCCCCCCCCCCCCCGGTGTCGCCACCTATGGTTCCTGCATAATTATGTAGATACATACGTATGTTCATACATAGCTACGTAAAACACATGTAGAGCTCATACATCGGCAAAAAGCATAGTACTACGAAAAATTAGCGAGGGGTGCCCAAACTCTTGACACTGCCCTGGTTCACACACCTTGAAAATTTACTTGCGATCCCTGGGTAAGCCCCTTCCACACCGGGTAGGAACAACTGTTTGATAGGATTTTTAAAATGTCATCTTTCTTAGCTTCTTATGCGTTTATAGTAAGCCTAAGTTGTCATCTGTTGCACCATCCTTTAAGTCACAGTGTTGCACCGGATGCAGATGGATTTCAGTTTAAGATACGATCTACGTGTCAATTTTTTGTTATACAGCGAGAGGTGGTATAGATGGCGCAGGTAGACGTTTAGAAATATATTGTAGCCTTTATTCATCATTATTATTTTAATCGCACGAATCACGAAAAATGAGTAAACCGACAATAAAACTATGCAGTTGAATGTGATTGCTTAGAAGCCGATAAAGAATTACGAAAAACAAACTAGGCAACTCACTTTTTGATATTTCTAATCAAAACCGTCGGTTGGCGTTGTGGTGATGCACATCGCTATCGGCGTGGGAGGTATTGGGTTCAATTACCGGGCCGGTTAAATCGGACTCTGTCGCCAACGGCTCGCCAGTCGCCACTGCTGCGACGTTTTTGTGTTGCCAAGGCGCTATGCCGCGGAGATGAGCCCCGTCATTCTTTACACCAGGGATCTTCAACCTTTTTTGCACAATCGCCCCTTTCTGGAAAATGTGGGACGAAATCGCCCCCTGAGCGCATTGATGTATTTTTCCACTAAAACCTAGTGAAGAGCAAAAAAAAAGAATTTGGCAAAGAGGAGGCCACAACCGGGCATGTGGGAGTGAAACCCCCAGCTGCCGGAGGCCAAGGGGGTCTGGGGGCGTAGCTCCAAGCCGCCAACAAATTTTTACACTTTTCACCTTAAAAAAATAGTCATTTTAACACACTTTTTCACCGAGAAAGGGCATGCAGTGAGTGCAGTCACTATGGACAATGCAAAAATATTTTCGCAGTTTATGGCTAAAAGCAGAAGCTTGGCTAAAATAAGTGAAAGGAGGCTGCAATCATTATTAATTTGAGAAATTATAGACTAAAAATTGGGTTTTAGCACCTTATTGCAGGACCAAAGAGGGGGATATGGCACCGTGCCACCCCTCTGCGTGCACCTATGGTCTTCACGTCCGCAGAGCTCCATTTTTCATTAAAAAACAGGTGAAGACTGAAGAGCATCCACAGAGCTTTTATCGGAAGATTATTGCATATTATGTTGTTGCGTGTTGGTAATTCTAAAATCGCCCCCCTCACAAGCAAAATCGCCCCCCGATTTCAACAATTGTTACAATCGCCCCTATAAAGGCCAAAATCGCCCCCTGGGGGGCGATATCGCCCCCGTTGAAGAACCATGCTTTACACCCTTCGGCATACAAGCACGAGTGCAGTGTAATGAAGATTTCGATTTTGATGCAACAAAACTCAGCCGAAGACCGGTTAAAAAATATAAGCAATATGCTTTTACTTTGTTTTGTAGGGAAAACGCAATAATAATTCAATAATTGAGAGTCAAAATAATATTAATATTCTGACATGTAATAACAAAAAAGGAAAAAAGATTGCTTTAAAAAAGTCTGATTTTGAGGCCCATAATAAGTAAAGACAAAACTCAAAACCGAAAGCCGAAACAATACAAAATAACAAAAAGCGCATTTTATTTCAAATAAAACTTGAACTTTAGTTTAAAACCGACTTTTCAACTTTACCAGGCTGATGACTTTGAACTTCTTTCTACCAACAAATAATGCTGATGATAAAAACGACGCTCAAACCAAAAAAAATCAAGTCTTCATTATACTGAGCTTGCGGTATTACACCCAAGCGCGTAATGCAGTGGGTTTCAATCTTTCTGGTGGTGCGGAACCCCAATAACACATTCCAGAAACTCAAAGAAGCTCTGTACTTTAACTAACTTACTAATTTACTCGAATCCAGCTCTAAATTGTAAACTCGCGGAACCCTGGTTGAAAACCACTGGCTGTAACGTGTGGTGGGGTCCAACCCCCGGCTTAGCGCTTGGCCAACATAGCTCCGAAGAATGGTCGCAGCGGTGGCGAGCCGTTGGCGACACCACATCCGATTTGACCGGCGTGGAAATCAAACCCATGCCCCCACGCCGATAGCGATGCTTTTAACCAGTTCGCTAGTCGGTCTGGATTAATCAAATGATTTACTATCGAATTGCTTTATAGATTTTTTAGATTGTTCGTCTGAATTCTTATACTACCATGAAAGGAATCGCTGTTTTGGTTTGTGTGTTCATCTTGGGACTTGTTCATTCGGATGCAGCCTCAGTGATAAACCAAGGCATGGGCTTTCGTACTGTAAGAAGGTGAGAATATGATGGAGCAAGACAATTTGACTCGGGCGATTTGACGTGAACAACGTGACGCAAACGACTTGACGCGAGGACAACTTGACGCGAGGACAACTTAACGCGAAGACGATTTGACACGAAACGTGTGTAATGGGGTCGGCGGGTTGGAAAAAAGGTGGAGGTCGGGAGATTGAGGTCGGTGTGGGGGTTGGGGTCGGGGGGTTGGGTCGGGAGAAGGGGTTGGGTCGGGCGAGTTGTGGTTGGGTAGGTTGGGGTCCCGGATCGTGACACCAACCCCCCGACCCTCATCGTTTTCCAAGCTGCGGACCCCTTCTCCACTTCACAAGTTTCGCGTCAAATCGTCCTCGCGTCAAGTCGTCTTGGCGTCAAGTTTGTTCGCGTCAAATCGTTCTCGTCAAATTGTCATGTACCCGAATATGAAGCTTATTACTAGGCCTATGTACGTCCGCAGTTTTTGTTACTTTGCACTGCCATTTATTTGCAATTTAGCTTTGTGAACCATCGCAGCCAGTCGATATTCTGTCGTTCAATATTCGACTAAATTGTATAGTGTTGCGTTTAGTTGCATTGCATGTTTATCCTTTTATCACGAGAAAGCAATCAAAGCGTTATAACGAGCTCGTTTAAGAGTCTGCCACACCAAGATGAGGGAATTCCGCTAAGTGCCTTCCAAACGGCACAACAAGTAAATTCAAGGGTTTGTTCTCCGCCCTATCCTTTTGATGCTGAGCGCCAAGCAAGAAGCTGTGAATACTATTTTTAAGGTCATTGGTTTGACCCAACTTGGAATCGAATCCGAGTTTACAGGTCCACAGGTAGACTCTCTTACCACATCCGAGCTGTACGCTAGTTGGACTTTGGTTAGATAATGATATCAATCACAAACACCGGCCAGTTGACGTAGCCAAGTGGATTAAAACATCGTTGTCGGCGCGAGAGATCTGAAATCCGATTACCGGCCCGGTTGAAAACACAGTTTTGCTTACAATTTGCCACACAACTGCTGTGACGTTCTTCGGAGCTGCGATGCCCTGGTGCGAAGCAGCATAGATGATAATACTTCGAGTATAAGAAAGATTTGATTTTAAAGTCATTAACACATTATACTTCCAAATTTCAGTGATCCTGGACTGGCTGGTCCTCCAGCAGCAAAAATATCAAAACGGTGAGTTAAACAGAGTCAAGCTAAAAATAATTGTCTAAATTGACTAAAAGCAGATACACAAACGTATGAAAAGTGGTAATAGGTCGCTCTTCTTTTGCTAGTTCCGAGTAAATTTTATAATTTGAGATCATTTAAAGCTGAAAACCGCAAGAAAGTTCTTAAACCATTTTCTTTAAGGCGTTTAGCGTCTCTATTCATATAATTACATATACTTGGGTATTTGAGTAGTGCTGGTGCACTGGCAGCAAAAACATTAAAAGGGTAAATTATACACAACGGTGGCTGAAGTCGGTAGTAAGACATTTCTATCGGTGCGGAAGGTCTGGAATTCGAATACCGGGTCAGTTTAATTTAACCTTTGTGGTGCGTAGTTACAGACAACTTTACAATCCTCTCAAATCCCCTCCATTCGGCGCAGTCTGATCATCTCCGTATATGAATCAGGGATGTGGAAGCGGTATATTTGCAAACAGCTTCCGCTTCTACACCTATCTCTTCCACCGCTTCCGCTTTCAAACAAATTCACCAAAATTTTGCTGGTAAAATACGACCAAGGCGTTAATAGCGGATTACGCAAACCGGTATAGCTTTTTTTCCAACGCGCTGATAGCTTTTGGTCAAACTTTAGCAAGCGTCTTTTTAAAGATAATAAATTGCAAAAAGCAAACGAAAGTGTAAAGGAATGATTGAGTCACAATATTATGTCACAATCTCGGGAGTCTTTTACTGCAACTTTGCTACGAAACTTAATCCCTTCATTATGTTGTTGCATAGCACTCAGAGGATAGGCAAGAATTTTTAAAGATGGGGAGGGGGCATAATTTGAACATAATTGTTTTCAAGCGTATTTTTTTTTCAGCAAAACTAATTTGAAGCTGATTTATAGAAACAAGAAAGGCTCTAGGGAGGTCCAGAGGCATAATCCCCCGAAAATTTTTTGAAAATGCACATGCTCTAATGGCTATGTTAGTGCGTTTTGAATAATTTTCAGCCAAACTTTGCTTAAAATTTTTGACCCTAATTGTGAATGCTTCGCCAAATATGATGCATTTTGTTCGCACATTTTCGATTATGCGTGCATATGGCAAAAGGCTTATTACTATCGAAGAGGCTCGAAATTATGGAAAAATTGTATACATCAAAAACATTTTCCAAAATGGCTGGTGGGAGGATATGCATACCCCTCATCCTACTCTCTGGATCCGCCCCTGGCCATAAGCTACAAAAACCATCAAAAGAGTCTGGCATATTTCAGTCACTTGGCACCATTAATTTTGTTCTTTTTTACTAAAAGAAAAAGTCAAAAGGAAGAAGGATAGCACAACGCCGCCCCCCAAAACGTTCGTGACAGCACTCCATCTGTTTCGTGTTATGATTAACTGCAATTGGGAAAGAGCCAACTGCTTTTGCGCTATTGATAAATTAGTTGCTTTATTTTAAAACTTAGAGAAAGCTGAAAGAAAAAGCATTTCTACGTTAGTGTTATCTGAAAGTCAAGCGAAGAGTAATGGCCTATGGTGAGATCTGGTATCCATGCAAATCTGGCATTGTAAAATAATGTCAAACAAATTGAAAAAAATTCCAGACTGTAAAGACTCTTTTTTGCATTGCTTTACCTAGACATCTCTACTTCATCTCTTTTCTAGATTACAGTTTGGAATGAGTTTTGCCTGGATTGGCTGCGCGTAGCAAGGCTGACGAGACTTTTGTTATAGTCGAAACATTAATTTGTCCCTTGCAAATATCTATTAAGTTATTCACAGCATGCTTTTTTGAAGGATGTGGAAGCAAAAGCGGAGTATTTTTCGCGCTTCCGCTTCCATTAAAATATGACCGCTTTCACCGCTTCCACATGCCTGATATGAACAGCGCCTTTTCCTTTTTAGTGAAGAATGAGAGCTCGTTCTTCTTTACTAAGCTCTTCATCCTAATCATGTTTCTGCATAAAACTAGGGATGTGGCGTGTCGAGTCCGAGAACTCGGCCGAGTATAAAGACATTACTCGGCCGAGTCCGAGTATTGATTGATACTCGGCCGAGTATTATAACATTATCATTTTGACCGTTTTTTTGCTCTGCATTCAAATTGGAGATGAAATTAGAACGTGATGACCTTTGTTTTTGCTCTTATCTTGATTTTGAGTTTATATCTTGAAGTCGTAGATACTCGGACTCCAACTCGGCCAAGTAATGTCGTGAATATTCGTTACTCGGCGAGTTTGAGTAATTTTCCTTGAGGCACATCTCTAGCATAAAGGTGTTGGCCAACAAAATTTTGGGCGAAAAAGTTTTACTGAAAAAAAACAAACACTTTCGCATTAACATACTAGTGGTTGAAGTATGTGGATTTGAGTGAGGGAAGGATAAATCCCCTCTGCTCTTTCATGACTGAACGCGTACACTGTATATACATCTTCGTGATATGGAAAAGCCTATTTTCAATTGGGACTGTGCAGTAAAATAAAATCGAAAAATCATCACAACAAAATCCTGATTTGGGGGCCTAAATTTGTTTTGTTGTTTTCTGATTTCGTGATGAAACAGTGACACAATTTTATGTCTCAGAGGCTCTGGATTTTTTCCACCTGAAATGGGAGTTTATGAAATAAGAAAAAGGTAAATAGACTAAAATAAATTCAATCGAATCTATACAATGAAGTAGAATACAAGTGAAAATAAAGAAATTTATATACTTCAAAAAATGAAATTTTCATTATACTCACGGTATTACCCTGAAACGCGTAGTAAATGGCGGGGTCCATCTCCGGCGGCAGCTTTGGACGCCTGGGCAGCACAGCTCCGAAGAAACGTTGCAGTGGTGGCGTGTCGCTGGCGAGATCGTGTTTGATTTGATAGACTCGGGATTCGATCCCCAGACCTCCCGAACCAATAGCAATGTCGTAACAACTGAACTAACTGACCGGTGAATGTGGCCAAATAAACATATTCAATGCCGAAATCAGCCAAATTCAATGCTCAAATAAACATACACTTCTAATAGCACGGTGGTTTAAATGTGATTAAAAGTATATATGAAACTGCTCGCTAAAAGGTAATCGTCAACATTTTGCATTTGAATAAATACAATGTCGTAGAATGCTGTGAGCATAATATTACGAAGGTGGCATCTCTCGCTGCAAATATTGATTCGGGCAATGTTTAAAAAGTCGGGCAAAGTGTCAAAAATTGGGCAATAATTAAAACCATACTCAACTGCAGACAATGGACACCGTTTCGATCTTTCCGGCCTCGTCAGCGCAGTGGTTGTGACCGACATTTACTCAAGGCAATATATATGCCTGAGAAGGATTTTTCGGTTCAACTGCATTGACGAGATCTGAGGGGCCGAGACAGTGTTCACTGTCTGCAGTTGCTTGCGCTTTTGCAGTTGTGTTAAAATCATGCCGCTTTATTATTGGCTGTTACCTCGTATATCTCTACCTTTTAGCAATTTCTGCTGTTAATAAGTTTTATGTTTCAGAGAAGCATCTGCTAGCCTTGATTCAAGGTAAGTTGTTGGAGTAAGTGTCAATATATTGAATATCTCCTTGCCGTGTTGCGCAGTTGGATCATCTTCGTATATCAAAAGCGTCTTTCCCTTTTCAGTGGAGATTGAGAGCTCGTTATTCTTCACTAAGTTGTTCATCCTAACCACGTTTTTGCATAAACATGTTGGAAGAAAAGCTTTCAGGGGAGGAACTTTCACTGACAAAAAACAAACACATTTTTGCATTAACGTACAGTGGTTGAAGTATGTGGAGTTAAGTGAGGGAAGGATAAATCCCCTCTGCCCGTTCATGACTGTACATGTACTGTATATACGCCTACATGTTCGTGATATGGAAAAGCCTATTTTCTATTACGACTGTGCAGTACAAAGACTTGGAAAAAATCATTACAACAAAAATATGATTTGTTAGCCTAAATTCGTTTTGATGTTTTCCGATTTCACGATAAAACAGTCACCTAACTTTATGTCTCAGAGGCCCTGGATTTTTTCCGCCTGGAATGGGAGTTCGTGGAATAACGAAAAGGTAAATAGACCAAAATAAACTTAATCGCGTCTATGTAATGAAATAAAGTAAATCAAGTGAAAATCGAAAAGTTTACATACCGGTATCTTAAAAGCATCAAATCAAATCTTCATTATACTCATGGTAATACGCTGAGGCTGAAGCGTGTAGTGAGTGGCGGGGTCCATCTCCGGCGGCAGCTACACTGTAAGCGCTTGGGCAGCACAGCTCCGAAGAAACGTTGCAGCGGTGGCGAGCCGTTGGCGAGATTGTGTGTGATTTGATAGACTCGGGATTCGATGACCTCCCGAACCGATAGCAATGTCGTAACAACTGAACTAACTGACCGGTAATTGTGGCTTCAATGATCAAATAAACATACACTTCTAATAGCACGGTGGTTTGAATGCGATTAAAAGTATAAATGAGACTGTTCGCTAAAAGGTAATCGCCAACATTTTGCATTTGAATAAATATAATCTCGTAGAGTGGTGTTAGCATAATAATTACGAATGTGGCATCTCTCGCTGCAAATATTGATTCGGGCAATGTGTCAAAAGTTAAGCAATAGTTAAAACCATACCCAACTGCGGACAATGGACACCGTTTCGATCTTTCCGGCCTCGTCAGCGCAGTGGGTGTGACCGACATTTACTCAAGGCAATCTATATGCCTGAGAAGGATGTTTCGGTTTCACTGCATTGACGAGATCTGAGGGGTCGAGACAGTGTTCACTGTCTGCAGTTACTCGCGCTTTTGCAGTTGTGTTAAAATCATGCCGCTTTGTTATTGGCTGTTACCTCGCATATCTACCTTTCAGTAATTTCTGCGGTTAAATAAGTTTTATGTTTCAGAGAAGCATCTGCTAGCCTTGATTCAAGGTGAGTTGTTGGAGCAAGTGTCAATATATTGACTATCCCCTTGCTACGTTGCGCAGTTGGATCATCTCCGTATATCAAAAGCGTCTTTCCCTTTCTTGTGGAGATTGAGAGCTCGTTTTTCTTCACTAAGTTGTTCATCCTAATCACGTTTTTGCATAAAGGTGTTGGCAGAAAAGCTTTCAGGGGAGGAACTTTCACTGACAAAAAACGAACACTTTCGCACTAACATACCAGTGGTTGAAGTATGTAATTTTGAGTGAGGGAAGGATAAATCCCCTCTGCCCGCTCATGACTGCACATGTACTGTATATACGCCTACATGTTCGTGATATGGAAAAGCCTATTTTCAATTGCGACTGTGCAATACAAAGACATGGAAGGAATAATTACAAAAAATAATATGATTTGTTAGCCAAAATTCGTTTTGATGTTTTCCGATTTCATGATAAAACTGTCACCTAACTTTATGTCTCAGAGGCCCTGGATTTTTTCCGCCTGGAGTGGGAGCTCGTGGAATAAAGAAAAGGTAAATAGACTAAAATAAATTCAATCGAATCTATGCTATAAAATATAGTAAAACAAATGAAAATCGAGAACTTTACATATCTTAAAAAATACGCTTGAGGCTGAAGCGTGTAGTGAGTGGCGGTGTCTATCTCCGGCGGCAGCTATGCTGTAATCGCTTGGGCAGCACAGCTCCGAAGAAACGTTGCAGCGGTGGCGAGCCGTTGGCGAGATTGTGTTTGATTTGATAGACTCGGGATTCGATCCCCAGACCTCCCGAACCAATAGCAATGTCGTAACAACTGAACTAACTGACCGGTGAATGTGGCCAAATAAACATAATTCAATGCCGAAATCAGCCAAATTCAATGCTCAAATAAACATACACTTCTAATAGCACGGTGGTTTAAATGTGATTAAAAGTATATATGAAACTGTTCGTTAAAAGGTAATCGTCAACATTTTGCATTTGAATGAATACAATGTCGTAGAATGCTGTGAGCATAATATTACGAATGTGGCATCTCTCGCTGCAAATATTGATTCGGGCAATGTTTAAAAAGTCGGGCAAAGTGTCAAAAATTAGACAATAATTAAAACCATACCCCACTGCAGACAATGGACACCGTTTCGATCTTTCCGGCCTCGTCAGCGCAGTGGGTGTGACCGACATTTACTCAAGGCAATATATATGCCTGAGAAGGATGTTTCGGTTTCACTGCATTGACGAGATCTGAGGGGTCGAGACAATGTTCACTGTCTGCAGTTAATTGCGCGTTTGCATTTGTGTTAAAATCAGGCCGCTTTGTTATTGGCTGTTACCTCGTATATCTATCTTTCAGTAATTTCTGATGTTAATAAGTTTTATGTTTCAGAGAAGCATCTGCTAGCCTTGATTCAAGGTAAGTTGTTGGAGTAAGTGTCAATATATTGAATATCTCCTAGCCACATTGCGCAGTTGGATCATCTCCGTATATAAATAGCGCGTTTCCGTTTCTTGTGGAGATTGAGAGCTCGTTATTCTTCACTAAGTTGTTCATCCTAATCACGTTTTTGCATAACGGTGTTGGCAGAGGAGGAACTTTCACTGACAAAAAACAAACACTTTCGCACTGACATACCAGTGGTTGAAGCATGAAATTTTGAGTGAGGGAAGGATAAATCCCCTCTGCCCGTTCATGACTGTACATGTACTGTATACACGCCTACATGTTCGTGATATGGAAAAGCCTATTTTCTATTACGACTGTGCAGTACAAAGACATGGAAAAAATCATTACAACAAAAATATGCTTTGGAGGCCTAAATTCGTTTTGATGTTTTCCGATTTTATGATAAAACTGTCACCTAACTTTATGTCTCAGAGGCCCTGGATTTTTTCCGCCTAGAATGGGAGTTCGTGGAATATGGAAAAGGTAAATAGACCAAAATAAACTTAAACAAATGTACGTAATGAAATAAATTGAGAACTTTACATACCGGTACCGGTATCTTAAAAACATCAAATCAAATCTTCATAATACTCATGGTAATACGCTGAGGCTGAAGCGTGTAGTGAGTGGCGGGGTCCATCTCCGGCGGCAGTTACAGCATACTGTAAGCGCTTGGGCAGCACAGCTCCGAAGAAACGTGGCAGCGGTGGCGAGCCGTTGGCGACAACAACTGAACTAACTGACCGGTAATTGTGGCTTCGATGCCCAAATAAACATACTTCCATAGCACGGTGGTTTAAATGTGATTAAAAGTATATATGAAACTGCTCGCTAAAAGCGCATTGCCAACATTTTGCATTTGAATGAATACAATGTCGTAGAGTGCTGTGAGCATAATATTGCGAAGGTGGCATCTCTCGCTGCAAATATTGATTCGGGCAATGTTTAAAAAGTCGGGCAAAGCGTCAAAAGTTAAGCAATAGTTAAAACCATACCCAACTGCAGACAATGGACACCGTTTCGATCTTTCCGGCCTCGTCAGCGCAGTGGGTGTGACCGACATTTACTCAAGGCAATGTATACGCCTGAGAAGGATGTTTCGGTTTCACTGCGTTGACGAGATCTGAGGGGCCGAGACAGTGTTCACTATCTGCAGTTACTCGCGCTTTTGCAGTTGTGTTAAAATCAGGCCGCTTTGTTATTGGCTGTTACCTCGCATATCTACCTTTCAGTAATTTCTGCTATTAATAAGTTTTATGTTTCAGAGAAGCATCTGCTAGCCTTGATTCAAGGTGAGTTGTTGAGTCAAGGTGCCAAGGTGAGTCAAGGTGTCTTGAGTCAAGGTGAGTGTCAATATATTGACTATCCCCTTGCCGTGTTGCGCAGTTGGATCATCTTCGTATATGAATAGCGCGTTTCCGTTTCTAGTGGAGATTGAGAGCTCGTTATTCTTCACTAAGTTGTTCATCCTAATCACGTTTTTGCATAAACGTGTTGGCAGAAAAGCTTTCAGGGGAGAAACTTTCACTGACAAAAAACAAACACTTTCGCACTAACATACCAGTGGTTGAAGTATGTAATTTTGAGTGAGGGAAGGATAAATCCCCTCTGCCCGCTCATGACTGTACATGTACTGTATATACGCCTACATGTTCGTGATATGGAAAAGCCTATTTTCAATTGCGACTGTTCTGTACAAAGACATGGAAAAAATCATTACAACAAAAATATGCTTTGGAGGCCTAAATTCGTTTTGTTGTCTTCCGATTTCACGATAAAACAGTCACCTAACTTTATGTCTCAGAGGCCCTGGATTTTTTCCGCGTGGAAAGGGAGCTCGTGGAATAAGGAAAAGGTAATTAGACTAAAATATACTTAATCGAATCTGCGTAATGAAATAAATCGAGTACTTTACATACCGATATCTTAAAAACATCAAATCAAATCTTCATAATACTCATGGTAATACGCTGAGGCTGAAACGTGTAGTAAATGGCGGGGTCCATCTGCGGTGGCAGCTTTAGACGCCTGGGCAGCACAGCTCCGAAGAAACGTGGCAGCGGTGGCGAGTCGTTGGCGAGAATGTGTTTGATTTGATAGACTCGGGATTCGATGACCTCCCGAACCGATAGCAATGTCGTAACAACTGAACTAACTGACCGGTAATTGTGGCCTCAATGTTCAAATAAACATACACTTCTAATAACACAGTGGTTTAAATGTGATTAAAAGTATAACTGAAACTGCTCGCTAAAAGCCAATCGCCAACATTTTGCATTTGAATAAATACAATGTCGTAGAATGCTGTGAACATAATAATTACGAATCAGGCATCTCTCGCTGCAAATATTGATTCGGGCAATGTTTAAAAAGTCGGGCAAAGTGTCAAAAGTTGAGCAATAATTAAAGGCAGGGTTCGGTGGCAAAAAAATATTTAAAAAGTAGTTGAAATGGGTTTAACTTACCGAGTAGCGTTGGTCCGATCGCGAAATTCGCTTTGGTTAAGCAGTTGTCTTAAAAAGAAAGTCCGAAGACTACTGGCTTGTGATTGGTCAATCTATTTGTGACGTAGTTGGAGGGCAGGTTTGTTTGTTGAGCTATTTAATCAGCCAGATCTAGTCTAGAAGTGATGCAGTTACTGCGTTGTATTTATTGGTAAACGGTGCAAGCCAAGCAGAAAATAGTAAATTCTTCTATTTAAGCAGTGGAAGGTACAATTTCCCTCTTCACTTGTCCAGTTTTAATGGGTTTTAGGCCCACGGTTCTTGGTTCTAGTTTCTGCATCGTAATCAATTTCTTGATGTTAATACTCTCCATTTTTATACTCCCTGCGTCATTCAACTTCTCTGTTGTTTTCAAAGTTTATAACTTCCCTGATGTTTACACTCTCTGCATCATTCAACTTTTTTATACACACCCGAGCCCCTGCAACTGTGCTTTTTTAATATGTGCTTTTTTTGATATTTTACTGGAGACAATAATTATTATGAATTCATTGTGCTTTATTAACTCATGAAACGTAGACAACAAATTCAAATTTTACTGACTCCCATATTTAATAACTTTTTAACTTCAATTTTAGATTATTAAATATAACCAACACTCATTTATTTATTTATTACATTTTCTGACTTACAATCATTTCTTAATAAGCCCCACAGCTTGCTTCTATTCAAAATGATTTTTTTTGACCGGCCTTTAAGCGCTTCTGCCATCGAGCTTTCGTTAATCGCTTTCTCGGTAGAGTGTAGTTGTCCCTTATTGTTTATTGTGTGTATTGATTTTGTTGTTGTCTTTTTTTTTTTCAGCATGAGTTCTTGTGCTTCTGATGCTGAAATTACCAGTGTGTTTTCACGTCCGGTGACTGCTCCGGATTGTGATAATTTTTCTACCAAGCCTTTAAGTAAATGTAAATTTGATTTAAGTGAAAAAACTTTTTCTCTTTTGTTTCAAAATATCAACCGTTGTAAATTCGTTGCTGTCAACTCTATTCCTAATAATTGCAACGATTCTTTAATTTTACTGCACCTTAATATGCGATCTCTTCAAAAAAATTTTGACAATCTCTATCATTTCTTATCAACCTTTCCAACAAAGCCTGATGTCATATGTATTAGTGAAACAAAAATCAAGGACAAGCCTTTACTTAATATCTCGATTCCAGGCTATACTTTTCTACACTCTTCCACAAATGCTGGGGGAGTGGGAATTTATATCATTGATACCCTACAATACGAAGAAATAACTTTACAAACTGAATTTTTTGGATGTGAAAACTTATGGGTTCGAATTAAAGCTACCGTTAGCTCCATCCACTACATTATAGGGACGATTTATCGACACCCGACCAGCAATATGAAAGATTTTTCTGACTATCTCAATAACTCCATTTCTGAGCTAAACGATACAAAATCCTATTACTTTATTATCGGCGACATCAATATCAATACTTCTTCGCAAAGTAATAACATTGTGACTAATTATTTAAATATGCTCGACTCCAACTCCGTTGCTTCCCTTACCAATAATCCTACTAGGGTTACAAACACTTCCTCTTCTACCCTTGATCACATACTGACTAATGAAAACCGATTACGCATTTCCCCTTTTGTGTTAAATCATGTTATAACCGATCACTATCCTGTCATGGTTACCGTTTCCCAAAATGTCACAAAATGTAAGACTCAGCCCAAATTTAAAAGGTCACTTGCAAATTTTTCTGCTGATAATTTCAACGCTGATCTCCATGAATCACTAGAAAACTTCTCAGAAACTGTACTCTCTATAGATGAAAATAATGTGATTTCTGTATTCGAACAATTTTATTCTTTGGTTCAAACAACAATAGATAAGCATGCCCCACTCAAACAACTCTCCAGAAAACAAAAAAAAACTACAGAGCAAACCCTGGATCTCCAAAGGTTTTTTAAAATCTATTAAAAGAATATAAAAAATGCATAAAACTCACTTCATTAATGGATTCATGAGCGATAAACATTTTTTTAAACGCTACACGAACCTTCTTACCAGAGTCAAAAGCTTGGCAAAAAATTTGTTCTATTTTCATGAGTTCAGCACCTTTAAAAATAATCCAAAGAAAACCTGGGAAGTGTTACGCTCAATTTTATCTTCTAAATCTGCAACGTCAGCTCCCAACATCATAAACATTGATGGCAAATGTTTTACCAATCCCTCTGAAATAGCAGAAAAGTTTAATCATCATTTTGCCAATGTTGGAAAATCTTTAGTCGCTAAGCAAAATAATGTTGATGACGAAAAATACCTTTCTTATTTAAAATCACCTTCCCCCTCTTCCATATATCTCAAACCCTTTGATCCTTATGAAATTAAATGCGCCATCAACAAACTCAGTTTAAGCAAAGCTAGTGGCTATGATGACATACTTCCATTTTTTTAAAAAACTGCTGCAGATATTGTAGCTTTTCCACTTGCCAACATAATCAACAAATGCATCTCATTCGGTATTTCTCCGAACAGACTGAAAGTAGCCAAAGTAATTCCTGTACATAAATCAGGACCTGCTGATTCACCGGGAAACTATCGCCCGATTTCTTTGCTCTCATCCTTATCTAAAATTTTTGAACGCATTATTCTTAACAAAATGATTTCCTTTTTTGAACATAACAATATTCTTATATCAACTCAATTTGGCTTCCGCCATAATCATTCCACTCTTTACCCAATTTTAGATATACTAACTGATTGCCTTGACAATATTCAAAATAAAAATTTCACCACTTTGATGTTTTTAGACATCAAAAAAGCCTTCGACTCGGTTTGTCACAAAAAACTAATTAAAAAGTTAGATTTTTATGGTATTCGTGGCGTAGCAAATGATTTACTACAATCTTATTTGAATTCTGCGCTGTTTATTCTTCCGGTACGGTAAAAAACGGAGACAGAAAAAATCTACTCTCCAATTTTATTTTTGACGTTTCGCTTGGCAATGATCGCCAAGCTTCATCAGAAAATACAGTAACCTGGGAAGGAAATCAACCCAGGTCGAGAACAGTAAAACGTAGTAGCACTGATTTAACTGAACTGATTAAAAAGTTACGAAGTGTAAATTGGATCAACCCGATTAACTATTGCGTCACAAAAAGGCGAAATGCGTGAATAATCATCAAATTGTTATGTGTAATACGTAAAAACCAGTATATAAACTACAGAGATTAAATTGCATTAAAATCATTTAGCCAATGAACGATAAACATTTGGGAGACTGTCGCCATCAGACCTGTTCATAACCTTAGGATGGGCATTGATGAACCAAGTTTCCGAGATGAGTCGTTTAGAATAATTGTTCTCCACTTTCAAGATTTCCGATTTCTCCCAATCAATGGTATGGTTAAAGTCCATCGCATGTTCGCAAAGTGCAGAAAGTTCCGGTCTCAGCTGGCTTGTGGCTCGCCTATGATCGGCCAGTCGTGACTTAAGGCCACGTTTGGTTTGACCAATATAAACATAGTCACAGTCAGAGCAAGGGATCTGGTAAACAACACAACTCTTATCTTCTGCAGTGTACGGATCTTTAGGGGAGGGCAAAATGTGGCGAATGGTTTTTACAGGTCTCATGGCAACACCGACTCCTGCCTCGTTCAGAACTCGTCTGATTCTTTCTGATGTACCTTGCACATACGGAATAGAAGTGAATAATTGTTTGAATTGAGAGTTTTGAGTTTGAGAGCGTTTGTTTTTGCGAGAGAGAAAAGTAGCTCTGGTAGGAAATCCGTTAAGTTGCAGAGTAGAACGTATGTTTCGTAACTCACCGCTTTTTTGGTTTTTATCAGTATGAGAGATGTGTGTTTCAACGCGGTTGAGTAGTGTCTTTGTCACAGTGAGTTTCTGATGTTTGGGATGATGTGATGTGTAGTGGAGGTATCTGTCCGTGTGGGTGGGTTTTTTGTATATGGCTGTAGTGAGTGATGTGTTTATGGTAGCTGTGTGTTCAATGTGTTCCATGTAAAGATTAGCAATGATGGGAGAAATGCAAGAACCCATGGGAGTACCAAAGGTTTGCTTGAAAAAAGACTTTTTGTATGAAAAAACAGTAACATCCAAGCATATTTGGAGACCTTGTTTGATGTCAGAGATACTGAGACGTGTACGAGAAGGCAAAGAATCATCAGATGCGAGAAGTTCCAACACGAGGGCAAGAGCCTTGTCAACCGGCACAGATGTAAACAAGCTAACAACATCAAACGACACTAAACATTCATTTTCTTCAACAGAATAGTTCTTAATTTATTCAACAAATTCTCGAGAGTTGCGAATACTGTAATTATTTTTTAAAAGACTTGATAAAACACGAGATAAAAATTTAGACAAATTGTAAGTGGGGGAGTTGACAAACGAAACGATAGGGCGAAGAAGCACAGAAGATTTATGAATTTTCGGTAGACCATAAAACCGCGGAGTGATAGCATTAGAACAACGTAAATAGTAATAACATTTCTTATTAATTTTTTCATTTCGATACAAATTCCACACATATTGATCAATTCTGGTAGTAATTTGATTAACAGGATTAGGCCTAGTTGGTAATTTCTTCCAAAAAATTCAAACCAAATTCGGTTCGCCCCAATGTCAACCCAAATTTAAAAAAGAAATAGATAGTCAATTTGAGCAACACCGAACTCAACAATACACA